>CM076569.1:215255256-215620790 GCA_034641835.2 Pinus albicaulis | reverse complement strand
GGTGCATGATATGTTTGCATTTATTCATGTGATGAACCAATCCCCCCTACCTACATAACCTCCTCCAACTTCAAGAAATATTGCTGCCTTGTGATTGAGTGGAAGAAGTCAATCTTGGAATCATGTTCTTCAATGGAGCTGCTCCTGAGAGATGATCTATCAAAGGATGTGTTGTTCCTTGAGAAACAATTCCTTGCTGTGTAAAGGAATCCGTGCCCAAGACATTAAATATTATGTCACAAACAAGTGTATATTTGTCCCTGTTTATTAAACCTTCAAATATTAATAATATATTCTCCAAATATCAAATATTTACAAGTTCTGCAATGCCATGTTCTCCTTATGTTGCTTTGACTCAGTAATGTGAACTTTCCTTTGGATAGTTGAGAACACTTGTGCAGGTGAATATCATGGATATCATCATATTTCAAAGAGTTTTAACTCTGTTTCTTATTCTCATCACTTTTTTTCTTCGGTTTCAGTTTAAAATATACAGGATGCTATAGCTATAAATACTCACTAGCATGATGAATAAACACTGAGCCTAGGATGTCATGACTCGATCAGCAAGCGAGTACACCTTGGAGTGTTTTTTTTACTTGGTTAATTATTCCTTCTTTTTAGCGGCGAATAATTTTCTGGGTTTTTTCACTCATTGCATTACCCCAAAGCCGGGGTGACGGCTTGAAGGTTGAGCCCCTAACACATCTTAGTGTCTAGAGTCAATGTATATTACCATGCTAGGTCATCTCTGAAATTTCGCGGAATTTGACTAAGTCTAAGTAGGATTTTTTAATAATTAAAAATTTCCCGCAAAATGGGATTTTTTAATTAATTTCTATGAAATGATGTAATTAAGTGGCCTTAGGAAATGTCTGGGGTGTGTGACCAGTCGAAATTCATCCTCAGAGACCCAGCATTATCCTAGGACCCACTTTGAGGGTCAAAAAACGACTTATGGTCCCTCAAAAGCCGATTTTCCTGATGTCAGTGGAAAAAATGAGAAAAAATTCAAAAAAAAATTAATAATTGGAAAAATTGAGAAAATTTTCCAAAGTCAGAATAAGTCAAAATTTTGACATGGCAGATTGAGGGTAAGTAAAAAGTGATGTGGCAAGCATGTGGGGCCCACCATAAGGTACAACTCAAGTTAGAGTCAAAGTTTCAAGTGGCAAGTCAAATGGAAGTCAAAAGTGTCACGTATGGGTGAAAGTTCACCTTGGATAATATTATGGATTGAAAAATTGATGGGGCATATTCTAAGTCTAAACATTAATAAAGTGGGTGGGGATTGGACCCCACCTCACTCCTCATATAAGCTACGTAGGAGGACATCCAAACAGCCATACGCACATGCCCATACAAACTTCCAAACATGAAGTCTACGCTGCCATGTGAACCGGCAAAGGTTTATAATTAAAATTGGTTGGAGTGTGTCTCCACATATACGCTGCCAGCCTCCACGTACCAGACAGCTCATTTTAAAATAAAATAAAATAAAAACTCCACGCTGGCAAGTGATACACAAATATGATATGTCATTTTCCCATAGTTGGCCGCGGATTGGGTTGGCAAATCTGAAAGATGAGTTAACAGCAGATTTATGAGGAGATTTCCTTCCCTTATGCTTCATATTTGGGCACTTGTACACAGGTTCTATACGCAGCAAACTAAGAAACAGCGTACACACAGTTAATTAGCAGTCTACTCCAGCATGTACGCATTGATTAGAGGCAGCCAATCAAAAGCTAATACACAGATTCGTTTGGAGCGGTGGTTAGTAGTTAATATGCAGCAGTTAAGGATCAGCTTTATGGAAAGTTGTGTGAGTGAATAAATATGCACAGGCAGTTAGAAGTGTACGCTGCCCCATTTGGAAGCCACCTACAACAGTTCACAACAGTCACCTACAGCAGTTGGTTCCACTTTGACAATTCTTATGCTACTTGTGCAAATTCGTTTTGCATTGGGATTATCTCCTTTCTCCACTTGTCATTCATGTTTTCATTGGGATTTGCTCCCGTAGTTCTATTTAAATGAGCCTTGGGCTCTCATTGTAACAGTGGATTTTTGAAGCTTGTGCTTATTGTTATTATGCCGAAATTGTTATTGAGCTGAATAAAGAAAAGTCTTTGGGGTTGCTAGCTTCTCTTGTGGTGCATTCTTTGGTTGATGAGGTATACTTGTTTCATTTGATATTGTTATTTATCGCAATCTAGTTGTTTTTCTTTGCATTTGCCTGAAGGCACTATTGTCTAGGGAGGGGATATTTGTAGCTATCTCAGATCTCCTTTGGACTTGGTATGTTTTGCGCTCTTGTTGTAGCTTGTTATTTTCGATGAAATGACAAGCTCAACGTGGCCTCTATATGCCAAGTTTCTTTTGCACTAACAATTGGTTTGCAGAAATTTGTGTGTTCAAAGGACAGGTTGCCAAGTCCATTGGAGTGTGAATACTTCTTCGATTCGAATAAGTCAGCTCCAAGGATATCAAAGGTCTCATAAGTTGTTCAAGCCAACAATCTCATAAGACATCAAGAGATTTATCTAAAAGGGGGTTTCATGAGCCTTTTGCTTCTATTCCATCTCTAAAAAAAATTTCATATATTTCTTCTCTCATCTGTGCACATATCTATTTTATCTAGCATTTGAGGCTAAGTTGTTGGGTTTAAATCCTAATTCTCACTCACTAAATCAACTCTTTCACGCTGATCTTAGTGAGGGAATTTGTAACATACAGTGTATTTTATACTTGCATTGAGTTTCTAACTGTTTCCTTCGCATGCATGTGATTTCCTCTCACACATTTCAGCGATATTTCTTTTGCATGCTAACTCTTTTGCTTGTTTGCCTGTAGGTGTTCTTGGAAGCAATCTAGGTTTGAATAAAGAGAGCTAAAGCATAGGCTAAGGAACACTATTTCGTTTTGGAACCTCAAATCCAAGTTCCGCCTTATCACTTCACCTCTACTTCTAAAGCCTCATTCTTTTGAGGAATTGTAACCGCCATTCACCTCAAGGCTTTAAGCCTTTACTTTGTAAACATCTCACAAGTAGATTTTTTTTAAACCTTACGCTTGTAACTTTGGGAAGGAGCAATTTTAAAATGCATATTGTAAGCTCTTCCCAATCCCCTCATTTCTATAAGAGGGCTTCCTTTTCATTAATAAAGAGCTAACTGTTCTTCAGGGAGCTTGGGAAGTTTTTCCCATGGTATCTCACCTACTCATTTAGAGGGAGGAAATCTTCTTGAGTGGGTAACTTTCTTTTGCTTAGTTTTTCTTTTAATTTTCTCAAACTAAATCACTTGCATTCATCATTTCATTTGCTAATCTAATTTAGTTGCATGTGAGTAACTCATATTTTCATTTCATTAATTGCTTAGATCACATAGTCCTCTAAGTTTCCTAGTTTGCAATCTCATTTGCCATCACTTACTTATGTTTTGTGATCTATTTCTCATTGGATAAGTTTCACAATATGCTACAAGTAAAGAAGCATAGCATTTCAATTTATGGCAACTTGAGTTATTCTAACTATGAAGCATATTTAATTGAATCATCTTCATCTTTTACATAGCACTTGCAAACTCATTTCCATATCATTTAGGCATTTCACTTTGCATGCTAGACTTGCGTCTCTAAAAATTAACCTCCAACTTAAGTTGGTTGTATAGACATTAGGGACCCTCCACCCCTATGGACTCCTCATTGTGAGATCAGAATTTCGGGCGAGGGTGAGGTCTGGGGACAGGAGTTCAATTGTAACATTGCTTTAGAACTAATTAATAAAATAAACCAAGAGCACTATCTCATCACATTTACATTGCAAAGTTCCAAAATTTTCTTTTGCTATCTTGATGGTCTAAAGATTCCCGTGCAAATATCATCTCAAGAAGCACTTTGATGCAAGCATATTCCTTAAATTTTGCAACAAGTTGAATTCTATGGTACTTGGAAATTTGCTTCTACATACAATTTCAATGCAGGTTTTAATGATCATTATGCTCATGGATAATTGATATATCTCGTTTCATTGGCAAATAACCTTATTTGGTGTTGCAAATTTAATTGCATATTGTGATCTTGGTCTAACACTTCCTTTGTGGGATTATTGTCATTATATCTTGATTTTTATTGTTGAGCAAGCATTTGTTATCTACTTTAAAGCACTGGTCTATATTTTGAACATGTCATTGAATATTGCTCATATACTTATATGCTTGTTTACATGTTGGAAATTCCTTCTAATCAATTCTCCTAGAAATCTCACATCTTTAACTTAGTTTTTCTTTAGGGACCACCCCCCTTAGCTAACCTAGGAGATAGCTTAAACGGAGAGAGTTGGGAATAGGTGACAGCCCCTTCTCTGAGTTCCTTGCCACCAACCACACCTGTGGGGTTGAAGGCTTTTCCCACTAATTGTAGGTAGGTGTAGGCGGTGTTTACAATGCACCCCAAGAGGACTCGTCTACTTGCTCACTACTTAGATTCTTAATGTCTTGATGATGCTCAATGAAGGATTCCTCTTGGATGCTCAATGCAGGGTGTTGACCACTCTGTGTCAACGACCCCATAGCAGTACACCCCCATTTTTTCAAATGGAACTCATCATGTTCGAGATGTTCACGCCATTCAGATTTCATCGACAACCGACAGTTTTATGAACGATGTAAACCCATTCTGCATGTTTATGATGTAAATGATCTAAGTAAGACCACCATGTATGTAACAACCTAGGTAAGCCTAGTATGTTGGTGACGATTTCTATCCTAGGAAGCTTTTTGTCTCACTGATTTGCTTGTGTTTTTCGACACAAGTGATCGACAGAGTTTTCCCCTCCAACCTCACCCCAAAGCTAGGGTGGATTTTGTCATCAAGATGCTAAGTGAGTCCTAGTGTTTTCTATCGAGTCTTTGTAAAAGTAGTTTGGGAATAATCCTAGCTAATTGGCTAGATTATTTTTATTACAAGCTGCTTGGTCTACTAAATCATGTTTTGAGTCGCAGAATTGGGTAGCTATTTGAGGGCTTATACAAATGGGTATCCCCCTTTATGTGTCTAAATGTATTTATCTTATGTAAAGAGAGTTGGAAAAATAATTAAATCCCCTCTCAGTCAATTAATTAAATTTTCTAGCCAAATTAATTAAAAATCCTAAGCCAGAAATTTAATTAATTTTAAGTCCTAGGTGAGTTAAAATTCTTCAAAGGAAAAATTTGTGGTTTCTTAAAAAATAATTTTTTAAAGGTCCCAGGCCAAAGGAAAATTGAGAATTTCAAAAAAATTTGGACCCTTGGGCCTTGGTGGTTAAGTCAAAGTCAAAATTTTGAGGTAATTAACTCAAAAATATTATTTTTGAGTTAATTAAAATGGAATTAAATGATAAATTCGAATTTCTTCAAAATTATAATTTCGACGGTCCAGATTAAAATATAATTAGATCTTTTCGACGGTCGATATTATTTTGACAAGGATCAACCGAACTAGCCATTGGAGATTTTATCTTATAAATTAGAGGTCTTTGTATGTCATTTGCATCTGATCTTTGAATCATGCACTTGTTCTTGGAAGCTCTTGTAATTTCTTGATGAATAAAGCATAAAGACTTTAGTGTTCCTTTTCCAGATCTATGTGGTGATATTGTCTCTAAACTCTGCTGCTTTTATTAGCATTTTGATGGTTGATGGCCTTTATGGATTGATCTACATACAGGTATCTTGTGCAGTTTTCTGGGTTTCTAAAATTGCATTTTGATTTGACGGAAATATTAGCTATCTACTTTTCTGGAAGGTCTCATATTTATTTTTTAATCCCTATCAATCTAAAATTCAGATCTAAGTGTGCAGAAATCATTTTTCAAGGTTTGAGCGTTTGGGGAAGTCTTCAGTTAGATCAGCCGACTCTCAGATTTCAGAAAAATCTGAAAAAGCTCATTGTTTCCTAATTCCCAAAGTTATCTTATGAAATTTTGTTGTTGCAGAGTCTTCTTGGGCTTGTGCCTCTTTTAATTTATCTTTTTATTAATTGTGCAAAAATGGTTTTAAACCTGACCATGAGGGATTTTTATTTGTAAAATATCATTTTAAATTCTGCAAATATTCACCGGGGTTTAAGGGTTTATTTTCTGTGTATATTTTTGGGTTTGGATGCAGGTTGTATAGGGAGATTCTCAGAATTTTTTTTAAGATCTGAGCCAGATCTAGGCCCTGGAGGGTAAGATCTGGCCTCAGGATCAGTTTTGTCTGCAGATATGAGCATAATTTTGCTGCAAAAGTGTAAATCTCAGGTGCATTTAAATCAATATCTTTCAAATCTGAGTTATATTGGTAAAATTTTATTGCTGGTTGAAGAAAATTATTCGAAATTCGTGTGCCTGCAAATTTTTTGCTGCCTGCCTGCTGTTGGTTTTTCACGTTGTCCGTACGCAGCATCCTCAGCTATCATCCCTTTCTCATCTGCGTTATTTCCTTCATCCATCCTGTTGTTGTCCTTACAAGTTACGCTGCCTCTGTCCGTATGCTGTCTGTACGGCCTGCATCAACTACCTTTTTCTCTGCGTGTTGTCTTCATCAATCTGCATTAAACCTCATTTCCATCCCTTGCCCTTGCTGCCATACCTCATTGCTCCTTCTGCGGCATCCTTTGCTGCTCCTCCCGACCATCTGTACGTTCGTACACCTGCACAAACAAAACAACAAAAACTTACGGCAAGTCAAAATTTTGGTTTTCAATTTCAAATTTTGATTCTTTATCTTTAGCTTTAGTTTTAAACTTTAGATTTTTTTATTTTATTTAATTTTGCTTTAGTTTTAGTTTTAAATTTTTTAGATTTAGTTTTAGTTTGAAACTTAGATTTTCGATTTCATATTTTTTTTAAAATTTTGAGGTTTGTCTAGTTAGCTAGCGTAAAATTTGATTCATCTTTAGGATTTGATTTTTTTAGTTCTTTTTTAGATTTTGAAATTTTAAAATATAAAAAGTAATTTTTTTTGTGTAGAACTTTAGCTTTAGTTGTATATATATATTTTTGTTTTTTTTTAAGTTTTATTAACTTCAGACTTAAAAAGGAAAATACAAAAAATATAAAAAAATTAGAAAAGGGTCAAAAAACTTTAATAAAGTGGCTTTGGATTAAAATTTTCCCATGAGTCAAGGGTGGAACTTTTTATCTAAAATATGACTATAGGAAAATTTTAATTTTCTGAATTGGAATTATTTGGACTTATCACTTTAATTCGGAATTATTGGGAATGTCTAACATTTAAATTCGATGGTACTCTCATGATAAATGTTTTGTTTTGAATTTAAAGTTGTTTCGAAATTTAAATTGTTGGTTCAAAGTATTTTCATGCTTAGCTATGGTTGATGATTGTTGAACTATCTTTAATTGTGGTTTTAAGTTGCTTGAAATTGGTGATTAATTGCTTTAGTCAACTGTGAGAATATTTCAAGTACTGATAAATTGCATGTCTTTATCAAACATTGTTGATGCATGATTACAAAGGGTGTTTTATCGAATATCATTGTGGTGAATTGATTTTTCATAGCAGCAGTTACCTATCAAGTACTTGATTTTAATTTCATAACGGGATATTTTGACTCCACAAGGCACTGGTTTTAAAGTTTCAAATCTAATTGAATCTATAAAATCTCGTTAATCTTAGCAAATACTTGGTCATTTAGCTATGTCTCCTGAATTGGTTGGTTTTCAACCAGTTCTTCTTCTTCATTTTCCTTAGGGTATACCTCCCTTAGTCTGCAAGAAGACAACTTAGATAGAGAGATTGGGGAAGAGAGTGACAGCCCCCAATCTGAGCCGTTGTCGCGGTGCCTAGACATTCTGAGCGACAACACAAGGTATACTTGAAAATGTCTAAGAAAGCCATCAATGAACTCCTCAATAGATGAGATACTCTCAGGTTCGTGATCATGCCATCATGAATTATGACCACCGAGAGGACCCATGAGCAATAACATCGGGACATCTTGGTGAACCATTTTCTCTCTTGAAGCATGTGCATTAAATCTTTCTACATGGTCAATTACAGAGAGTGGATCACCATCAAACACAGGCACCCCATGTACCATCCTTCCTGCGACATGATTATGGTGCCCAGGGATGCTAGCGATGTCCAAAGCGGGAAATTTATCAAAGAAAGAGAACCTATTTGAGATACGCATGAAAAATATGTAGGAGAATATTTCAAGTACTGATAAATTTCACTGTTGTATGATCTGCATTGTTCTTAAACACTTCAATCTTCGAACTGAAAGCCCATCCATATATCCGCACTAAATTTTACCACAGGAATCTGCATCTATTTCATATGTAATCGAGTTCTTTTATTTCAAATGAGCCGCAGTCCAGGTATATAAATATAGAAAGACTTACTGTCTTTTAGGTCGACCAGCACTTTGGCATGTAGGCCGACTTATCACTTGATTGAAGGCCGACATCATAATAGCTTGATTTTCAACGTTGACATAGAGTTGAATTAAGACGTTTTCTTTGACTAGGTCTTGGAGCATTTCTTAGACTAGATGCTTCATAAACATGACACATATTACATTTATATCTAAAAGACAAAAACCTAGATAGACATCAAGAAGAAGTCTGCTAACCTATAATAATCTCTTGCTCATGAAACCCATGAGGCAATTTCAAAATACATTTTATTATCTTTGTCTTCTACTTTTCATAATTACATAGTCAACATGAAGACCGACCTAGTTACACTTTTCAACACTCCCTCTTAACTAGGGAGGTATTCACATAGGTACATGGTCACTTTCAAACTGAAGAATTTCATAAGAAGAGAATCAGATTTGTAATCGCATCTGTATAGCATCATATCGACCAGCATTGTCCTAATGCAAGGCCTTGACTAACAGCCCCCTCTCTCAACGAGACAATGGGCTACAATGCTGGTGAGACACATGACTAATAGACACCATATTCATTGTCTCTCCAAGGTACATACCTCACCTAGGTGTTCCCAGAGTATGACCTTCTTGAACTATTCTTCTCTTGGGTAGCCAGCCCTCAAATAATATCGATCCACGACTACTCTTATCTTGAATGCCCTATCTCATTCTCAAAGAGTATCGAATGCCAGATGATTACCCAATCCTCCATTCTATCTTCCAGGTGAAGACCAGAATGATGTGTCTATCCATTCTCTTCACATGGCCTTCACTAAGACTTACGGCTATTAGTCCTGGTCTAGTGCATGACACATGTAATAGAGAATCACATACATCACTTCCTCTTAACACAGGAAGGACATACTACAACTTTCTTCCAAGCAAGAAACTTACCACTAGGCTCCCTCTCAACCAAAGTCCTGTAGCAACAATCCAACTACTCATGAAGAATTTCTCTCCTTGATGTCATGGATTTCGATGTTTGAGGAATCTTCAACATCTTGGCTTCATAGGGCACAGATCATCCATCACTTTCATTCACGAGTCATGTCCACTATCAAAAAGTGATTCATTAGTCCTTCTCATTTGATTCATTGTTATGCGATGCTGCTTTTCTACGAATCATCTCCAAGGATCATACATCCTTTATCATGATTAGCAGCCCTGCACAAATTCATCCAGATAAATAGATACATATGAACCTTTTAAAACAAAAGTTACCTCACTGATGATCTTTCACCATGACATCTTTCTGTAGGCATCAGTATCCTTTATTCAGATTGACACATCTCCTAATGATATGTTTTGTCAAGAGTCTTCTTATTTAACAGACTTTTGTCAAAGTCTACATATTCTCCCGAGAGATCTCCTAGTCACATCTTCTTGGCTTCAGGATGATAACTGCCTCTTGACATGGTTGCATTCCATGATCTCTTCCTTTCTGCACATTTTCCATTCCTAGGAACTTACAACTTTTCTAGTTTCTCGTTCGTATACAACCACCTTATATTCCATGAGGACATATTGTGTTGATTTCATTTGTCCGTGCATCGAGAGATACTCCTCCATAGATCATACTTCTAAATATAGAAGTCCATTACCTGTAACCATATGACATGACTTCACAACATCCAATGTCAGCATATAAATATATACATACCTCATACCTTTTCCCCTTAAGTCATCCTATAGCAATTTCTCAAGAATGAAGAGTTTCATCACATCCCAGAAATTTGTTTCCATGATGACCCCTGTGTAGAAATTTCTGAATCTTAATTCTTATGTAGAAATTATTACTGTAGCTTGTCTTCTGCTCATGTGTCTCGAAGCCCTCTGGCTGCTCTATGTACACTTCCTCCTCTATCACACCGTTCAAGAACGTAGTCTTGACATCCATCTGGTGAATCTCCCATCCCATCTGCGTTGCTAAAGAGATGATGGATCTAATAGAAGTGTGTCGTGCTACAGGAGCAAAGGTTTCTTCATAGTCAATGCCTTATTTCTGGGCATACCCCTTTGCTACAAATCTTGCTTTGAATTTCTCTATGCTACCATCTGCAGCATATTTGATCTTGTAGATCCACCTGGATCCTAGAATAGATCTATCCTGTGGTCTAGGGACTACTTCCCAGACATCATTTGTCATGATGGAGCTATACTCCTCCACCATAGCATCTACCCATACCTGATGCTGAGCTACTTCCTGAAAGGTAGAGGGCTCTCCAACCTGAGCTACCAGTGCCGGATATCTGTCAAGTTGTTTCCTTATCCTCTTCCCTTCTCTAGGTGTTCCAACAAATCCTTCTGCATCTCTAAGAATCTATTGGAGTTCTCTATTCGGTCTCCTATCAGTGGTGGGTGGTCTCACTTGTTCTTCCTCCTGTTCTTCGTCGGAGGAGCTTCCTTCAGAACAATTGTGCCTAGGAGAGGCACTAGACCTCTCCTCCAGAGGTTGTTGAGGTTGTACCAATGGATCGTCCTCAATCTGCGTATCTGTGGCCATCTCTCGAGATTTCCTAAAGGCTCTTTCTTCAAGGAATTTTACATCCCTTCTTACCACGATTTGCCTGCTCTCTGAAATATAGACGCGGTATGCCTTTGCATTCTCACTGTAGCCCACAAAAAACCCTTTTCTGCAGTTTGATCCAGTTTCTTCCTCTTTTCCTCTGGAACATGGCAATATGCTATGCTGCCGAATATCCTGATGTGGCTCACTTTAGGCTTGCTGCCTGTGAACACACTTTCGGGAGTCACCTTCCCCAAAGCCCTATTTGGAACTCTGTTCTGAATATAGACTGTTGTATTGCAGGCCTTTGCCCATAAGAATTTGGGCATTTCCTGGTCATACAACATTGCCCTTGTAGCTTCTATTATGGTCCGATTCTTCCGTTCTGCAACTCCATTTTGTTCTGGATTGTAGGGAGCTGTCCACTCTCTCTTGATGCCTACCTGCGCACAGAAATTTGTGAAGTCTTTATCGATATGTTCTCCACCATTATCTAACCTTAACTTCTTGATCTTCTTTCCTGTAGAGTTCTCCACCAATGCTTTGAAATCTTTAAACCGATTAAAGACTTCATCTTTGGTCTTCAGAAAATAGATCCAAGTTTTCCTGGAATAATCATCAATGAACGTGGCAAAATATTTTATCGACTGAGAGTTGTTGTAGACATCAAACCGCAAATGTGAGAGTGTATCAACTCTAATACACCTTTGGCTCTCCTGCTGCTTCTTGGAAACGCTGCCTTAGCGTACTTCCCTAGTACACATCCTCTGCAAACATAGTCTTTCTTTGCGCTGAGTTCAGGAGCCCCTATGACAGTATTTTTGAAAATCCCCAAGGCTCCATGATGTAGATGCCCCATCCTTTTGTGCCATAACCCATTCAGATCTTTGTTGTCTGTACTGGCGATCAGGGCCACCGGAGATTCAAGTTGAAGCTTATATAGATTGTGACTCGTTACTCCAATTTGTGCCTTTTTACTCCAGTTAGGGTGTTTGATGTATACTTTGTCTTGAATAAAGTATACATCATAGCCCTTGTTCTGAAGTTGAGACACCGAGAGTAAGTTCATCCCCAACCCTTGTACATGCAGAACATTCGTGGCTCGAATCTTGTGGCCATCTTCCGTCTGAAAAGTTATTTGGAAATTCATCTGCTCCTCTTGTTAGCTCGAAAAACATTCTCGAACCCCCATCATGTGAGCAAACGCTCCACTGTCAATATACCAAACATCTAGAGGAGCTGTGCTTGACACACATGCAAGATCCTCCTCTAGTCTGGATGCCAGCACTTTCATGTCATGTTCCCTCTGCATTTATGCATGCTTTAGAGGATTGCGTGAGTCCTTTTGGTTGCATGAACCCTTCCCTTGGTTCATGTCAGATTTTCCCTTCCTGTCAACTGCGCTGCCCCTTCAGATCTGCAATTCCTCTGATACCATGTAGAAATTTCTGAATCTTAATTCTTATGCAGAAATTATTACTGTTAATCTGGTTAAGCTTCTCCTACTTATACAAGTTATTAATTGAATAAATTCAAGTTAACATCAAAGCAAAACACATAACATATCTCTACCAATTCAGATCTAGAATAAGCATATGCACACATAGACACAGTGACAGTTATTTCTGGACAAACTGTCCCAGGAATAACCCAATGTGGGAAAACCGGTCTCTGGCTGCTGGAGGGTTCTATTATTAAGAATATTTCTAAATACACAACTCTGGTTTCTAGATCTGGAAAAACCTACAGAGAAAACTCTAGATCTACAGCTCCTGGCTGATCTAAGACCAAAAATACTGACTGATCCACACCCTCAAACGAGATTTACAGAACTCAGCCAGATCTAGGCCTAGAAACCCCAGCGCTGCCCCTGAAAGACACTGTTGTTGCTGCCGTCTGCTGCTACTGCCATCTGCTACTGCCTTTCTCTGCGCTATCCTTGCTGATCTCTTCTCTGCTTCTTGTGTATTCTAGACCTCGGGATCAGATCATCCCCTTGGTCTAAATTCCCCTCTCTGCAACTAAAACACTGCTGAGAATTCTTAGCAACCCCGCCCTAGAATCTTAGCTTAGCTTCAGTGCTCTGCCTCCATGTGTGTTTTACAAATGACCCCAAGCCTTTCCTTTATACTTTTCTTGTTGACAAATCAACGACCAAGATTAAATCTTTAATCAATGGCTAAGATTAAAAGAAAGCTTGATCCGTGTGACTTAAGATAATTTCATCACATGTTTAATTAAATTAAATTTAATTATTTTATTTTCCTATGTTTTAACTTAGGAGATACATTAAAACAATTAATTAATTTAATATCTCCTAAACCAGATGAAATTTCCCAAATCCATTTCTGGGTCTTGTAGATCCAGTGTACTCTAGTCCCTCCACAAAGTTTGGGAGCTAGAGCACAACTGATGCTACCCCAAATACACAAAATCTCAACACCTTGCTCTTGATGACTGCTTTCCATTAGTAATGTTATCAGAGAGGTTTTCTCAGAGTTGATTCACCAGGAGCTCCTACAATGCTTCGATCAGGATGCTACATTGTTTCCTATCATACAATTAACAAAAATCACTTGAAGGAGAAGATAATCTCAATCGTAGTGGAGATCCCTCGCTTCTTCTTTCTTATATTTCTTTGCATCAAGTTCTTTCCTCATTTTCAGAGACATGGGATTCTTCCATATTTCTCTTGTCCTTTTCCAGATTTAGGACAATCTATTTTATAATGTCCAAGTTCATCACATCCAAAGCATAGTGCTTTGCCCATACTATTCTCAGGACCAAACTTATCGAATCTTCCTTTCTTCCTTGATGTGGCTGCAAAGGCTTGATTCCCTTCACTTGATCCTGTAACACCTTTGGCTTTCAATCTTGTTTCCGCTATTTTACATAGAGACCCTAAATCGTGGAATGGTGTGGCTTCTTTCTTCACGTATAAACCTGAAGTGAAGTTTCCCCATTCTTCTGGCAGAGCATTCAACACCACTATAGTCATATCAGTGTCAGACATTACTTCTCACACTTCCTGCAGATGATCTCAGAGAGATTGCTTCTTCTGTAGTATTCACAGAGAATAGCAGAACCAATTTTTCAAACATTTCTTTTTAATGATTTTAGATTTGATACCTCGGAGATGAGAGTCTTTGATGGATTCTGTAAGAATCCTTTGAGCTCTTATATCTCCCTTCATGTATTTGGCATGACTTCATTGTACTTGTCTTCCATGCAGTAAAGTTTGAAACCCTAACCAGTTTGTTGCTTCCTTTTCAAAGAAGACATTTTGAGAGATTTAGAAAAAGTCATAGATACTTACTTGAGAGAGTGACTTTCTCCTTCCGCAGCTTCCTTGATGATGTTTGAAGATGAAGTCAAGAGTATCTTCTAAGATAGAAATCTTTAATGTAGATGTTCTTGAATCCTTGATGATAAAGTATATCTTAAGAAATTGAAATTCAAATGTAGATGTTCTTGAATCCTTGAAGTCTTCCTTGCAAACTGATTTGACCTTACAATGTAGACTTTGACTTTTGTTGTTGATGCTTTCTAGAAAACTGAATTTTGATCCTTGAGTGTCTCCTTGTCAAATAGCCCTTTGTCTTTAACACCTTAGCTCTGATACCATGTTGAGAATTTAGAGGGTTGAGATTTAATTCAAATTCTCTTCTTGATAATTACTTATGAGCTCACTTGAGTTACTTATGTCTTCTCTTCGTTATCTTATTTAGTCTTTCATCAAGTCAATTATCAAAATACACAAGACACAAAATTAGGCTCCTAGAGCCAGGGCAAAACCTCTCCCTCTTGGAGAGGAAAACTCGCAAATAATTCTTCTTATAGATCTTCAAATGACAAGTACCATGACCAAGACTCAGACCCTTAACCTAGGTATGCTTCCAAGACCTTGTCACTTCTTCCAAGTCTTCCTTAAACGCTGATCTTTCTTTCTTCATCAATGTGTACTGATCAACATAGAGAACTCGGTCTCTAATCCTTCACATATATTGGAGATGTAGAACCTTTGAGTAGGAAGGTAGATTTACCTTCCTCCTTTTTCCATACTGCTTTATGACATAATCAACTTCATTCACAGTTTCATAATGCTCCACAACAAATATACTTGAACCAGACCTTTTATTACGATGTGCTTATCCTGTATTTATGTCACTATTGTATCAACATATAACATCAATGTATCCGCATATATATATATATATATATATATATATATATATATATATATATATATATTACAGATTTATCCTTTACCCTTATCTGAATACATAAATACCATATATGTTCTATCTGCAGAGAATGCCATCCATATTAGCCACATAATAATTCGTATTTTCTTCAAAGTAATCCGTACGTACAGCAGTGATTCATCCACACTAGAAACCCTATGCTTGTCTGCATCTCTGGCACAGAGTAATTCGCATACAGTTTAGACCAATCCGCATTTGAAAACCCTGAACCAGTGTCCTAAATCCACCTGTATCTTCTGTCTTAAGTCCGCATTACACTTCTTATTATGAATCGCATTTTCTTCAGCAAACTATTGTTATCAGTATGCTTGTTATCCGCATGCTGCTTCAGAGATGACCAAACAGCAGATCCGCATTGCAGCGCTGTTGTATGATCTGTACTGTTCTTAAACACTTCAATCTTCGAACTGAAAGCCCATCCATATATCCGCACTAAATCTTAACACAGAAATCTGCATCTATTTCATATGTAATCGAGTTCTTTTATTTCAAATGAGCCGCAGTCCATGTATATAAATATAGAAAGACTTACTGTCTTTTAGGCCGACCAGCACTTTGGCATGTAGGCCGGCTTATCACTTGATTGAAGGTCGACATCATAATAGCTTGATTTTCAACGTTGATGTAGAGTTGAATTAAGCCATTGGTTCATGTTTTCTTTGACTAGGTCTTGGAGCATTTCTTAGACTAAATGCTTCATATACATATGACACATATTACATTTATATCTAGAAGACAAAAACCTATAAAGACATCAAAAAGAAGTCTACTAACCTATAATAAGATCTTACTCATGAAACCCATGAGGCAAGTTCAAAATACATTTTATTATCTTTGTCTTCTACTTTCATAATTACATAGTCAACATGAAGACTGACCTAGTTACACTTTTCAACAGAGCCACCCACTACCAGTGGTAGGACGAGCAGGGAATTACGACAAATTCTGAAGGATGCGGAGGAGTTTGTCGGGGCCCCCAGAAATGAGAAGAGGGAGCGTAAGCAACCGGACAGGTACCAAGCCTTGGTACCCCAGGTTGGGGAACCCTCTAGTTTTCAGGAGGGAGCTAGCATCAGGTATGGGTCGATGCAATGGTGGAAGAGTACAGTTCCATCATGACAAATGATGTCTGGGAGGTGGTTCATAGGCCTCAGAACAGATCAATTGTGGGATCGAGATAGATCTACAAGATCAAATATGCTGCAGATGGCAGCGTAGAAAAATTCAAAGCCAGGTTTGTGGCAAAGGGGTATGCTCAGAAGGAAGGGATAGACTATGAAGAGACCTTTGCCCCAGTTGCCAGATATACTTCTATTAGATCCATGATATCCATTGCTGCGCAGATGGGATGGGAGAATCACCAGATGGACGTCAAGACTGCGTTCTTGAATGGGGTGATAGAAGAAGAAGTATATATCAAACAACCAGAGGGCTTTGAGATGCATGAGCAGAAGACTCATGTGTGTAGGCTCAAGAAAGCCTTGTATTGACTTGAGCAAGCCCCTAGAGTTTGGTATGGTCGAATTGATAGCTACTTGCAAAAGATGGGATTCATCAAGAGTGACACAGATCCCAATCTCTATTATCTGAGAGTAGGGGATGAGACTTTGATACCGGTGTTGTACGTAAATGATCTATTCCTCACAGGATCATCTAGGCTCATCAAGGACTGCAAGGAGAAATTAGCTGCAAAATTCGACATGAAGGATCTGGAGTTGATGCATTATTTTCTAGGGTTGGAAGTTTGGCAGCAGAAGGGTGAGATCTTTCTTGGTCAAGGGATATATGCTACAAAAGTCTTGAAGAGGTTCAAGATGGAGGACTGTAGACCCATGGCTACACCAATGATCACCAACTGGAAGAAAATTGATACTTCTGAAGATGATGAGGCTAATCCTACCTTGTATAGGCAGCTCATAGGGTCCCTAATGTATCTGGTCAACACTAGGCCAGACATCTGTTATGCTGTCAACACCCTCAGTCAGTTCATGGTGGAACCAAGGAGGGCACATTGGGCAATAGCCAAGCATGTTCTCAGATAATTGCAGCGAACATTCGAGCTTGGATTGAGATACATCCGAGGAAATGACATCATATTGGGTGGGTTCACTGACGCAGACTGGGCCAAGAGCCTAGTAGATCGAAAAAGTACCAGAGGGTACTGTTTCAATGTTGGATCAGGAATGACCTCTTAGTCCTGTTGTAGCTCCTAGAGACAGCCTTGAGTTGCAAAAGACCAGTGCCTAGGACAGCTTGAAATCAGAGGTTAGATGTAGACAATTTTAAGGGTGCCTCTGACAGGATATGGATTAAGAGGATAATGATTGTGGTGGTTCAGGAATGATGAAGACTTTGGAGTTTGATTCATATGAATTAACCTATACTGCGAGAGGGCTCAGGACGCTGTATGGCTCGGTGGCTTTTCAAATGGGCCAAGTATGAAGCAATGAGCAGAGGTTTTTCAAAATATGTAGAGGTGTTGAGAAGAAACGGAGGGGGAATCCGCGAGGGACAGGCTTAAAAGTCTTAAGAATCTGTCTCCCGTGAACTTAGAGGAAGCGGATGTAAGTGGAATGTGACCAACAACAGAGATTCGTGGAGCGCAAATTAAGGGGGCACAACAAGTTTAACACATGAGCATTATTCATACACGAATTCATGAATAAAAATGCATACCACCGGCAGCAACATTACACAAATCGTCAAAGCAGCAGAATATTGAAAGATGATTATACACAACAGGAGATTATTGATTAACAAGAAAATACAAATACATACTACTCATTGCTCCATCTAGAATCCAAATAAACAACGTTGTATATCATATTATGTTCAAAACAACTCTCCCAAATATGTGACTCAGAGCATAAAGAGCACAGTCATATAGAACTACAGCGAAAATTCTCCAAAATTCAGAACCCTTCTTTCATCTCTGAACTCTCTACATATAGAGTTCTCCTGAGGGTTTACAATTGAATAAACTTCCATGATCAACCCACACATGTAAAAATCAAAATATCCTAACCAAATCGCAGAGCGTGCATCAAGAAATCACTCCCATAAATATAAAATCAAAACAGAATCGGATGAAATCAAGATTTCAATGGTAAATCATCATAATCAAACAGTAAAAGAAACAACATAGTTGGCCACGGAGGCCAAATCTTGGAATCTTCAAAATGGGTCGGCGAGGAGTGACCATAAGCCTCGACTCCCTTGTTCTCATTATTTCCACTAACCGTTACGGAACAACCAGTCGTGCTGTGCGTGCCTAGCTCGTTAGCAGGGAGTTCTTGGACAGACTGAATATACCATAGTTGCATTTGTCCCACCAAAAACCCATGTTGCGCTTGACTTGCAAAACCGGAGACTTAATTTCGGAAAGGGGCCTCTCCGGCTTGTGGTATTGGATGGGGGGGTGCAAAATCACTGCAGGCTGACACGTAGCACTGGAGGTGGTTTCCAAAACCGGCCATTTTGGACGCCCCCCCCCAGTGTTAACCTTCGAAAGGTAAGGGGGGGGCCGAAATAGATCATGAGCCGTCGAATGTGTGATAGGGAACGGAGATGAAGGGAAGATGGCGAAAGTAATGGTGGAGTTAGCAGGAGAAATGACGGTAACAAGAATGAAGCGAAGGGCGATGTGCGAAGTGCGATGAGCAGAAGCTGACGTGGCATGGCGGAGGTGGGGCCGCCCGCAAATCGCAGATCGGGAGTTTTGTTATGAGAAATGGGAGGTAAGTGTTAAGACTTGCGAAGGGCGATGCGCGAAGTGCGATGAGCGGAGGGTGACGTGGCAGGACAGAGGTGGGGCCGCCCGCAAATCGCTGTCGGAAGTTCTTTGTTATGAGAAACGGGAGGTAAGTGTTAAAACTTGTGAAGGGCAATGTGCGAAGTGCGATGAGCGAAGAGTTGGCGATGCGAAAAGGTAAGTGGGTACCAATAAAGGTTTTAGAGCGAAAAGAAATGAATTATGGATGATTAAGGTTCATGTGGAAAAGGTGAAAAAGGGGTAAGGTTTTATCGCATCGGGTTTTTTGCGAAGGAGTACAATGGAACCATTCACGCCTCATACTTGTGATTTGCTTATAGGAGCGACTTCTCCACCTTGTGTACAGTCACAAGCCAACAGGTCCAACAGGAAACAAAAGTCCGTGGCTCTGAGCTCAGCTGAGGCGAAATATATGGCTGCAAGCACTGCTTCGTGCGAGGCCATATGGCTTAGGAAGCTGCTTGTGAATCTACTCAAGGAAAAGATGGAAGCAACCAGCATTCTATGTGATAATCAAAGTTGCATCAAGATCTCTGAAAATCCTGTGTTTCATGATCGGCCAAAGCACATTGACATCAGGTGTAATTTCATAGAAGACTGTGTCCAGCGGGGAGCTGTACAATTACAGTACACTCCGACAGGAGAACAGGTGGCAGACATCCTCACTAAGGCTCTGGGAAAGACAAAGTTTGTCTACTTCAGAGAGAAGATGGGGATGATCAAGAATCCATTTCAATAGCAGAGACAGACTGATGCAGAATTGAGAGGGAGCTGCAGTACAAATGAGGTAGTGGTAGTGACAGTGTCATGGGTAGCAGTATGGAAGGCAACAGATGAGGGGCAGCAGCAGCCAAGCATCAGCAGCACAACGGATGCTTCAGGGTCAGAGCAGTATGCAGCAGGCATATTGCTAGAACACTTTCCTCGCTAGGATGGAGTGTTGATTTTTGTAGCATCAGAAAGTGATCTAAGTCTCAAATTTGGTGAGAAGGCTTAGACACTAGTATTCCGAAAAACCCAGAAACTGTTTGTGAAAATTTCACTTGGTTCATTTTTTATTAAAATAATTAATTATTTTAATGGAGACCCTAAGTCTAAACTTAGGGAAATTAAATAATTTATGGGTATTAATAAAACAAAGTGTGAATCTTCTAGAGAACAAAGATCAAGTCAAGTTTTAATCTTAGCCATTGATTAAACATCTAATCTGGGTCATTTATTCTTCAATGAGAAGATTATAAAAGAAGGCTTGAGGGTCATTTGGAAAGCAAGTCGGGCAAGCGTTCAGTAACCCGAGGGAAGTCAATTCTGAAGGAATAGAATTTGATTTCAGAGGGATAATTGCAAGGGCGGAGGAACCAAAGGGCATCAGTAGTTTTAGGGCATGAGGGAAGGAGGAAGCAGGGAAGCAGAGAGGCAGCACTCAGGAGCAACGCAAAGGCCTCATGCAGTAGTGACGCAGGCTTACGTTGGCTCTGTACAGAGAGCTATGAGGAGGCACGCAGAGTGAGGTAGGTGTTAGGTCCCTGTAATTTGTCAGATTGGTAAGACCAAATAAACAAGGGTAACATCAAACCAAATTTGGAGTCCTAGGACCTAGCCTTCCTGGACTTAGAGAGGGCTCTCTCTATATTTGTATAAAAGATATAACTTGATTGATTTAGGATGTTATTTTTAGGCTAGTTAAAATGATAGGGATTGTTTGTTTTGTTTTGTTTGGTTGCTTGTTAAGAAGAACAGATAGAGTAAGAGAAATTCAAACCATTGGGCTATGGAGTCTGTAAAAGGTTTGAAGAGTACAACAACAAACAAAGGGTGTTCCACAGGGCAAGCTAACAAAGCCAAATGGATCTTAATAGCTTATGTGTTGGAAATATTGAGAGGGGGGGTGAATCAGTATTCCTTTCAATTAGAGCATTAGTTAATCTTCAATTATTATCAGTGTTTGTACAATGATAGCAGTGAACAAAAAGAACACAAATGCACACAGTTTTTAAGGTGGAAACCCACTCTGGGACAAAAACCACCTAATGCTTTTTTAATAATTCTTAATATTCAACTCCAATTGAAAATAAAGCTCCAACTTCCTAGAATCTAGAAAAGCATTCTTCTCCAGCTCCCACTGGATGGACGCTCCAACACTCGAGATTCTTCAGTAGTCAACTGAACGGATGCCCCAACACCCAATGAGCTACAACTCACCCTAGCACCACCCTACCACCCTATAGAAGAATAAAAGAAGAATGGACTCCCGTACCAGGGAAAATAGTCCACTTTACAATGATATAGAATGATGCAGAAGAAGAAGATATACTAGACCATAACCCCAACTTTGACACAACCACCTAATGATGATCCTAGACCTCCCAACACTGCCTCTTCAACCCTTGGCAGATAGACACTAGTACAATTTGTACAATAATGTATTTACAATGACTAAGTACAATGATACCTTTACAGTGACTGTATGCAGTGCTGCCCACTTGAAGACTTCATGTGATGAAATTCTTGTTGTTGTTCTGCACCTTGGTAGCTGCTCTTGTCATGCTACCCTCTGTTGCACCTTGCTTTGCTTTGCTGCCCTAGAAAGTCTGGTCCTTTGCAGCCTTTGACAACACATGATCTAGCTTTTTCTTTCCTTCTAGGAGCTCGATATTGAATCTGGTGTATCTCTGTTATTTCAGATTCTTAATATGTGATTTTCGTTCCTGTAGTAGTCCTCTGAGTCTTCTTTCCAATGCCACAGGTCTGACCCAATTTGGATTCTTCAAGAGAGAGTTATGCCCAATCTCTCACAATGCCCTAATTATGGACTATTTTAGTAGAGCGAACTTGTACGGCGTGCCACGTGTCATTGTTTCTTCATTCGGCTCTGAAATTGATAGAGCGAAAACTACAGTCCGTGCACTATCTACCACTTTCTACAGAATTCCAATCCGATACTCAGAGAGAGAGTTATGAGAATTTTCCCAAGGTCACTTCTTTGAGATGAATTTCAAGAGCCTGCAAAAACACTGACTTCCACAGATCATATCTCCGAAAATATTGCGCATCTTCATCTAAAATTTTCACAAGAGCTTCCTCAGGATTTCGGCTTCGCCTCATAAAAATTTCAGCTTCTGAACCTTCGCAGAAAAAAATTTAGAGCGAAAATGCCACGATGACCTGTTTCAAATGGCGAAATCCCTTGCATAAGGAGGATATGAGGATCACAATTTATATAAATGCTTACGTTGAGAGGGGCTTCAACAAGTGAACGTGGGAGGGATTTTAGGAGCTTAAAAAATATTAATTATGACTTTTCAATGACCCATGCCACAACCCCATGGGGTTTTAGCCCACTAACTGGGGGTACAAACTTCAAACATGAATATCTCTCAAACCGTGAAGAATTATGTAGCGTGCCATATATCAATGGAAACATCTCGACAAGTAGAAATCACCAAAAGCATTCTTGACCTAGAATATATTAATTTGGTAGGTCAAAATTCCCATGCAATATTGGGGTAGCCCCTGGTGCTGCTTGGGTTGACATCAATGACAACCGCTAATCAACAATCTCCCCCTTTGGCATTGATGGCAACACAAGTACTCCCTGCAATCATGACACCTCTTCCTACAACATTCTCTCCCCCTTTGACATCAATGGCAAACGGTAACTCCCCCTAGCACACAACCATCTTGCGGACCTATACACACTTCCACTCCCCCTGACACACAACCATCCTGCGGACCTGTACACACTTCCACTCCCCCTTTATATTATGAATAAGGAAAATCTAATGAGAACTTGGGAGAATCCCAAGCTTCTGGCGAAGATATTCCAATGCTTCACGAGTACTCTCACAATCATAACGCTTCCTATCCAATCTGCATCTGTAAAGGCATGAATAATAAGATTGTTACCCTTGGGATACCACAAGCCATATTCTGTTGTTGCCTTTAGATATCGCAGAGTTCTTTTGATGGCAATAATATGTGATTCTTTTGGTGCTTCTTGGAATCTTGTTGCTTGTCCAACTGCTTGCATAACATCTGGTCAGGGGGCTGTTACATATATAAGACTACCAATCATAGATCTGTACAGCCTTTGATCCACATCCTTAGATGAGTCACCTATGCTCAATTTGCAACCTATTACCATCGGAGTAAGGATGGGTTTGCAATCTTCCATTTTGAATTTCTTGAGCATTTCCTTGATGTACTTGGCTTGACATATAAATATTCCTTTCTCTTGTTGAGATATTTGAAGCCCTAAGAAGCATGTCAACTCACCAAGTAAATACATCTCTAAATCAATTTGCATCTTTGTAGCAAACTTCTTATTTTGTCGATCATCATTGCTGCAAAATATTATATCATCCTCTTTAGCTATTAGACATCCTTTAGTTGCTTCATCCAGAACATATATGTCGTTTGGAGCTCAACTTCCTGTAGCCACAATTTCACCATACCTCCCTTTCCTGATTTCACATTTCGTGGAGTTGAATAGTATTGTGTGTCCTTGATCACACATTTGTCCAACACTGAGCAGATTATGATTCATGTTTTCAACCAATAGAACATTCTTGGCTATAACATCTTTGCTTCCGAGAGTGACGGTACCTGATCCTATAACATTTGAAGATCCATCATTTCCAAAGGATACGGTTCCATCGTTCTTCTCTTTCAGAGATACAAATTTCCTTCTATCTCTAGTCATATGCGTTGAGCAACCACTATCAACATACCAGACATCTTTGTTGTTTTGAGCCTTGAGAGCGAGAGCACAATTATCAGTCTTCTTCTTCTTCCATGTTCGTTCGTTCTGTGACTTCGAAAATTCTTATGGAGGATTTTCAAGTCTGTAGTCTCTGTCTATGTGTCCAAAGTTTCGACATTTGTAACATTCAATATTATTTCTTAAATGTTCAAATCTATTGATGTTTCGCTGAGCCGTGGGAGGTTCATATTTGATAGATCTCCTGGAATTGTATTCGTTCCTGGGGTACGTGCGACATTCTACAACTTTATGACCAAATTTTCCACATGAATAATAGTAGCCATAAAAAATATGTTGGTACCTGAATGGAAATTTTCGTCGAGGAATTGTCTTCCAAGGTTGTTCTTGCGAATCTTGTCCAATGAAGTCTACAAGCGTGTCAGATCTCATATGTTCATTGTATTTTGTTGTAGAAGGTCCTGCTTCTTCTTCTTTGTAACCGATGTCAGTTCTGTCATTGTAAGATCGTTGATTGTTGATGAGTTCCTCCAATGCCCTTGAGTTGTTGGCATAGTTTTGGATAGTTTTTCCTTTCTTCACTTCCTTATGCAGCGAGACTACTTCGGCTTCTAATTCTTCCCTTTCTTGGTTGCTTTCTTCCAACTTCTTTTGAAGTGACTCTTCAATGCATATTTGTGTTCTTCAACTTCAATTTTGAGACCTTGAACTTGTTCTTCAAGAGTATTGGAACGGATCTTTTCTGCCTTAAGCTCTTTTATAAGCTTGATTTCTTCCTTAGAAAATTCTTCTATGGTCAATCCTCCTTCTTCGTTGTTTGATACCTCTTGTTTATTGTGCTTGGCCATAAACAATACTCTCTCATTGGCTTCTTCTTTGCTGTCATTGTCTTCATCGGATGATGAGCTATCTTCTTTAGAGAGAAAGTTCCTTTTGGATCCTTGCTTGTTGAATTTATAAAAGCCTTTCTTTCCTTTCAAGTTTCCATCACTCCTGTTCGGACATTTTGATGCAAAATGCCCAACCTCACCACAGCCAAAACATATCAATGGAAGTTTACCTTTGAATTTTCCCTTACCAATTTTTAGTTTTCTCGTAAAGTAAGCATATTCTTCATCTGAAAGACCTTCTTCAGCATCTCCCTTTTCTTCACACTTGCAGGTGCATGTCTTTTCAATTGAAGGTTGTTTGTCCTTATTGGTTTTCTTAGATGCAACGAACGCAGTTTCTAGATCCGAAGTACCCTCTTCTTCATCAAGTCTCATTTCATATGCTATAAGAACTCCATGTAATTCCTCTTTGTTGAGTTTGTTCAGATTTGCACTGTATTCTAAGACCGATACCTTTGGGTTGAATCTCCCTGGTAACGTTCTAAGAATCTTTCCTATAATAGTATTCTCATCAACTGACTCTCCCAATCCTTCCAGAGTATTGGTTATTTCATCAACGTATTGGAAGTATGCAGCAATGTTGCAATCTTCTTTCATTTTGAGTTGCTCAAATTTTGCTCTATATATTTGAAGCTTTGCTTCTTTGACATTTGAGTCACCTGCATATATATTATCAAGCTTGTCCCATACATTTTGGGAGGTTTTACAACCCAACACCTTATGATAAGCAGATTCAATAAGTCCACTGATAATAATATTCTTTGCTTTTGCATCATTTACCAAATTCTTCTTACCTTGTTCATTTGCAGTTGATGTAAATCCATTTTGAATAGTGTCCCATACTTCGTAACCTTGCGCCAAGAGATAGACCCATTCTTTCTTTCCAAAGTGCATACACTATTTTCATTAAACGAGGCACACCATTCTTGGCATGCTCCATGACCCTCCTTCAGCTTGTTAAATCGCTATTGAAGGAACCAAGCTCGATACCAATTGCTGGAACATCGAGAGGGGGGTGAACTGTGACTCCTTCAATTAGAGCATTAGTTAATCTTCAATTATTATCGTTGTTTGTACAATGATAGGGACAGCGTAAACAAAAGGAACACAAATGCACACGCTAGGGTGAAAACCTACCTGGGACAAAAACCACCTAATGCTTTTCTAATAATTCTTAATATTCAACTCCAATTGAAAATAAAGCTCCAACTTCCTAGAATCTAGAAAAGCATTCTTCTCCAACTCCCACTGGATGGACGCTCCAATGCCCGAGATTCTTCAGTAGTCAACTAAACGAATGCCCCAACACCCAATGAGCTACAACTCACCCTAGCACCACCCTACCACCCTATAGAAGAATAAAAAAAGAATGGACTCCCATACCAAGGAAAATGGTCCCCTTTACAATGATATAAAATGATGTAGAAGAAGAAGACACACTAGACCATTAGCCCAACTATGACACAACCACCTAATGATGATCCTAGCCCTCCCAACACTGCCTCTTCAACTCTTGGCAGATAGACACTAGTACAATTTTTACAATAATGTATTTACAATGACTTAGTACAATGATACCTTTACAGTGACTGTATGATGTGCTGCCCACTTGAAGACTTCATGTGATGAAATTCTTGTTGTTGTTCTGCACCTTGGTAGCTGCTCTTGTCATGCTACCCTCTGCTGCACTTTGCTTTGCTTTGCTGCCCTAGAAAGTCTGGTCCTTTGCAGCCCTTGACAACACATAATCTAGTTTTTTCTTTCCTTCTAGGAGCTCGATATTGAATCTGGTGTATCTCTGTTATTTCAGATTCTTAATATGTGATTTTCGGTCCTGTAGTAGTCCTTTGAGTCTTCTTTCCAATGCCACAGGTCTGACCCAATTTGGATTCTTCAAGGGAGAGTTATGCCCAATCTCTCACAATGCCCTAATTATGGATTGTTTCAGTAGAGCGAACTTGTACGGTGTGCCACGTGTCATTGTTTCTTCATTCGGCTCTGAAATTGATAGAGCGAAAACTACAGTCCATGCACTATCTACCACTTTTTACAGAATTCCAATCCGGTACTCAGAGAGAGAGTTATGACAATTTTCCCAAGGTCACTTCTTTGAGATGAATTTCAGGAGCCTGCAAAAACACTGACTTCCAAAGATCATATCTCCGAAAATATTGCGCACCTTCATCAGAAATTTTCACAAGAGCTTCCTTAGGATTTCGGCTTCGCCTCATAAAAATTTCAGCTTCTGAACCTTTGTAGAAAAAAAAGTTAGAGCAAAAATTCCACGATGACCTGTTTCAGATGGCGAAATCCCTTGCATAAGGAGGATATGAGGATCACAATTTATATAAATGCTTAGGTTGAGAGGGGCTTCAACAAGTGAACGTGGGAGGGATTTTAAAAGCTTAAAAAATGTTAATTATGACTTTTCAATGACCCATGCCACAACCCCATGGGGTTTTAGCCCACTAAATGGGGGTACAAACTTCAAACATGAATATCTCTCAAACCGTGAAGAATTACGTGGCGTGCCATATATCAACAGAAACATCTCGACAAGTAGAAATCATCAAGAGCATTCTTGACCCAGAATATATTAATTTGGTAGGTCAAAATTCCCATGCAATATTGGGGTAGCCCCTGGTGCTGCTTGGGTTGACATCAATGACAACCACTGATCAACATTATGTGGGTGTGAAATGAACATTAAGTTGTGAGTTTAGTATCTTAAAGGGCAATTAAGAATCCTTTAACATGTACTAGAACAAGAAGAGTCTTTAAAATTACTATTTTTAAGAAAGAACCAAAGGACAAGGCATACCATAAATTTCTTTGGCCAGAATTTACCAAGTAAACTTTAAGACAACAATCCAGCAAACCCTAGAGAGTAAGGAACTCCTAAATTCCCTAGCTATTCACTTTCAGACAAGGAAAACATTTAAGATAACAGATCAATAATGATTAAAGAACAGGGAACTCCTAAGTTCTTCAATCAGACTTCAAAGACCTTTAAAGTGACTTTTCAAGATAAACCAAAGGACAGGACAAACCATAAACTTCTTTAGCCAAACCCTAGTAACTAAACTTCAAAGAAAGCCTTTGAGAACAAAATTTCAAGCAAAACCAAAGAACAAGGCAAACCATAAACTTCTTTGGGTGGACTATACTTAGTTAATCTCAAGAAAACAAACTAGATGGAACTGGAGAGCAGGGAACTCCTAAACTCTCCAATTAGACCCAGCAAAAGAAAACATTTAAATAACAGAAATCAGACAAACTTAAGGTGCTGGACAGCATATCTTAACCTAAATTTTATGTTCTGTTATAAGGGAAATTGATATACAAAATGAAAAACATAAGGAAACAATTACAAGAGTAGAGTAACATCACCATCTAACAAAGTTCATGAATCTTGGATGTGCTTGTTCCATTGATATCCAGTCCAAAACAGTTACAATGCTCCAAAGCCAAACTTCTTTACAACTCAGAGTCTATGCAATATTCAGCCCAACAACAAACCAACAAAAACATGAAGCATACATGCAGTATTTATCTGCATAATGAGGAGGTGATCCTAAACTAGGGCTTTAAATGTTATTTCTTACAGAGTTAATGCATTTTGACCTTTGAGACCATGCAAGGCCCAAGGCAAAATATCTGAAAGTGACTCACTATAATAATAACTCCTAACTTAACTTCTGAGCTAATTTTGGAATATGTTTAAGGCTTTCTTAATAACTTTTACAATAACTCCTGAGTGTTTCAGAAATATCTCTGTCTTTTGTAATAACTGTTGGTGTCTTTATTCAACTCTTGGCAAGGGCGCAGCGCCAAGGTACAGGCGCAAAACGCCATGACAGGAAAAATGGCCTGTCTTGCAGCCAACTTTTGGAGGCCTTCCCGATGTCCAAATGAGCTCCATGATGGCTCATTGGAAAGGTCTCTGAGTCTAGTTTCCAAATATGCTTTCAATTTCAAAAATGGTGCTCATCTGCCTTGTCAAAAACCTGTTCTCCCAAGGCTGGTAAACAGGCAACGCCAAGGCCAAAAATAGGGCAGAAACATGATTTTTTGATGGTTTTTGGCCTTTTTGAGGGACCAGTTTTGCTCCAAATCTCCTGAAACTTTCTGAGGTTGATGTAATTGTCATTAGGAACATGAATATGCTGACCATTTTCCATTTGGATGGCCCAAAAAAGAGCGCAACGCCAGTGGTGATGTGTGTTTGGCCAATTTTCTACATGCTAAACTGTCAAAAAAATCAAAATGTGCACAAAGTGCCAAAATTGGAATTTTTCTTGTTGATCAAGGGTTAGAGGCCTGGAGGGACACCTCAGCAAGAATATTGAGCTTCTCATTCTCCTTTGACTTGGTCAAAGCCCGAATCTTTGCATGGGCTCGTTTGAGCTTGGCCCTTGCAATCTTGTTTCTCATGGCATAATGTCTTGCCATCTTTCTCTGAATGTCAGTGTCCTTCTTTGCCTTCTCTAGCAGGCCCTCTAGATGAAAATTGGCTCTCTCAAGCCAAGACTCTCTGTCTCCATCAATCTCTATGGCAAGCAGCTCACTTGGAGTGAGCTTCTCTGCCAATTCTGCCTCTTTCTCCCTTTCCCGAGCTAAAGCCCTCTTCAGTCCAATGGTCTTCGATCTCTGTCTAGGAAGCTGATCTTCCTCATCATCACTGTCATCAAATCTGCCCACGGTCTCATCCAGCAAAGCCTTGGCCTTTCCTGCCTCTCTCTGAGCTTTGATTGCCCTGACCTCACTGATGATCTGCTCGGTCTTTAGCTGTTGATTCTCTAACTCAAGAAATTTAATCACATTCTTTGCTCTACCAAGATTAGCTTGAAGCTCACTAATCTTGGCATCTTTGCCTCTGATCACTGCACTAGTAATTCTCTCCTCATCCTCATCATCAATCTCACTCAACTGAAATTCCTGCTCAGTTTCGTGTTTGTCCTCCTCCTCAACAATGATGTGCTCTATAACCTTTTCTTTGCCCTTATCAACCTTGTTTTGCTGATGAAGAAGGCATGGCCCCTTTCACACCATGTGAAGCAAACACATGCCTCTGGCCTCTCTGATATGTCAAAGGAAATGGCTCAATGTCAATCATTTTAGTGCCAGCTGTCTCAATGTCCCTTTCATCGCTTGATGCTATGGTATCATGATATGAGGGTGAAGGTTTGTGGAAAGGTGATGGGGTAGGATCAATATGAGGTGACTGGATGTGAGTGGATGGCGATGTATGAAAAGCGAGATGTGATGGAGAAGTGGATACAGAGGGATAAGAAGATGAAGGAATATCCTGCTGATGATGGCCAGGTGGAGTAATGAAAACCTCATTGGCAATGAATGCATCCCATGGAATGTTTTTCTGCTGAAGCTGATGCATGACCACCATCTTGATGAGTGAATGATGAAATAGGCTTTGCATTTTCTGATTGTAATCTCTCTTTTGCACAATGTAAGCCATCTTATCAATGCTACGGAAAAAATAATAAGGCAAATGCAACATTCTAACTCTAGTGAAATGCATAAGAAGACAGATGTGGTATGAATAGAGGCGAGAAAACCTTCCCTCACAAGTGAAGTGTTTCATTATTTTCCTCATCATGGGCACATACAGGTCAAGGAGATGAGAAAAAGGGAAAATGGACTTGTTGTGATCTTTGTACCTAGGTTTGAGGTACGGTTCATAATAGCTCATGTCCAAGTTTTCTTGTTTAAACCACCTCTCTCCCACACTAGGTATCCCTGTAGCAGCTGCAATGGCATTGGTGGACATCTCAAATGTAACTCCAGCAAGATTGACCTGCTTGTCATGTAGATTGATGATGAATAGTCTTGTTAACTCCGGGTGATTTTGGACTTGCTGTACTCTTTCACAAAACTCAAAGTAGCCCACATGCTTAAAGCAAGAAACAGTGAGAGGAGAGGCCATGAGTTCCCTTGTATTGATGGGTTCAAACCTGTTTATCTTCCCTCCCTTATGATCATGTCTCCTTGGCATTTGTGCCTCACCAACAATGTCACTGTCTTCTTCCTCTGACATCTTCGAATTCTGATTTGGAAACCCTCGGGTGGAAGTGAAATGAAATGAGGGGAAGGGGATGAGATGATTAGCTTGAAAGATGAAAGGAATGTGTGTAGGGACAAACTAGATGAATGTAAACCCTAAATCAATGTAATTACCTTGTTTTTTGACTGATATTTCTTTTAGGAGGATGGAACTAGGTTAAAATGATGCAATATCCCCAAAGGGAATAAGTGAATAAAATGTGAATATGCGTACAAATTAAGAATCACCAAATGGCATAAAAATAGGGCTTATGTCATGTACTTACCACTTAAGAGTGCTTGGAGGACTTTGGCAAGAATTTGGAGAAGATTTGATGTGATTTGAGTTGATAGAACAGTCACCAATCTTCCCTGGCTAAGCACGCAGTGCCTCTGCAAGGGCGCAGCGCCAAGCTACAGGCGCGCGGCGCCTTCACAAAATGCGTTAAAAGTCTCGGGCAAGGGCGCAGCGCCGATCTCTAGGCACGCAGCGCAGGTGCAAACGTGTAGCGCCAAGGAATTTGGCCCGAATTTTGCTTGAAAGCTCACAAATTTTTCCTTTGCTGAATGTTTCTGATCTTTTGAAAGGCAACAATGATTCTCTTGAAGTGTTAAATGACCTTTATAGTGAAGTGGAATTTAATTTAACTTTAAAAACCCATTTTCTAATGTTTAAAGTCTTTTTCCTTTTCTCACTAATACTCTTTGACACTTTTTGCTTTGCAGGTTGTTGAAATCATGGAATTGGCTTTTCTTTGGCTCATTGAGGCTTGACATGTTCACTTTGACAGCTTTGGAATTTAATTATTACATATAGTAGCATCTTCAAAATCTTCTGTTGTTTCCACCATAAAATTTAACTCATCTTTTCCACCTTCTCTGCCCACCTTTTCAAATCTCTAAGTGTCTGCAGTTCTTTACAGCAATCATCAGTGTTGTCTTCTAATTTCTCTATAGCCCTTTCAAGTTCATTCATTTATGTTCAGTTCACCTTACCTTTTTTCCATATTCCATCAATATTTTTTGATATACTTTCTTCATGTTGGGCCTTGTGTGCTTCCTCCATGTTATTTTCCTGCAAGTAATCACTACTTTGGCACTCAAATGGACTATCAAGTTTATAACCTGTGTCATCTACAAGACCAAGTTGTTCCCCTTTTCCTTGCTGTAATTTGTATTCATTAAGGAGTAGACAGTCTACATCATCAGTACTTTCTGCTGATAAATATTCCAACACCTCTACAGAAGTGCTAAACTTTGTCCCATTTTTCTCACTTGCAGGTTCTGAACTAAGAAGATAATCCTCCTTGGAAATTTTAGGTCCTTCTTGAATAACCATGTCTCGACATTCTATTATATCTGAGCCAGATTCTAGTAAAGAAAAAGTAGTGCCTGAAACATCCAAGGATTTTGGGGAGCCAGAAGAATGCTTGTCATAATCAATCCTTCTCATATGTGTGCTGACCTCATCGGAATGAAAGGATGACCTTGAAAAATGCAAAACCCTAATGACCTAATGGGAGTGCTTCTTGACCTGATTTTGAATGAAATTTGACTCAAAAACTTTCAAGTGAAAAGAGCATTTCCAAAAGTGTTATTGTGCTCAAGGGGACATGGGAATGAGTTAGCAACAAGAAATCTTAGAGGGAGGATGGAGTTTATTGACAGGGGAAAATGGGGAAATGAGGTTTTAGGTAGGAAAGAAGGATGAAAATGAGAGGTATAAGCCCATAATGAGTCTTTTAGGAGCAACAAGGTGACTTTGAGATGGCAAACTGATAGATAGGGAAAAGGTTTTATGAAGATAATGAAGGCAGTGAGATTTCTGAAACTCAAGATATTCAAGGAATATTGTTTTTAGAAAACTATAACCATTCTATAGTCATCCAAAGATAGTGAAAATTACTAATGACTAGCAGCAGGGAGGGCCTGGGAACCCCTTAGGTGTCAGAGATTCTTCGAAGAGCTGAAGAAGAATTATCTCAAGTGTATCTTGAGAAAATTTCTCGGTTGTTTCTGCCAGACTTTCCTTGTACATATTTCATTGCTGAATATTAATATATAAACCCTCATTTGCTGCACCGGTTTTCCCACATTGGGTTTTTCCGGGGACAATTGTCCAAAAATAACTATGTCTATATGATTGATTCTTATGCTTGTATTCTTTATTGTTCTGTTCTCTGCATTTACTTGGGTGATTATTGCAGTGGTGATAATTTCAAAATTTACTAGAAGAACTCTATAAATAACTTATTGGAAGAATAAGTAGGAGAAATAAATCTATCACTGCAGCAGTATTTCAGGATTGAAATTTTCACATAAGAATCCCTTCTCTTTACACACTTTCACCGATGAGAGGAGACATGGTAATTATGAAGTCACTTATAAAGGATGCATCAACAAATAGATGTGAAGTGACCTTAAAGACCTTTTCCCTCGGATGGGATTAAGCAGTGTTCCACAGGGTCGCCCCCCCCCCCCCCCTCCTAGGGGCGAGTTTCCTAATTCCCTCGTGCTCGAGGGACTTGGGGGCGACTGGGGGTCGTTTCCCCAAGCTCCCAAAAAACAGGGTACGCGAAGAAGCTTTTGAGAGGTCGTTTCCTAGATATTCGGGGTCGAATCCTCCATTGGCAGCCATTTCCTAGGCAAAAGGGGACATGAGGGGGCGTGATGGGTCATTTCCCCAGTCAAAAATTGAAAAAAAAATACAATGAATTTTTTTTTTTTCTGAATTTCTAAGGGTTTGAATTAACTTAAAAGTTTATTTCAATGTTTCATTGTTCATTTCACATTTCATTTACGTTGAAGTTGTCGTTGATGCCCGACTTTCTATTGTATTGTGGGGCAAGGCAAAGGATCAATCCAAATTGGATACAAGCACATAAAAGAATGGACTTGAAAATGAATCCAACAACAACAGCACAATTACAACAACAGAAGAGTCTAACATTGACATTAATCAACCCCTCTAACAACATGAAGGTAGTATTGAACATTTAAATCATTCTCACACACAAATTTCTCATGAGTAATTTTCGATTAGATCTAAACACGAAACTATCTTGCTGAGAAGTAGATTCTTTTAAGTTCCTGCCACCTTTAGTTATGAGAAATGAAACCATTGTCAAAATTCACAAGAATATAGTGTATTTTTCTTCCCGTCATATCTTCTATTATTTGACATAAAGGCCATGGTCTCCAATTTTTTAACATCACAGTTACAAACTTACATGTATGATATCCTTCATGATGTAAGTGTTATATATTATAAAGACAGTTATATTAATGATAAATACAGTTACAATATAAATATTAGAATTTCAATGATATATCATACATTTTTATATTTATAAGTTTTTAAGACCCCAACGTCCCCCTGCATTTCCTAAAAATTGGTGTGGATTTTTTGCATAGGCCACTCCTGCGTATCCCGCTCCCTTGCCCCCACCTCCAGGGTACTTGGTGGAACATTGGCATTAAGAATGGAGCTTGCTTGCTTTTTAAGCAAGGTACAAGACTTCCTAGGGAAAGGAGCTGAGGATTTGAGGGTTAGCTTAAAGGAATATGACTTGAAAAGGATTTTCCCAATCCCTAAAATCCTTATAGAACTTGGACTCCTGAGTTGCCCTTGATGAATTGTCTTTGATAAGAAATGGGACCACACGGGGCCAAGTGGACCCAGCGCAGGTTAAGGGGATGGAATCTAACAACCGATGATATTCTCAACCTGACCAAACCAAGGGAAAAGGATCAAACAATAATTTTAACCTAAATATGTCAAATTGATCCTATGAGATACTAGCCTTGGGAACACTAAGGCAACATTTGATCTTAGACCTAGGGCTTGGGATATCTTGGAATCCCACCATCAGAATCTCTTCAAATTCAAGGGAGACCTTGAGGACACACCAGCGCAGAAGGGTATAGGAGATCGAAATTTTTCTAGGGCTGGTTTGTCGAGAAATTGATGCCCTAGGTGGCCTTCCGTGGCTAGTCCTAGAAGAGGTAGCAAAAGGTGAAAGAATATGGTATAAATGACCACCCTTTGATGGATCAGTACCTAATTCCTCTTGGGGATATGGAGTCAAGGAGAATTATGAAGATGGACTTTGTTTCTTGTTCAAGGAGGCTCTCAAAGTCGACTTTGTCGAATGTTAAGGGAAAGAGAATGAAAGTGACCTTAAAAGAATTTATACTTCGTTGCGAATGGAAGAGACTTATTGAGATAACTTGATCTCTAGGACAATTGATTCATAAAACATGGCCCATACATGGAGATAAGCTAAATAGAAACATAATTCCACATCGATGTTGTAAATGCATGCAACAATTAGCCCTAAAATAGCAAAAATATCATAACCAATGTATGCAGCAATATGAAAGAAACTAGCGTTAAAATTGCACTTACATGTAAGAGAATATATCCAACCAGCAACACATTTGCAATATAAGAAGCTCCAAGATAAGCAGAACCCAATCCATACATCAAAATTCATCCATTATCCAAAAATATCCACCAAGGAAAAAGTGTGAAGTTCTCTAAGGAGAGAATGCCCCAAATCCAAGTGATGATCCAAAATGAATCAATCCAACTCCTCTTTATACACTCATTAGCAGTTTGAATTACTTAATGGGCCTACATTAGCCCCTAAAAATAAAATAATGCGCAAATTAACTAATTTTTCATGACAAGCCCACCAAACTAGCTCACAAATAAAATAATAAGCCTCTCGAGAGGTCAAATAATAATCTATGCATGTCGTAGGGCCCTCCAAGAGGCCTGATGAGGTCCATAAGTGCCATAATGATGAATAGGATCCTCAAAAGTGATGGACAGGGGGTTGGCCCCTTGTTCTCCAAATAATAAACCTGTGGTGCTCCCAGTGGGTATGGGGGCACACCAATGACCTCATGGATCTCCATATGAGTCGAAGATTCCTATAGAACATCTAAAAGGGCTCAGATGATGGAATGAAGGTTGCCATGTCATCGTACAAGTCCTGGGAACTGAGTGAAACATTCACTGCAAAACATATGTCTGGTCAAGTATTCACCAAGTACATCAGTGAGCCAATCAATTGTCTATACCTAGTCGGATCCACTGGGCTCGTTTCGGAACTCAACCTCTTCAATTTTGTGATCATGGGGGTTGTCATAGGTTTTCAATCCAGTATGTCAAGCCTCTTCAGCATGTCGATCACATACTTCCCTTGACCTAGATAAATCTCATCAAGACCCTGACAAACTTCTAGTCCCAAATAGTAGTGCATCAGCCCAAGGTCCTTCATGTCGAATTTTGCTGCTAGCTACTTCTTGCATTCTTAGATTTGACCTTCTACACCTGTCAAAGAGAAGATCATCCACATATAGAAGAATAATTACGGGTCTTCACAACCTTGATATAGAGATTCGGATCAACAGAACTTTTTGTGAAGGCCAATCTTTTTAGGTATGCATCCATCCTTGCATACCATGCCCTTGGTGCTTGCTTAAAGCCATATAGTGTCATCTTCAACCTGCAAGCATAAGCCTCTCTATCTTTGACTTCGAATCCCAAGGGTTGCTCTATATAAACTTCTTCATCAATTATGTCATTCAGGAATGCATTCTTGACATCCATTTAATGAAGGTTCCATCCCATCGATGCTTCCAAAGAGACCAGTGAGCGTATAGTTGTATACTTGTTGTTGGAGCAAATGTCTCTTCATAATCGATGCCTTCTTGTTGAGAGAAGACCCTAGCCAGAAATCTTGTCTCATACTTATCAACAAATCCATCTACTGCATGTTTAATCTTGTAAATCCATTTGGAAGTCACCACATATTTGTCTCCAGGCCTAGGTACGATCTCCCAAACCCCATTCTTCATTATGGATTGATACTCTTCATTCATGGCATCTTTCCATTCTTGAAGGTTGACAGCTTCTTCAAAGGTGGATGGCTCTGCTTCTATTAGTTTTGTAAAATATGTTGCATTCCCAGAATATCTTTTGGGCTTCTTGCTTTCTCTAAACGTGCCTTTAGTTGCTCCATGTCCCTCTGCATATAATAGAGTAGATTTCAACCAGTTATGTCTCTTTCTAATCTCGAGGATGACCACACGTTGTATGGGTTCACTGGTACCTTCATCTTTATGATTTGATTCTTCTTCCTCCCTAGTACCTTCCTCTTCAAATACAAGAAGTTCTTCATCATCAAAGTCCATATGGAGATCTTTTGATTTCTTGAATGCAACACTTTCATCTGTCAGTTTTTGTAACATCGGATTAGTTCTAGCCACGAAAATTTGGGGAGAGGCTAGAAAACATGAGATCTACAGAACCCAGAAATCGTTTATGGAAATTCCGCCTAGAAGTGACTTAGTTAGATTATTAACCAACTTTTTTAATGTTTCCTAAGTCTAAACTTAGGAAAATTGGTTAATTAATTAGTATTAATTAAGTCAAGGTGAGAATCATCTAGAAACTCACACGAATCAAGCCGGAAATGATCCTAGCCATCAATTATGTTTTAATCTTGGCCATTGGTGACCCAATAGACGATTATAAGAGGAGTTCGATGTGGTGATGGAGAACACACTTGCAGAGTTCGATTTCTTGGCAGATAGATTTCCAGAGTAGCTGCAGTCAATTGCCGAACAGAGAGTCAGAGATCGAAGCAGTGAGAGAGGGGCAAAGGTCATGAGGTTGGAGGAGGCATTCCAAATCCAGTGAGTGCATTTGCAGAGAAGGAGAAGCCACAAAGAGGATGACGTTGGGGCAATGCATTAGCCTCTGGAGGCAAAATCGATTTGCTGTGAGGGAGAGACGTTTTTAGTTCCAGAGGCTGGGAACGAGTCCCAGAGTGCCGGAGAAGCATCTTTCCAGTCAGTAGAGGGCAGAACGACTTCATCAGAGACCAATCTGAGGCTAGACGTCTAGCAGGTTGCGCAAAGCAGCGCAGAGGCTGACGCAGAGGGTCAGATGGCCGAATTTATGAAGTCAAGTTGTGTCAGGAGTTTTCTTGTGGGGTGAGGAAAATTCCTCATTATATTTTTGCAAGTATTTTTCTCTGTAGGATTTTCATATTTTGGAATCCAGTTGTACTCAGAATTTCTCAATGCTACATAATAATAAAACCCTCAGTTGTTGCACTGATTTTCCTAAAAATCTTTGTGTCCTCTGTTTTATCTTTCTACATTCTTGTATGTTGTTGTCCACTATTGATTATTGTTTATGATCATCTGAAGAAGAACAAAAATTATAATTGAAGATTAGCTAATGCCCTGAAAAATATTAAAAACTGTTATTTGCTAAGAAATATTGATTCACCCCCCTCTCAGTATTTCCAACAGTAAAAAATTACATTAGAGTACAAATGTCCAGAAGATGAAGAGATATAAAGAAAAATCAAAAACCGATTATGAATTTTGGGCTTCGATCTAAAACCAATCACTAAGTTGTCCATCCACATCAATGCACCCATACATGAATTGAGATATGCGTCTATTCCAAAAAGTGTGCATCAAGGTAGCACAACCAAATCTCTAGAGAGTCTAATTGGGTTGCAACACTATGAAGCACAACCAAAAGACAAATGCATTCATAACACAATGCCAAATTGTCACTCTAATTTACACTGAGTTCACCATTGCAATGGACATCCTCCACTAATGACTTTGTGCAACTCTACACCTATAATACAACAACCAAGACTATACATTGATACTTAGAGAATCTTTTGGGAAAATTTCTTTTCAATGTGACTCCTCTAGTTATGGGCTTAGACGATCTTTAACTCCTTCCTGTTGAGAAATCAATGCTAGTAGAATAGGGTTTGATTTCTTCTTTCTTGATAATTACTTGTGAATTATGTTGGCTTCTTTTACGTCTTTATTATATTATCTTTCATCAAGCAATTACCAAATTATGTGTATGAAGATCACAAAAACATGAGACACAAGATGTAGGCACTCTACCAAGGCAAAACCCCTCTCTAGGGGAAAACCCAGTCAAAATCTCTTCCTTCAATCGTTTTTCCTCAGAATCTTCAACCTAGACACAGACCTCCTCTACACCAAGTCAGCCCTCTCTTTGATCCAGAACTTCGACCTTGTAGTAGCAATAGCACTTCGACCCAACAACTTCGACTTGGCAACAACTGCCAGCAGCAACAATTTCTATTTGACAAAAGACTTAAATCTCCTAAAATAGCCCACACGAGAGAGAGATGGATATCCCAAAATTTTGATTTTCTTCTTCTCTTCCTTCTTTACCAAACTCGCACTCCTTTTAGCCGCCTTCTCCTACTTCACACTTTTTCCCAACTTCTTCTAAGATATCAAACTTGTGAGAGTGAGTGTATCCAAATGAATTCGAACTGCTTCAATATATACCCTTTTGGTGAGGTCGAATTGCCCAGTTTGAGGCCGACTTAGTGTGGAGGTGACAAAATTCATTTTTGACTCGAAAATAATTCTTTTTACATGATTCAAAATCCCAAGAAGGGTTTTATAAAAGGTACAATGACTAATGATTCAATATTAATCTTAGGAGTCCACAATGCTGATTTTGACTAATAAAATGATGACCCAAGCATGTAACCCATGCTTTAATAAGTCATTGTAATAATAATAATATTGTTATTTTTCATTCTTTTGACAAGTACATTACATAGTGACTCAATTACATTTATGAAGATCAAACCTAGTTACATATTTCAACACTCCCTCTTAACTAGGGAGGTATTCATAAGGGAGATCTCAAACTATAAGAACTATGAAGAGTTTAAGCACCGTAATTCCATGGACTAGATTCCTGACTAGGGCAATCTATCCAGGTGGGACTAAGATGGACTAAAGCTTTCAGCCTCTCTAGGTACCATCAAGCTTACTTGCTAACCATCAACCCAGGGATCCAGGTACGTATCTGAGGTCAAAGCTCCAAGACCAATGCCACCCTCCCTAATTCAAGATCTAGACATCAACAAATAGCGTCGGCCTAATGTCCTCCCAAACAATGCTTCATACACAAAGCCTCAACAAATCTCTTCCAAATTTTTATCAACAAGATCAGCAATATCTATTAAACCAAGCATGTTCCTAAGATATTCAAACTTCTTATTAGGAAGAGACTTCGTTAGTATGTCAACTACTTACTCATCTGTCGGGACATACTCCAGCTTCACGATCCCATCCTACACCAAGTTCTTGATGTAGTGGAACTTATTGTTGATATGATTCGTCCTAGCATGAAACACAAGATCTCCAGACATCTTGATACAACTTTGGTTGTCACAGTTGATCATAGTAGGACCTACAAGCTTCTCGAACAAATCTGTTAGAAGCTTCCTCAACCATATGGCCTCCTTTCCTACTTCACATGCAACCACATATTCTCCCTCAGCACTACTCAAAGCAACGGGATCTTTCTTCCTACTCATCCATGAGACCATAGCAGCTCTCAAACTAAAGCATCCACCTGTAGTGCTTCTTCCATCAGTCTCACTGCCACCCCAATCAGAATCTGTGAAGCCAATTAGCTTGACTTCCTTGCTATCATACTTTAGGCAGTGATGTATAGTGCCACGAAGATATCTCAATATGTGCCTGGCAGCTATCCAGTGATCATGACGAGGCTCCAACTAAAACTGACTAAGAATGTTTACAACAAAACATATATCTGGTCTAATATTTACCAAATACATCACAGAACCTACCAACTTACGATAGGAGGTCGGATCCACGAGACTTGAGTCAGACCTCCTCAACTTCTTGAGATTAGTGATCATAGGATTAGTCATGGGCTTGCAATCCTTCATCCCAAATTTTTGCAACAACTCAATGATATATTTTTTTGCCCCAAATATATCTCCCTAGATTTTTGCCATACTTATAGACCTAGGTAATAGTGCATTAATACTAGATCCTTCATCCCAAATTCAGCTGCCAACATCTTCTTGCATTCTCGAATTCTTTGCTCCACACTAGTGATGAAAAGATCATCCACATATAGTAGAATAATGACTGGCTCATTATCCTCAACCTTGATGTAGAGATTTGGATCAGTAGTACTCTTCACGAACCCAATTCTTAGATGGTATGCATCCATTCTTACATACCATGCTCTAGGTGCTTGCTTCAAACTATATAGGGCCTTCTTGAGTCTGTCAAAAATTCTGAATACAAAATTACATAAACCCTACTACAGTATCTTGATTTACTTCTCCTACCTGTGATTTAATTATACAAGTTATTTTCAGAAATATTCAGAAAATATCGAAGTAAACACAACTAGCAACCTACACATATACAGATCATTTACAGAAACATAGTGCACATATGACAAAGGACATGATTTTTCAGACAAATGTCCCCAGAAAAACCTAATGCAGGAAAACCAATGCGGCAGCTCTTTGAGGGTTTTATTTATTATGCATAATATCTGAATACATCTAGTGCACCAGAAGTGGTTTGCCTCAGAGAAATTCACGGTAGTTGTACCTTATCACTCGGCAACAAAATATATTGTTGATTCAAAACCTTCGGGAATTACTGAATACAAGCCCTTTCTGGCCCACTGGAACCCTCAGCTCAGCTCTTCTGGTCTCTACGCCAGCCTCTCCTGCCCAGCACAGCCTCTACGCAGCACAGGCTGTGTTGAGATTTTGAGTAGTTGGTGTAGCATCGGGTGTGCTCTAGCCCTGAAACTTTGTGGAGGGGCTAAGACACACTTGAACTCCAAAACCCAGAAAGTGTTTGGTGAAATTTCAGCCGATGTTCAAGTTATTCAAATAATTAATTATTTTAATGGATTTCCTAAGTCTAAACTTAAGAAAATTAAATAATTAAAGTGAATTAATTAACACATGTGCTGAAATGTTTTAAAAGACACGGATCAAGCAGTCTTTTAATCTCAGTCGTTGATGAATGTTGTTATCTCGGTCGTTGATGAGATCATCGAAAAAGTATAAGACAAAGGCTTGAGGGTCAGTTGGAGAGAGACACAAAGATGTAGAGCTGAGAGACTGATCTGGAATTCTAGGGTAGGGTTTGCTAAGAATTTCCAGAGAAGTGTTCTACAGCGAGGGGTAGTATTGGTTGAGGAGAAGATATGATCCTGGAGCGAAGAGTTAGCAAGAGGCAAAGGAGAAACTTTCAGGGATAGCGCAGAGGAGCAAGGGTAGCAACAGCAGCTGCGCAGCACAGAGGCTTCAGCCGCTACACAGGCCCAAGAAGGGGCAGCGCTGCAGCTTCAGAGAGCTTCAGAGTTACGCAGAGGCCTCCAAAGGTAGCATAAGGATTGCGTCACCCACTCTGGGGTTATGCAGTCCCTCTCTGAGCAGTGCAGAGGCACGCAGAGCCTAGTAGGGCTGACATTGGGGCTTCAAGGGCAACGCTGGGGTTTCTAGGGCCAAATCCGGGCTAAGTCTTGTAAATCCCGTTTGAGGGTGTGGATCAATCAGAATTTTGGTCTTGGAACAGCAGGTTAGCTGCAGATCAATTTTATTCTCTATCAAGTTTTCCAGATCTGGAACCTAGGTTTGTTGTACTCAGATTCTACTTAATAAAATAAACCCTCATATTTGTTGCACCAGTTTTCCTACTTTGGGTTTTTTTCGGGGACTTATGTCCAAAAATCAATGTGTCACTTTGTCTGAATGAGCGTAATATTCAGTAAATGATCTGCATGTGTAGGTTGTTAGTTTTGTTTCCTTCGGTGTTTTCTGAATCTAATTTCTGAAGATAAATTTTATAATTTAATCAAGTAGGAGAAGTAAACCATGATACTGCAGTAGAATTTTCACATGGTATCAGAGCGATAGCAAATCAAGCTGAATCTCCAGCAAATCAGCTGAAGAATATTGTTCACTTCGGACAACAGCAGATCCGGAAATGGCAACTTGGCAGCAGGAGGACGTAGACCTAGGAAAGGGCAGCGTTGTAGCTACAAAAGGCCATCAGGCTTACGCAGAGCCCTCTCAGGACAGCGTAAGGACTGCGTCACCCAGTCTGGGGTTATGCAGTCCACTTCTGAGCAGCGCTGAGGCTACGCTAGGCTAGTCAGTGATACACAGTCCATTCATTCTTCTTGTTGCAGGAAAGTCCTGCCAAGATCTGGAAGTAGCGCTGGTGTGGTGGAGATTCTGCCGGTGCAGAATTGTGCCTAGCTAAGTCAACAAAGAGCGGGAGGAAAACAATTACTCAGCAGATCTGAGCCAAACAGATCTGAGATTCAATAAGGAGGATCGAAGAGAACTGTTCGATTGTTTTCGGCTGAAGATTTCCAGGAAGGAAATCAGTTTTCAGAAGAAGCAATTGCTAGAAGGTCTATAGTCACCAAGAAACCCAGATCCAGAGTTTGTGTAGCCACAGAAAGAGGGAGAAGAGTAATGTTTTTGTCAGATCTGAGCTAGATGGCTTCTCATGGGCTGAGATCAGGACAAGTTGGACGGTGTGTCCAACTTTGTCATCTAGAGGGCCGAGATCCTTTCAATCCTGGATGAGTATGACATCAAGGACCATGCGACGAGTGTTCTAGTTGTGCTTGCAGATCCTAATCCTCTGAATAAATTTAATGAGAATCAAGTGTGGACTAAGCGTTTGATCATGGACGGAGTGAAGGATCACGTAGTGCCACATATTGGCAAAAAGAACAAGACAAATGACATGTGGATCGCACTAAAGGCGATGTATCAAGGAAGCTTTGTCCAACGAAAAATGCTTCTAGAGAATCATATGAGTCTATTCCAGATGTAGAAGGGTGAGGAAATAGATCCCTTCCTTTTCCGGCGTCAGACCATCCGAGACCAACTGATTAGCATGGGTGCAGCTGCAGACGAAGGACTCTTAGTAAGGACTGCCCTGAATGCAGTCTCCGAGGAATGGAAAACATTTGTCCAGAGTATACTGGGCAGAGCAGCGTTACCATCCTAGGTAGACATGTGGGCAATCCTCCGCCAAGAGGAGATTAGGAGGATCACCAAGAAGCAGAATATCGGTGGCGGGACAGTCAGAGTGAAGAAAGAAGAGGAAGATGATGTAGCCCTTGCATCAAAGGAAAGAAAACATCAAGGGAAGAAGAATAGGGACCTTTCCAAGGTCCGGTGCTTTAACTATGGCGAACTTGGACACTTTGGCAGCACCTGTCCTAAGAACAAGGACAAAGGAGCTTCTGATTCCAAGGTTGCAGCAGCAAAGGACGATGGTACTGATGACGACGTAACCATGAGCGCTCATGAGCCACGTAAGTGGGGTGACATGGATCTGTAGAGAAGCTACAGATCAGATGGTGGGATCCTTGAGTCAGCCCTACTCTTGGATCACATACGAGCTACGGGAGCCTTAAGACAATAGCAAGATGAGTCGGGAGATGGTTGCAGAAGGTCGCAATGAAGCAGAGGGGAAAGCTGAAAAGCTGGAGAGGGAGCACCATAATGCAGAGGCAACAGCAACGCAGAGGTTGATGGGACTTCAACAGCACAGAGAGGCTGTGCTCACACAGTGCAGAGTTGCAACAGCGCAGTGGCTTTAGGAGGACAACGTAAATCAACAGCCAGGGAGCTTCAGTGATAGATGCAGCTTGACTTATCTGTCAAAGATTGGGCAGGAGTCTTTTTCAGTTGCTTACTTCTTGCCAAATGAGTTCCAGTGCAGCAGTTAGCAGTGGCACTGCTATGGGCAGCAAGTTGAGAGGGAGTTGTAGTAAAGATGTGGTAGTGTCAGTGGAAGTGACATGGGTAGCAGTAAAGAAAGCAACAGCGCAGAGGATGGAGGGCAGCAGGCCAAGCATCAACAGCACAGAAACCAACATCAAGATCTTGCAATACATGGTGTGGATCTATTGCTAGAGCACATTCTGTGCTAAGAGGGAGTGTTGAGATTTTGAGTAGTTAGTGTAGCAACGGGTGTGCTCTAGCCCTGAAACTTTGTGGAGGGGCTAAGGCGCACTTGAACTCCAAAACCCAAAATGTGTTTGGTGAAATTTCAACTGGTGTTCAAGTTATTCAAATAATTAATTATTTTAATGGATTTCCTAAGTCTAAACTTAGGAAAATTAAATAATTAAAGTGAATTAATTAACACGTGCTGAAATGTTCTAAAAGACACGGATCAAGCAGCCTTTTAATCTCAGTCGTTGATGAATGTTTTAATCTCAGGCGTTGATGAGATCATCGAAAAAGTATAAGAGAAAGGCTTGAGGGTCAGTTGGAGACACACACACAGATGCAGAGCTGAGAGACTTATCTGGAATTCTAGGGCAGGGTTTGCTAAGAATTTCCGAAGGAGTTTTCTGCAGCGAAGGGTAGTATTGGCTGAGGGGATGATCTGATCCCGGAGCCAAGAGTCAGCAAGAAGCAGAGGAGCAAGGGCAGCGGCAGCAGCTGCACAGCGCAGAGGCTTCAGCCGCTACGTAGGTGCTATGTAGGCCCAGGAGGGGGCAGCTTCAGAGAGATTCAGAGTTACGCAGAGGCCTCCAGAAGCAGCGTAAGGACTGTGTCACCCACTCTGGGGATACACAGTCTCTCTTTGAGCAGCACAGAGGCACGCAGAGCCTAGCAGGGCTGATGTTGGGGCTCCAGGGGCAGCGCTGGGGTTTCTAGGGCCAGATTCGGGCTGAGTCTTGTAAATCCCGTTTGTTTTACTCAAATTCTACTTAATAAAATAAACCCTCATATATGTTGCACCGATTTTCCCGCTTTGGGTTTTTTCCGGGGACTTATGTCCAAAAATCAGTGTGTCACTTTGTTTGAATGAGTGTAATATTCAGTAAATGATCTGCATGTGTAGGCTGTTAGTTGTGTTTACTTCAGTATTTTCTGAATCTAATTTCTTAAGATAACTTGTATAATTTAATCAAGTAGGAGAAGTAAACCATGATACTGCAGTAGAATTTTCACAGGCTGCCCCTGTGTCACTCTGAAGGCCTTTGCGCTGCATCTGCGTCACCTAGAAGGGTATGCATCCCTCTCTGCATTATCTTTGTGTCAGCCTGGTATGGAACTGCCTCACTGATGTATGTATTCTCAGCCTCGGAACAGAATATCCCTTGCCGATCTACCCCTCACTAGCACTGCAAGCTCACTCGAAAATTCTCAGCAAACTGCGCCCCAGAATTTCGAATTGGCTCAAGTGCTGCTAGTCTGTGTGTGTATGTCTCCAACTCACCCCAAGCCTTCCTTTAATACTTTTCTTGTTGAGAAATCAATGGTCGCGATCTAATCACTAATCAACGGTTAAGATTAGAGAAAGCTTGATCCACGTCACTTAGAACATTCTCACCACGTGTAAATTAATTCACTTTAATTAAAAAATTTAATTATTTGAATAACTTTTACAGCGGGTGGAATTTCTCCAAAACGATTTTTGGCTCCTAGAGATCTCATGTGTTCTGTTAGGTCCCTATATTACTAGTATAGTCCCTTATTGTTGTTAGTGTAACCCCCTTATTGTTATTGTTGTACCCCTGTAACCCCAATATTGTTATTATTGTGCCCTTACATTATTATTGTTAGGTCGGCTAGGATTATATTGTGACCCCATGGACTCCTATATATAGAAGGAGGTTTTGTCATTTACCAGAAAAGAATTATTCATTTATGTGGTCGTATTGGAAGTATTGGAGGTTGCGCCCTCGAAGTGGCTGATTTCTAAGGCGTTGATCTCTCTTTTCTTCTATTTTTGGAGCTGGTTTCATAACATTTGGTATCAGAGCTTTGGATTCTAGGGTTTTGCTACTCCAAACAGGTCATCGTGGAATTTTCGCTATAATTTTTTTTCTACGATGGTTCAAAAGCTGAAATTTTTACATAGCGAAGCCGAAATCCTAAGAGACGTTGTGTAAAAATTTCAGATCTTGGTTTGCAATATGTTCGGAGATATGATATGTGGAAGTTAGGGTTTTTTTAGGCTCCCGAATTTCACCTAAACAGGCCATCGTGGCATTTGCACTATAATTTTTTTTCTACGAAGGTTCAAAAGCTGAAATTTTTATAGAGCGAAATCGAAATCCTGAGGAACGTCGTGTAATAATTCCAGATCTTGGTTCGCAATATTTTCGGAGATATGATCTGTGGAAGTTAGGGTTTTTTCAGGCTCCCGAATTTCATCTTAAGGAGGTGACCTTGGGAAAATCATCATAACTCTCTCTCTAAGCATCGGATTGGAATTCTGTAACAAGTGGCCGCAAGTACACAAACTGTAGTTTCCTATGTATCAATTTCAGAGCCAAAGGAGGAAAAAAGTGACATGTAGCACGTCGTACAAGTTCACTCTACTGAACCAGTCCATAATTAGGTCATTATGGGAGATTGGGCATAACTTTGCCTTGAAGAATCCAAATCAGGTCAGAGCTGTGTCATTCAAAAGAAGATTCAGAGGGCTACTACAGGGCTGAATTTCAGATATTGAAGATCCGCAATCACAGACATAATTAAGTTTCAATATCCAGCTCCTTAAAAGCAAGAAAAAGGTGTGTATTTTTTTTTCGAATTGCACAAGTCTTGTGTGAAAAATCAGTTTGAATTGATTCCAAGGGCATATTGCAGAATATATATAAGTATTGGGTTCTAAAATGCCCCCTAAAAAGAATTCAACACACATTAAGCCTTTAGAAGGCTCTACTATGACCTCATGAAGACGAAGAACTGCAACATGACATGTCAGGATTACAAGAGCAAGTGCACCAAATTTCTCTCTCACAACGAGCAACAAAAAATGAAATGGAAGTTTTGAAGAAAGGCGTGGAAGCTAAGATGGATGGTTTGAAGAAAGGCATGGAAGCTAAGATGGATGACATGGAAGAAAAAATGAAAGACAACATGGAAAACATGAAGAATGATCTAAAAGCAGACATGGAAGGTTTGACAAAGTTGATACAAGAAATGTTTCCTAATGGCGAAAAGATAGTAGAGGAAACTCATGATGAGAACAAAATAAATGTTAAACGTGATTTCATAAACTCTAATGTTGGATGGAAGAACCACCATATTCCAAAGATGGATATGAGGAAGTTTGATGGCAAGGATCCTGTACAATGGATACTACAGATGGAGCAATATTTTGATCTCAATAATGTGCAAAACACACAAAAGGTACGCATTGCAACTTTATATTTAGAACAAAATACATTTGTATGGTATCGATGCCTTTGCTCCCGTAAAAAATTGTCACTTGGTCAGTTTTTACAAACGAAATGACAGCACATTATGAGGATACAAAGAGAAACACCTTTAGCCAATTGATAAATCTCAAAAAAAAGGGTTCAGTGGTGGAGCACATTGAGGACTTCCAAAAATTTAATATAAGGGTAAATGATATTCCAGAGGAACACAGGATTGATGTCTTCATAGGGACTTAAAAGAATAACATCCAACATGAAGTTCGCGTTTGGGAACCTGATTCATTGAAGAAGGCATTCAGATTGGCAAGAAAAATTGAATGTAAAATTATGGCGACAAGGAACCCTACCACTCACATCTATAAAGATGGAAGTGTTGCTACTCCTAGACTTCCACGACCTACAAGGTTGACACCACAACAATTAGAAGAAAAAAGAGCAAAAGGGCTTTGCTACAATTGTGATAACAAATACACTAAAGGTCATAAGTGTGCTAAGAAGAAATTATTTTACATAGATTGTGAAGAAGAAGAAAATGAACAAGAAACTTCAAAAGAAGAGGATATACACCAGTAACCAACCCTAGAAGAAGAAGAAATGAGTCCGACCATATCATTAATGCATTGGCAGGAATTACCACTCCTCAAACTCTCAAGATAGAAGGACATATCAAGAAGAAAAGGGTAATAGTGTTGATTGATTCGGGTAGTACTCATAATTTTATTCATTGTAAGATAGCCAAGGAATTGAATTGTTTCCTATACCCAGCACCAGAATGTCAAGTGATGGTTGCAAATAGAGGAACTATAAATTGCTCTAGAAAATGTCATAATATCAAGCTAACCATGGGGGAATATGTATTGAATAGTCCAATGCTTTCCATTCCAATGGGAGGTGTTGATGTTGTACTAGGAGTACAATGGTTACAATCTTTGGGGACGGTAGCTTTTAATGTTCAAGATCGTTTCTTGAAATTTTTTTCGGAAGGAAAGGAAGTCAAATTACGTGGTATCGCAGGGAAGCCGGGAAAGATAATAAGCTCTAATGTCATGACAAAGCTTCTAAAGAAAGAACAACAAGGCGTAATTGCACATTATGCTCATTAGAAGTTCCAACATCAAAATCATCTATTTCTCCAGATCTCCAAAAAGTCTTGGACAATCATTCCAAGGTGTTTGAAACTCCCTAAGGACTCCCACCTATTCGTGATCATAATCATGCTATTCATTTGATTCCAGGAAGTGTTCCTCCAAACATTAGGCCTTACAGATATCCTTATGTCCAAAAGAGCGAACTTGAACGCATGACTGCAAAAATGTTAGAGGTTGGTATAATTCAACCTAGTCAAAGTTCTTTCTCTGCTCCAATAGTATTGGTGCACAAAAAGGATGGATCATGGCGCATGTGTCTGGATTATAGGCAGTTCAATAATCTCGCTATTAAAGATAAATTTCCCATTCCTACGATTGATGAATTATTGGATGAATTACATGGAGCAATTTATTTTACCAAGTTGGATCTTCGTTCAGGATATCATCAAATTAAAATGAAGATGGAAGATATTCCGAAAACAACATTTCAAACTCATGAGGATCATTATGAATTTTTGGTCATGCCTTTTGGCCTTACCAATGTAGCTTCTACATTTCAAGGGTTGATGAATTCAATTTTCAAACCCTTCCTTAGAAAATTTGTGCTAGTATTTTTTGATGATATACTAATCTACAACAGGTGTTAGAAGGATCATGTTCAACATGTTGACAGGGTGCTCAAACTAATGGAGAAGAAACAATTATATGCAAAAACATCCAAATGTTTCTTTGGATTCCAAGAGGTGGAATATCTGAGTCATATTGTATCTCATGAGGGTGTTAAGGTAGACCCTAACAAAATTAAAGCCATTAAGGAATGGAAAGTCCCCACAACCATAAAGCAGTTGCGAGGATTTCTCAGGTTAACAGGGTGTTATCGCAAGTTTGTTAAGAATTATGGGAGAATAGCAACACCTCTAACAACATTATTGAAGAAAGATGCATTTTCATGGACTCCTGAAGCAACTAAGGCCTTTGAACATCTTAAAGAGGCAATGTGCCTAGCACCGGTCTTGGCTACACCCGACTTCACAAAAACCTTTATTGTGGAATGTGATGCCTCAGGAAATGGAATTGGTGCAGTTTTAATGCAGGAAGGAAGACCCATTGCTTTTGAAAGTCGTCCAATCAAAGGAAAGTATTTACGGAAACCTATTTATGAGAAGGAAATGTTAGCAATACTGCATGCACTAAAGAAATGGCGAACTTACCTAATGGGAAGACACTTCAAGGTAAAAACCGATCATTATAGTCTTAAACACTTTTTGGAACAAAGACTATTGTCAGAAGAGCAGCAAAAATGGGTCACAAAGATGTTGGGTTATGACTTTGAAATAATCTACAAAAAAGGAAAGCTTAATGTTGTTGCAGATGCACTCTCAAGAAAGAATGAAGAGGTGGAAGCATTTTTTTGTGCCATTTCTATTATCCAACCAGATTGGATAACTGAAGCAAGAGATGAATGGAAGAAGGACAAAGATGTATGGATACTCATTCAAAAGTTGCAGCAAGATCCTAGTACATCTGATACATTTAGTTGGAAAAAATGATTCCTTATGGTACAAAGATCGCTTATATCTTTGTAAGAATTCCCAACTAAAACAAAAGATTCTTCTGGAATTGCACACTTCTCCTTTAGGAGGACACTCGGGATTTTTAAAAACTTACCACAGGGTGAAGAAATTTTTTTTTTGGGATGGCCTTAAATCTGATATTCAAAATTTTGTGGCGGAATGTTTGGTTTGCCAGCAGAATAAAGTGGAAACAATTAAGACCCCGAGACTTCTACAACCTTTATCCATTCCAAGTCAACGTTGGGAGGAGATTTCAATTGATTTTATCACAGGTTTACCTAAGTCCGAAGGAAAGAGTGTCATCATGGTGGTAGTTGATAGACTTACCAAGTATGCACACTTTTGTACATTATCTCATCCATTTAAAGCAAGTACAGTTGCTACTACATTTATGGACACAATTCAAAAGCTACATGGAAACCCAAGGGTTATTGTGAGCGACAGAGATCCCATTTTTACTGGAAATTTTTGGACGGAGTTATTTTCTTGTTTGGGTACTCAATTAGCTCATAGCTCATCTTATCATCCTCAATCCAATGGTCAAACTAAGATAGTGAATAAATTTTTGGAAGGATATCTTCGTTGTTTTGTATCTGATAAACAAACACAATGGGTCAAGTGGTTACCTCTCGCTGAATGGTGGTATAACACTTCCTTCCATACTGCAGCAAAAATGACCCCATTTATGGCACTTTATGGATGTCATCCACCGTCCATCACATCATCTTTAAGAGAAAATTCTAAGGTTCAAGCAATGGAAGATCACATCGAGCATCAACAAGAAGTTCTCTAACTCTTAAATGATAACCTAAATTTGGCACAAAATCGAATGAAACAACAGGAAGATCAACATCGCAGCGAGAGAAGTTTTGATTTAGGAGACTGGGTATTTTTATGGCTACAACCATACAAACAAATGTCCCTCAAGCAATCTAAGAAGGATAATAAATTATCGCCAAAGTAATATGGTCCTTACAAGGTGTTGCTAAAGATTGGTACTATGGCATACAAATTGGAGCTTCCTGCTTCTTCGGGAGTGCATCCAGTGTTCCATGTTTCATGCTTAAAGAAGGTTATAGGTGACAAACCTCTAGTTCAAACAATATTGCCAGAACTTGATGAGGAAGGAAAAATCATATTGGAACTTGAAGCAGTCATGAAACAAGAACTGGACAGCTATGAAATCAATCAATTTTAGAGTATCTCATCAAGTGGAAGAACTTACCCACTGAAGATTCTAGATGGGAGGATGAGAATTTTATACGGAAGCATCCGAAGCTACTCAAGCGTTGAGGAGAACACTTTTTTGAAGGAGAGGGGCATGTTAGGTCCCTATATTACTAGTATAGTCCCTTATTGTTGTTAGTGTAACCCCCTTTATTGTTATTGTTGTACCCATGTAACCCCAATATTGTTATTATTGTGCCCTTACATTATTATTGTTAGGTTGGCTAGGATTATATTGTGACCCCATGGACTCCTATATATAGAAGGAGGTTTTGTCATTTGTATCATCCAAGAATTGTTCATTTATGTAATGTATTGGAGGTTTCCCCCTCGAAGTGGCTAATTTCTAAGGCATTGATCTCTCTTTTCTTCTATTTTTGGAGTTGGTTTCATAACATGTTCTAGCCCCTCCACAAAGTTTCGAAGCTAGAGCACATCCGATGTTACCCAAAATCTCAACAAAGTCGACATAAATGAGTGTCTCTATTATTTACCTCAAAGCCTTCGTGTTTCTCTATGTATACTTCCTCGTCAATGGTCCCATTCAAAAATGTTGTATTCACATCCATTTGATGGATATTCCAACCCATGGTGGCAACCAATGAAACCAAGGATCTAATAGTAGTATACCTTGTAGTGGGTGCAAAGGTTTCTTCATAATCTATGCCTTCCTTTTGAGAGAAACCCCTTGCAACAAATTTGGCCTTTTATTTGTCTATGTTTCTATCAACAACATGTTTGATCTTATAAATCCATTTAGAGGTGACAACTAATTTGTCACTAGGTCTAGGAACGATTTCCCAAATCCCATTCTTCATGATGGATTGATATTATTCCTGCATTGCCTTCTTCCAAACCTCTTGATGAGCAGCTTCTTCTAATGTAGATGGTTCAACTTCAATTAGTTGTGTTATATATACAACATATCTAGAGTATCTCTTCGGCCTTTTTCTTTCTCTAAAGGTTCCTTTCGCAACTTCATGTACTTTAGCGTCTTCAAGGGTAGCTTTTAACCAATTTGGCCTTTTCCTAGTGGTCGGTATGACCACAAGTTGAATAGGCTCACTTGGTCCTTCTTCTTCTTCTTGAATAGTAGTGGGATTTTCGTGGTGTACTTCTTCTTCGAATATAGGTATGTCTTCGTCGTCAGAATCAATGGGGATATCCTTGGATCTCTTGTAGGCATGATTTTCATCAAATATGACATCCTTGCTTACTTCAATATGCCTTCCTTCCTTGATGTAGATTCTATATGATTTTGAGGAGAGACTATAGCCAACGAAGATTCCTTTAATGCTAGTAGAATCTAACTTCTTTCGCTTGTCTTTCGAAACGTGGATGTAGGCAAGACTCCCAAAGAGTTGGAGATGATCCAAACTCGGCTTCTTTCCTGTGAATGCTTCCTCAGGTGTCATGTTCTTAAGAATTCTATGAAGACTTCTATTTTGAATGTATACCGTTGTCATTGCTTCTTCTCCCCATAAAAATTTTGGTAAGTCTTGATCAAGGAGCATTGCTCAAATAACGTCTTCAATTGACCTGTTCTTTCTTTCAACTACTCCATATTTTTCAAGATAGTAGGGAACAATGAGCTCCCTCTTAATTTCTGCTTCTTTACAATAAGAAATCAATTCTTTAGAAGTGTATTCCCCATCATTGTCGGATCTCAGGGTCTTTATTCTTCTTTCAGTTAGAGTTTCCACTTCATATCTAAACTCCTTGAACTTCTCAAATCCTTCATCCTTCTTCTTGAGAAGGTAGAGCCATGTCTTTCTAGTATGATCATCCATGAATGTTACATAGTAAAGATGATCTCCAAGTGATTTTTCAGACATGGGTCCACACACATTAGAATGAATGAGGTCTAATATTTCTTTAGACCTTGTTTCACTATTTGAAAATGGTTTTCTTGTATGTTTACCCAAAGAACATCCCTTGCAAACTCCTTCATGATTTCTTTGATGTTGGGGATGCCATGAACTAGTTGATTAAGAGTAGTAATGACCTTGTAATGTAGATGACCATATCTCCTATGCCATAGTTCAATGGGATTGATTTCCATATGAACCAAAGCTTGAGGAGATGGTGTAATGACTCTATATAAGCTTCCTTCACGAACTCCAATAACCCTAGCTTTATCGATACTTGATTCTTTTCCCCAAACCAAAACTTTTCCATCAACAAAAGAAACTCTATCCCCTTTATCTTCTAAACAAGAAATAGAAAGGAAATTCTTTTTCAAACTTGGAACATATAGTATATTGTTGAGAACTTTAGATGTAGCTTAGCTCCATTCTCCAGCTTCAAAGATGTTGATCCCAAGCCTCTAACAGCATAGCTTTTGTTGTCTCCCAATTCCACTGCATGAGAAGTGGTTCATTTATAGAGTGTGAAGTTGTTTACTTTCTCTTGTCATGTGTCTTGATGCTCCACTATCAATAATCCATGCATTATCATCAGTAAGAGACCCTGTAAGAGCAGCCAAGAACCCTTGACTCTTGACCTTGTTGAATAAGTAGTGAAAGATCTTCTTGATCCAACTTCCTGCAATATTGAATCCCATTCTTATATAACTTGTCACAGAGGGAGTAACCATTTCCTTCGAGCCAACAGAGTGATCTTCAATCTTCCTTGACCTTAGCTCTGATACCATGTTGAGAAATCAATGCTAGTAGATTAGGGATTGATTTCTTCTTTCTTGATAATTACTTGTGAATATGTTGGCTTCTTTTACGTCTTTATTATATTATCTTTCATCAAGCAATTACCAAATTACGTGTGTATGAAAGATCATAAAAACACGAAACACAAGATGTAGCCACTCTCGCAGGGCAAAACCCCTCTCTAGGAGAAAACAAAATCAAAATATCTTCCTTCAATAGCTTTTCCTAAGACTCGTCAACCTAGACACAGACCTCCTCCACACCAAGTCAACCCTCTCTTTGATCCAGAACTTCGACCTTGTAGCAGCAGCAGCACTTCGACCCAACAACTTCGACTTGGCAGTAGCAAGCAACAACTGGTAGCAACACCAACTTCGATTTGACAAAATACTTCGATCTCCTAAAGCATCCCACACGAGAGAGAGATAGAAAGCCCAAAATTTCGATTTTCTTCTTCTCTTCCTTCTTTGCCAAACTCGCACTCCTTTTAGCCTTCTTCTCCTACTTCGCACATTTTCCCAGCGTCTTCTAAGATATCAAACTTGTGAGAGTGAGTGTGTCCAAATGAATTCGAACTGCTTCAATATATACCATTTTGGTGAGGTCAAATTGCCCAATTTGAGGCCGACTTGATCTCCTTAAGGCCGACTTGGTGTGGAGGTGACATTATTCAATTTTGACTCGAAATATTTCTTTTTACATGATTCAAAAGCCCAAGAAGGGTCTTATAAAAGGTACAATGACTCTAATGACTCAATATTAATCCTAGGAGTCCACAATGGGGATTTTGACTAATAAAATGATGACCCAAGCATGAAACCCATGCTTTAATAAGTCATTGTAATAATAATAATAATAAATTATTTTTCATTCTTTTGACAAGTACATTACATGGTGACTCAATTGCATTTATGAAGACCGAACCTAGTTACATTTTTCAATATTTCCGAGTGTGAAAATTTCATCTATCACAACAACTGGAAATTATTCTCCTAATTGTTAATTTATTTAACAATTTATTTGCAATTTGCTACAACAAATACCAAATAATTCACACTGTAATTTTCACAAATAATTTGCAGAAATAATAGCATTGGAAACTAAGAAAATTCTAGCACACACATAAAAATTGACACAGTTATTTTTGGACAAATGTCCCTGGAAAAACCCCAACTTTGGAAAACCGATGCAACAACTGAGGGTTTTATTATTATGCAACAGTGAGAAATTCTGAGTACAATAATCTGGATACGAAATCTGGCAATCCTACAGAGAAAATACTGGCAAAAAATATCTAGAGGGATTTTACCCTCTCTCCGGGCAATTCCATCTCTCGACTGCTACTGAAAAGCAGGTCATGCAATTGGGCCCGCTCAGGCTCTGTGTCAGCCTGATGTTTCTTGCTGCAACTGTTGCCCGAACTGATTGCTAGTCTAGTCGTCCTACCTACTACTGACTAGGAAAATGTATCTCTGGCACTCTGGAACCTCTGCCCAGCCTCTGGAATTGAAAATTCCTTCCCAGCAAATCGAACTGCCTTCTTGAGGCTCTGTGCAGTCTCCTGAAGAAATCTCGACCTCTCTGCAAATGCACTCGCTATATCTAGAAAACTTCCTCCAGCCTCACTGTCCCTGCCCCTCACTGTCTCTACTTCGATCTTTGGCTCTCCGACAACTACTACTGCTCTCTGGAAATCGATCTGCCAAGGAAATCGAACTTCTCAAGTGTATTCTCCAAGTTCCCATCGACTTATTCTCATAATCGTTTGTTGGAGCACCAACGACCAAGATTAAAACTTAATCAAGGGCTAGGATCATCTTGAAGTCGATCCGTGTGAGTTTCTAAACTATTCTCACCTTGACTTAATTAATTCTGATTAATTAACCATATTCCCTAAGTTTACAATTAGGAAATATTTTAAAATCATCTAATAATATAATTAAGCCATCTTTAGGTGGAATTTCCAAAAACAATTCCTGAGCTTTGAAGATCTCATGTATTCTAGCCTCTCCACCAAATTTCGTGACTAGAACACATTTGATGCTACCTGCGAAAGAAATCGAAATTCTCAAGTGTATTCTCCAAGTGTCCATCGACTTCTTCTTATAATCCTTTGTTGGAGCATCAACAGCCAAGATTAAAACTTAATCAAAGGCTAGGATCATCTTGAAGTCAATCCGTGTGAGCTTCTAGGATCATCTTGAAGTCAATCCGTGTGAGCTTCTAGAATATTTTCACCTTAACTTAATTAATTATAATTAATTAACCATATTCCCTAAGTTTAGACTTAAGAAATATTTAAAAATCAGCTAATAATCTAATTAACCCATCTTTAGGTGGAATTTCCAAAAATGATTTTTGGGTTTTGGAGATCTCATGTATTCTAGCCTCTCCACCAAATTTCGTGACTAGAACACATCCGACGCTACAAAAGCTAACACTGAGACCACCATTATATACATGGAGCTTCCTTACATTTGATTCCAATACAGGTGAGAAAGTGGCTTGTGTACACAAGGCATGGCTCATCCCTTAATCTAGTTAGATTTCCATTACCTTGTCTTGTCACCAACATGGCTCATACATTCATTGAATATTCAAACCCTACACATGCTCCAAATCAATATGGATCTCTACCATATCCACAAATATTTTAAAATACAATTCATCCTCTAATGGCATACTTTTCTATGGCTTTCGATGATATAAATGAAGTACTGCACATCTAACATAATTACCTCCATAACACTACTTAGGAAATCACATGATAATGGACAAATCATGTCATAAATTAAGAACCATACCATACCCTAAAAGAATAAGAGTGATGAAACATTAATAATGTACATAAAATTAATGATTAAAAAATAGACATTCACAAGCCAGTAAACGTATGTATCTCATTGTTTAAACCAATGACATGACTATCCATGAGCCAGCTACAACTATTCACCCAAATAGCTACTAACTTCGCAGGATTTTAATGAAGGTATGTAACAATGTAACACAGTTGTACAGACTACAGATGTAAACATTTTATCCATAGTATTTCTCATATCTTCTCCATTTTTCTCCCTCATATATGATTCAAATAATTTAATACGAATGAAATGCACATTAGTAACAAAAAATAAGTAGTAAAACACAGGAAAATCTCGTAAGACACTGCAATCTGCTTTTCATATATTTATTCTGCAAGTTAATCTGGTCAATCTTTTTTTCAAAACAAAAGCCATCAACAATAATTTAGCTAATTCCATACTTGATATCACTTATACAGTATAGTTGTTGAATGAGTTTAACATGTGTGTGTGGGGAGTGTGTGTGTGTGTGTGTGTGTGTGTGTGGGGAGTGTGTGTGTGTGAGAGAGAGAGAGAGATGATACGAATCTTACCAATAAATAACTTCTCATATTCCATGATCTTATCTAGCTTTTGCTTCAACCCAAACGCTGTATAAAATTTAAATTCACTTAATTAGGAATTGCATAGAACAGTGGCAGACTGCAGTCTAGATTGTTTATAATTTTCCAGGTATCGTGCCACCAAAATAAGCAAATCAGTCAATATCCTTTTTAGTGAAGCTCAATTTTGTACATGTCTCCTTGTAAGCAACTTACAGTCAACTGGCCTTAATATTTAGAGAGAGAAGGAAAAGTTTGAGCATTATAAATAACTTGCCTTCATCTTCCTTACCCCGGAGCATCTGGCAGGTTTCATCTATAGCAAGTTTCACACAAACAACTTCTCTTTCTACTGCCTCAAGCAAAGCCAAATTCCTACTCAACTTTCCCTTCAAAATTGCAAGCATACTTTCTTTTGTATCAATATCACGCTTCAGTTCATAATTCGAAGCCTGCATCATACTTAACAAATTTAAGAAAATGTTTCAAGAATGGTGTAATCAGTTTACTGTAAGATAGTACAGTTCCTTTAATTAAGGAAGAACTTGTTGTCCAAAATCCAAAGGCATGTTGCAGTTCTCACCAGAAAATGACAAAAATTCAGTTTAGAAAAGATATTGTCCAGGCCAAGAAAGTTCAAAACATGATCACAGAAATTTCATACATATGCATAAGCATCCATGTATCTGATGTATAAAATTATGTATTACAAAGAGAGAAACATGAAAACTTATAGTTTAAAATTACCAACTCCAGAGTCCAAATATGCAAAGCAATAGGATGTAGATAAAGAAAGACACAAGCATATCTGCTGCAGAATAGAATTGGACAAGCAACAATCATTTCTAGGACTATCAGAAAGCTTTTGTGGTCCTCTATGTTTTCACTGTCCGCCCATCTTGTAATAAAATTTATGGGAAGCTATGCCAAATGTTTCCAATTTCTGCAAAAGAAATCAAGAAGAGAAGCACATACTTGTTTTCATAAGCTTTGGACCATAAAATGGATTTTCAGTTAGAATTTTATTTATGAACCATCATACCAAAATGTTAACACCAGAAAGACTTCAAACAATGACAATTTTTTATAAGTGTCTGGTAGGTAAAAGGGATGCCAATTTATCTGCAGAGAAGTTGTCTGCTACAATACCAGAAGATGAAAAAATCAATGTCACATTTATGGTATCGGTGAATATCTCACCAAGGGTCCATAATATAACTTACTGGAAAAATCAAGAAAAATGTTGGAAAATATCATAGAGTTTGGAAAAACTAAAAGAATACAAAGATAATCGTTTTTCCCTTTTTTTAAACATTAAAGCAACAACAACATCAACAAACACTTTGTTGCATAATGTAATAACCCTTTAATTAATTTATCTAAAATTCCCAGAATTTTTATTTTGGATTTTCTTCTGGAAAATACACCATGATTTTTGCTGAGAAAATCAAAAAATTTAAGCCATTAAAATCCCATCAATCACAAAGTTTGTAAATAATTTAACGCAAACTTATTTACAGGTGGAAAAATTCCTCTTGCAACATGCGAGATATCACCCGATTAGGGTCCCAATTAGACCCTTTTTTGTTTGGTGTGGCGATACTCACCAGAATATTGGCCTAGTTGCCTGTACTAATCTAACCTAAAGAAATGATAAAAACTATTCTAAACTAGGGAATATATATGACATAACATATTTACACAAAAATATTATCTAATTTATACAAACTGTTGTGGTTTTAGATGGGCCTGTTACCACAAAATCTAGCAAGCCCTGAGGAGGGAAAACCTATAGGACAAAGAGCTAGACTAAGTGCTAACAATGGGAGAATGGCCCACTGTCACCACAGCTAAGGTCTCCTGCTATTTACGAACTTTCACCGATGGGAGGAGTCCCGGACCCTGGTTAGAGAATAATCACCTTTGATATATATTTTAGGGTTGAAGGTACAAGGTGATGCAAAAGGACTCTCATGCAATGCTCAAAGGTTGTGATATAAGACTTCAAAGGCACTTCGCAATCTATGAGATGTGAAAATTTCATCTATCACAGCAACTAGAAATTATTTTCCTAATTGTCAATTTTATTTAACAATTTACTTGCAGTTTGCTATGACAAATACCAAATAATTCACCTATATGATTTTCACAAATAAACTCCGGAAGAAAAATAGCGCTAGAAACTGAGAAAAATACTAGCACACACACATAAAACTAACACCGTTATTTTTGGACAAATGTCTCAGGAAAAACCCATCTTGGGAAAACCGGTGCAGCAGTGAGGGTTTTTATTATTATGCAACAGTGAAAAACTGAGTACAATCTATGGATGCTCAACTGGAAATCCAAATAGCAAGAAAATCTGGGCAAAATTATTTTAAGGGAATTACCCTTCTTCCACAAGCTATCCCGGCACAACTTCCTTCAGAACACTCGGCCTCCTAGACCCTCTCCGCTACTCCTATGACGTCAAGCCCCCTGAACTGCCTATGATGAAGTCGTTATGCCTATCTCTGCTGAGAAAATCGCCTCTTCGACACTCTAAACCCTTTCCCCGGCCTCTGGAACTGAGAGTGAATTTCTCTCCAGCTAAATCGAATTGCTTCTCTGAAGTAACTGCGTAGTCCTCTGCACTGCCTCACTGGGAATAACTCAACCCTCTTGTTGTTTCCTCTCTAGATCTGGAAAACTTCCTCTGTATCATTGTCTTTGCCCCTCACTATCTTTGCTGCCTCACTGAAGCTCGAACTCTCTGGCAACTGACTGTTGCTACTCTTGAAAATCGAATTCTCCAAGTCACTGGTGTCATCTCCATCACCACATCGATCCCTTCTTATGTCTTCCTGTTGGGACTCCAATGGCCAAGATTAAAACATAATCAATGGCTTAGATCATTTTTGGATAGGTCTGCGTGAGTTTCTAGAGAATTCTCACCTTGAATTAATTAATTTTGATTAATTAGCCATATTCCCTAAGTTTATCCTTAAGAAATATTTAAAAAACGGCTATTAATCTAATTAAGTCATCTCTATGTGGAATTTCCAGAAACGATTTATGGGTTTTGGAGATCTCATGTACTCTAGCCTCTCCACCAAATTTCATGGCTAGAACACATCTGATGCTACAAAAACTAACACTCCCTCTTAGCGAGGAATGTGTTCTAGTACAGTGCACCCTATTACAACACCTTGTCTCTGTATCATCTCCTATCACGCTGTTGATGTCTGGCTACTATGACTGTCTGCCACTACGCAACTCTGATGTTGTTGCTGACCCTGTTGTACTGTTGCCAACACTGCATCTGCACTGCAACTCTGTCGTTGCTGCAACTACAACTGAAAAACATCCAAAATACTGAATCAACTGTGTTCAGTATAATGCATCTGGCACTCGGGTCTCTGACTGCTACTAGCCTCTACACTGTCTCTGAAGAATCTGTGATATTGTTGACTCTACACTGTGCCACCTGCACTACTGCCAACATTGCACTGCGCTCTCCAACATCCCACTGCTACTAGTCTGCAATTGTCACTCTGGTTCTGACTGTATCACTAACACCGATCCATCCTACTATTGAATACTGTGGGCCCCTGTAGGCAGGTAATGATCCATGAGGTGGACTCCTCAGTGGACATTGCCCATCTTTGTAGCTCTAAGGGGCTACAACTCCAAGTCGCCCCACCTCACTCCTAGAGGTATGTGGGCAATCATCGTGAAGTCTTCCTCCAATATAGAGGACAACCTATCTATCTCAGCATGTGTTGTTGCCTAGTCCTACTTCTCCTACATGTCATTTCGGAGAGGACATTGGGTACTGTAGTTGCCAAATTCGCCACACCTGAAGTACTTGAACTTAGATAGGTCCTTCTTCTTCTTCTTCCGCTCTGTAATATTCTCTTTTTTGGTGTCACCTATGATAGGGCTAGGATGGACTTCCAGAGTGAGGAGCAGATCGGTCACAAGTACAGGTTGGTGTCATCAGTGGGCCCAGGGGTTTTTTGGAGGAGTTTTGAGGAGTTTCTATGTGGTCGGGTGGCATTCGCTTGATATATTCCATCATCCAAGCAGTTTGGCTTTCGTTCTGGTGCATTCTAACAATTTTCGGAAATTTGAGTTATTTGTGGGCTTAACTCAGTTGATTACGCTCAAGGTGGCATTCTGGGAGGAATACATGATAGAACACCTTAGTGTAATAGCTCAATGCAACTGGGTCGAGGATACCTCCATGATGGGACGATTGGACATGAGTTTCAGTGACCGGAGGAGACATGGTAGCCAATTTACTCTTTTCTGCATTAAAAAGGAATATTTTAATAAGAGAGAAAAGTGCTCCATCAATAAAATAATAATAAAATAAGGCTCTAGAAGGCTCCTAGAGATCTATAAAAGAAAGGGTGGAGACCATTGAGAGATATCTTTGGAGTAGATCATTTTCTTGTGTATGAGAGGTTTGAGAACGTGGTTCTCTACTTCAGCCGTAGCCCAGGACGGAAACCTTTGGGTGATTTGTCGAGTGTTGGACGGAAACCCAATACCCTTGAGGAGGTTTCACTCAGAGATCTCACAATGCTTCAGTGGAGTTTGGAGAGGTCAGTTCTCCCGTAGCCGATTTGCAACAGTCTTCTTGGCGAGTCATCTACATCATTGCTAGCGTCATTCATCAGTTGGGCCAAAGATCTTTCTGGGTTTTGCTCCGCTTGCTTGGCAAGCTCAAGTTCCGTTGTTCCTTCATGTTGATGTACATTTTACCATGGATTAATAAAATGGCTCAATGATTTTATCGGCATCCATTGTATATTATTTGTGGTTGTGTGTATATTTCCATTTATTTTGCTGCTCAAGTTTATTTCTGCAATTTTAGTTAAAACATCCCATTTGGGATATTACAGTGGTATCAGAGCCTTGGTCTTGGCTCAGCCGCAGTTTTTTTTTTTAGATTAGAGGATTTCAAATTTTACTGCAGATCAAAGGGGAGCTACGTCCGGTTTAACTCCTACTTTCCAGAGTGACTTGTAGAGCTATAGATTGCTATTATTTGGGAGATTGCTACTATTTGTGTTATGTATCATTGAAGCAGGGGATAATTCTCGAATTTCTCATTCAATTCTGAAAATGCCCGTTTCGTCATCATTTCTCAGAGCTGCCAAAACATAGAACGTGGAATTAGAAAGTGTGTGATTGCAATGGGAGCATGTGCAGTGATATAGCCGCAATTGTGGGCCCACTTACTAATTGAAACGCCTAAGTCTGCGATGATATAGACACTCATGTCGCAGCTAATATTTAGACAAGGGTCGAACAGGTTATACGGTTGTCAAATTCTGTGCAAACTTCAGTGGTTGAATTGCAGGTGTATGCGTGAGTAAAATTGGAGCATATCGCAGGCACATGTGGGGAGTTAGCACAAGGAACAAACGAGTCGACGCTGTCAGTTGACGCTAAGCATCTGCATGTAGATTCGGCTAGTACCGAGAGACTTTCACCATAGCGCAAGCAAGGGCGTGGCATTAGTGAGCTCTTTCTGGTGAGCCCCAAGTCGTGGTGAAACAGCGGAAATAAATCACCGTCGAAATTGCCACTCGAGCGGCCGCTCACTTAGCCGGAGGCAATGAGATTTGGAACCCATCAAACACGCGAGTTACGGAGGACTAAGCTGGAGCTGCCAGTTGCTGCTCAGGTTCAACGTGAGATTAAGGTGAACTGCCTTCAATTGGAATTCGTCATATTCGTGAGGGATGATCGCCGATGTTCTAGTTCCTGACTGGGTCGTGTGTAATGGGGAGAAGAATCACAAGGCCGTGAGGCAGGCGTGAATCACGTAATGAAAAAATTATAATTTCAGGAGAAATCGCATCGGTTATAATGGGCTCGAAATGTTATTGAAGAGGATTGGTTGGTTGTTGGAGATTGAAGACCTCAACATTTTCATTAAGGAAAAATAGCTCCTGCCACCAGAAATAAGAACCCACTGTCCTTTCCAGAATTGGGCTCAATTCTCTCCTGTAGCAGTTGGACATTGGAATGTCAAGCTGAATTCCTTATCAGTTGGACCTGAACACACTGCTGATGAGAACGCTAATTTCAGCACTGGTGACCAAATATATTATATGTGGTTGTTCTAATGTGTTAAGGATTGATGGGTTGATGCATTGCAGAGATATACTGTTAGAAGACAAAAAGATAAGGGTACGTTGAGTTGCTATTGATGAAGGTTGGGTGAGATTGCAGCGGATGGAGGACGGAATCTCTGGTAGCTGAGCAAACCAGGAGCTGCGTTTAATGGTTGTTGTACGTAGACGCTAACAGAGGCAGATTTACAAGAATTAAAGCACGATGAAACATGTCTATCACACTCGCTGGGTGCACACTGGGAAATGGGGACGAATTTATATTGTAGCAGAGTAGGCACTTTGAGCCTACATTGCTGGTATTGAGATAAAGACTTCTATTCAGAGAGTCAGTTTGTGGAAGACAATAAGCCAGGTTCCTTTACTTACTGTGTATACTCATGTTAAAAGGTCGATAAAATTGCCAATTCTCTAACCTATTGTTCCTAATATTTATATCAGCATTGGATATTTTTCCTGAGTTGATTATATATATCAGTCAAGGGTGTTGAACTCTTTTGTTAAATCTTTCTTGTAATGCTTTGGGTCAAGAATACGTTGCTGGTACTAGTATGCCCAAAAGTGTAGATTGTGCAGTTGCTGTTGTTGACAGGATTCATGATGATGAGTCGTGTTGTTGAATGTTATTATTTCCATAAGCCTCATATATATTGCTGCTAGGGAACCAACTCAGCTGTTGAATCATGGAGTTTTTAAAATACCTATTAAACCAACACAACAACATCCCAGCGAACCATGACACACACCCAGAAACTAAGCAGAACAACAGACCTCTTTCAAGACAGGTTTATGCCATCCTTCAAAAAGGACAACCAAATGATTTGAAGGAAGGATTGGGGATTGGTCACGGAATTTTTGCACTTGGGACAGATTTGAAACACATGAAGATGACATGGAGAGTTATGTTCAAACCAGATGAGTTTAATTAACTCCTGTCCACAATAAGCCAAGCAGAAGGGAGAAAACTAATTTGGGCATTAAAACCAACTATGCTTGCTCTTATACAACCCAAATTCTTGGAGGAACCTTGTGAAGGGGTCAGACTTCCAGTTGCATCATGCTTCAGTAACATCATGAAGTTGACCGCACCTATAGCTCCATACAATGATGATGTTATGAGAAGGATTCTAAGATTGATGGTAGAGACTTTTCAGGACTTGGACAACAGTGCAGGAACTACCTTTGGGAAGAAGATTGAGATTTTATGGAGTATGGCCACATTCGAGACGTATGTCATCATGTTTGACCTTGAGTGTGATGACTTGATTCTGCAAATGTTCCAATGCTTCTTCAGCATTAGGAGACATCATCCTAACAACGTCATAGCACACATGCAGTCCATCCTGTCGTCATGTATGAGAGACCGTGAGACCATTGGCCGAGAGCTACAGACTCGGTTGTTGAGCATTTGGAGGAGAGAGTAGTTGGTCTCACCCGCTGCTTATGAGCTAGTTGAGCAGAACATTGAGCTTTTCAGGAGACAATTGACTAGGGAGGAGCTGCTCCAGTTTGGTGGATCACACAGCAGAAATGAGCTGAGGAGGAAGGGAGTTTGCTTCGTTTGCAAAGAACCTTGTGGGCCTGATCACTCATGTTTGAGAGATGCAGAGGAGGTGGCAGAGGTAGAGCAGGTAGACATTCCTGGTATGCCAGGATGAGGGCTGTTCTTCAGGTAAGTCCATGGGATCAATTGAGGATGCTTCTGGGGAACGAGAACAGTCATGCGGAGTTGATGGCAGTAGGTCGGAGCTGCATTCCAGTGTGCAGGGTGAGCAGTCAGGGGAATCTACAGGAGATACTCTGGGTGACAAGTCACTTGTGACAATTCAGCTAGAGCAGCATATGATGGAGCCTGAGTCAGCAAAGGAGGATACTATGCACATCATGCATGACAGTCCTTTGAGGGAGAGCTAGATGGAGGCTCACATGGAGTCTATGATGGATATGCGGCTAACCTTGGGGTCAGCCACTGAGGAGGAGCAGTTAGATGCACAGACACCGAGTGAGCCACGGTGACAGCAGTTGCAGATCCATATCCTCTGGAGATGTTGGAGGTTGATGGGATAGTTCTGCAAGGGGCTAGTGGACAGTAGGAGCATTACATTCTCCATCAGGAGAGGGATGAGCTATTGGAGATGGTGGAGCATCCATCGTTGGGCCGACACACTGATGAGGTACAGATATATGCAAATGCAGTCAGCAGAGTTGTAGTACTTTTAGGGAGTAGCACTCTCCAGGAGTACATCAATGGGGCTTGCAGCATATCTTGCCCACTTTGGCTCATTATAGAGGGAGGGGCCTTCTTCTACAGGCATATTTCGTCGGTAGACGGGACAAAACATCATGAGTTGATTATGAGCTGGCGACAACTCTCTAGGCATGTTCCGTACGCGATTGAAACTACATTGGATTCTTCTTCCAGGGCAGATTGGCAGGAGATCATGAGCTGGTACCCTCTTGATGGTACAATTTTCTTCGTAGGGAGCACAACAGATCAGGAGCCCTTAGACATAGCAGATGTTACAGATTCCAGCTGGCAATGGGGCACAGGTCGTCATTTCTTCAGCACTCCATCCCGATTTCAAGAGAGCAAGATCAGCGTCGAATTGAGACAGGACTTGGATTGGAGAGAGGTGATGAGTTGGTACACAGTTGGTGGGGCAGCTTATACAGTTAGAGGTACAACACAGCAGGAGCCAGCGAGAATTGATGCTTGTTGGCAGACTTCAGTTCATGGGGCATCAGCTATAGCCAGAGGCAGTGCGCAGTCTGAGCCGTGGGACTTGGGCGATGATTGGCCATGGTGGCGTTGGGGTCCGGGAGTATTGTTTGTTGACAGGTACAGTGAGAGATCAGTTTGGGATCCCGACATTGAGGGGTCTATTTCGAGTGGCTTGACACAGGTGCATAGCAGCACCCATGGGTTTGTATGGGATCCGGGCATTGGGTCTCAGTTGCATCGGGCCAACAAGGTGGCCCACATATTGGGATTGCTCGAGGGCAAGCAATCTTGGGACGGAAGGTCTGTAATATTCCCTTTTTTGGTGTCACCTATGACAAGGCTAGGATGGACTTCCAGAGTTAGGAGCAGACCGGTCACAGGTACAGGTTGGTGTCATCAGCGGGCCCAGGGGCTTTTTGGAGGAGTTTTGAGGAGTTTCTATGCGTTTGGGTGGCATTCACTTGATATATTCCATCATCCGAGCAGTTTGGCTTTCGTTTCGGTGCATTCCAACAACTTTCGGAAATTTGAGTTATTTGTGGGCTTAACTCGGCTGATTATGCTCAAGGTGGCATTCCGAGAGGAATACATGAGAGAACACCTTAGTGTAATAGCACATTGGAACCAGGACAAGGATACCTCCATGATGGGACGGTTGGATATGAGTTTTAGTGACCGGAGGAGACGAGGTAGCCGATTTATTCTTTTCTGCATTAAAAAGGAATATTTTAATAAGAGGGAAAAGTGCTCCATGAATAAAATAAGGTTCTAGAAGGCTCCAAGAGATCTATAAAAGAAAGGGAGGAGGCCATTGAGAGATATCTTTGGAGTAGATCATTTTCTTGTGTATGAGAGGTTCGAGAATGTGGTCCTCTACATCAGCCATAGCCCCAGGACGGAAACCCTCGGGTGATTTGTCGAGTGTTGGATGGAAACCCAATACCCTTGAGGAGGTTTCACTTAGAGATCTCACAGTGCTTCAGTGGAGTTTGGAGAGGTCAGTTTTGTCATAGCTGATTTGCAGCAGTCTCCTTGCCGAGCCATCTACATCATTGCCACTGTCATTCATTTGTTGGGCCAGAGATCTTTCTGGGCTTTGCTCCGCTTGCTTGGCAAGCTCAAGTTCCGTTGTTCCTTCATGTTGATGTACTTTTTACCATGGATTAATAAAATGGCTCAGTGATTTTATCGGCATCCATTGTGTACTATTTGTGGATGTGTGTATATTTCCATTTATTTTGCTGCTCAAGTTTATTTCTGCAATTTTAGTTAAAATATCCCGTTTGGGATATTACACGCTCCCCCTGTGCCTGACTAGGACCCTTAGATGCAAGGGCCACATTCTCCTCACTCTTCACACCCTTACTGTTGATGCCACTAATGGTGCTCTTCAATAGAGCCCTTCTCAACTCTTCCTCTTGTAGATCGGACCACATCCTGTCCGACCTCGGCAAGGTATCGTTGCCGAAGATACTCTGGAAAAATACCTGTCAGTCCTTTGAGACACTATTCAATGTCAATCATACAAGCTCCGTAGGTTGAGGTCCTGACCCAACAATTTCCAGCTAATCTCGGACTTCCTGAATTTGAGTGAGAAAGGAATCTATGCTATCGCCCTTCTGCATCCTCGTGCTCCTTAGTTTCTCTTGGAGGCACATCTTCCGCTGCTCGGAAGAACTTTGAAACTGCTCTGCCAAGGCATCCCACATCTCCTTGGTTGTAGCTTGTCCTGCCACATGTGAGACGAGATGATCCCAGAATCCATCCAAAATCATCCTCTTGGCCTTCGCCATTTCCTTTTTGTACTCCTTCTACTGATCGGCATCGTGGAGTACTGCTACCACACTCTCTGCATAGGGCTTCAGACCATATTCATCCAGAAGAAATAGCATCCTCTCCTTCCAGATGACATAGTTGGAGGCACCCTCCAATCTGTGTTGGTCCCTAAGCCCAACTGTGACCATCTCTGATCTGATCTGGAAACTCCCTCTTCCTCTGCTCGACTGCCGCTCTGATACTCACACTCCCTCCTGGGATGCGTTGTTCTACTAGCTGCTATTGCCAATCTACAACTGGGAAAACCAAATTTCTTGGCTAGAAACCCTATGAGAGAAATCTCCCTCTATATGTGCTTTTCTCTTCCACCCGACACTGGTTCTGCTACTGCAAAACCCTCTACATCCAGCCAAGGAATCTTCTCAACGAAAATATGAGTTGCAGCTGCTCCCTCTGACTGCTGGAATCACTAATCTGGGCAACTCGATTTTTCTACCAACTTTCTAATGAAAATCGAACTATTGCCCCAGCAATTCAGCCTATCTGTCTGAGCACTGCGTTACCTCAAGAATTTTGGCCTGCTGCTCTTACTGAACAGCGGAATTCTTCCTCTGCTTCTAAGCTTCCCGGTTGATCACTCACGTTCTGATACCATGTGAAAATTTCATCTATCACAGCAATTGGAAATTATTTTCCTAATTGTTAATTTTATTTACCAATTTACTTGCAGTTTGCTACGAAAAATACCAAATAATTCACATTGTGATTTTCACAAATAAACTGCTAAAGAAAAATAGCATTGGAAATTGAGAAAATACTAACACACACACGAACATAAAAATGACACCGTTATTTTTGGACAAATGTCCAAGGAAAATCCCAACTTCGAAAAACTGGTGCAACAATGAGGATTTTTATTATTATCCAACTATGAAAATCTGAGTACATTCTATGGATGCTCAACCAGAAATCCAAACATTAATAAAATCTGAGTAAAATTATTTTAAGGGAATTGACCTTCTTCCACAAGCAATCTCGGCACAACTTCCTTCAAAAAACTCGACCTCCTGGACCCTTTACGCAGATCTTATGACGTCAAGCCCTTGAACTGCCTCTGATGAAGTCGTTATGGTTGTCTCTATTAGTTTTTGTAGCATCGGATGTGTTCTAGCCATGAGATTTGGTGGAGAGGCTAGAATACATGTATTCTCCAATACCCAGAAATCATTTCTGGAAATTCCACCTAGAGACAACTTAATTAGATTTATTAGTCAATTTTTAATATTTCCTAAGTCTAAAATTAGGAAATATGATTAAATAATCAGAATTAATTAAGTCATGGTGTGAATGTTCTAGAAACTCTCACGGATCGACAGGGAAATAATTTGGCCCATCGATTATGTTTGAATCATGGTCGTTGGTGCTCCCAAAGAAGATTATAAAAAGAAGTCGATGGGTAGATGGAGAACATGCCAGTCCAGTTACTCAGTTGCCCAGGTAGATCGATTTTCTCAGTGGTTGAGATCTAGTAGAGGAGATAGACCTAGAGGGTGAGTAGTAGGTGAGAGAGAGAGTGTACCAGCAGAATTCCAAAAGGTACATATCGAATTCAGGAGGAGGTAGCATGAGGAAGAGAGCAGTCCACTAGAGCTCTGCGCAGAGAGTGACGAAGAGGCACCTGCGTGTGGGCAAAGGGTCCACCTCGGGGTCAGGGAGTCACTGTGGAGAGAGAAATTTCTCACAAAATTTCTCTCAGTATTTTTCCTCTGTTTAAATTGTCAAAATTCTTGTACTCAAATTTGTTGCTAAAGATTAATAAGAAAACCCTCATCTGCTGCACCAATTTTCCCATGTTGGGTTTTTCCGGGTACAATTGTCCATAATTAACTGTGTTAATGTTTTCTATGTATGTGCTATAATTTCCTATTTCCAGCATTTTATTTTCTGCAGTAATTTATTGTGAAAATTGCAGTAGTAAATTTATTTGATTTTTGTCGTAGAAAATAAACTATATAATCAAATTGACAATTAGAAGAATATATTTCAGTTATTGCAATAGATAAAATTTTCACATGGTATCAGAGCTTATATGATCAACCGGAGAGCTCATTAGCAACGAAGAGGAGGTTCGCTGCTCTGCATGAGCAACAATTCGAATCCCCCAGAGGCAGCGCAATTCCTTGGCCAAGAGGGTCAAAATTCTTCAGGAAAATCGATTTCACAAAGAGAGCGACAGAGAAATCTGATTTCTCCAGACTGAGCAACCATATTTTTTTTTCTTGTAGAGCAGATCTCTAGCTGGACGCAACTAGCGTTGGGAGGAAAGAGAAATAGCACAAAAAATCATGGACAAAATTAACAGTCAGGATGCTTCAGATTTATCTTCCAGGTTGGAGGATGAATTTGCTTGCTTATCGGGTTCAGCTTCACTTGGTGTCTGGTATATAGATAGTGGAGTTTCAACTCATATGACAGAAGTTAGAGAATATTTCTCTAGCTACCACGAGGAGCAGATGGACTTCTAGATTAGTATGGGCAACATAACCAAATGTACTCCTGTAGGGAGAGGCACCATAGAATTTCAGATGGAGTCAGGAACCAACACCAGCGCTACTAATGTATTGCATGTGTTGGGATTGGGTATGAACCTAATTTTAGTGTCCTAGTTTGTTGAGATTTTGTGTATTTGGGGTAGCATCAGTTGTGCTCTAGCTCCCAAATTTTGTGGAGGGACTAGAGTACCCTTGATCTACAAGACCCAGAAATGGATTTGATAAATTTCAGTTGTTGTTCAAGTTATTCAAAGAACTAATTATTTTTAATGGATTTCCTAAGTCTAACTTAAGAAAATAAAATAATTAAAGTGAATTAATTAACACGTGCTGAAATTGTCTTAAGTCACATGGATCAAGAAGTCTTTTAATCTCAACCATTGATGGATGATTTAATCTCAGTCGTTGAAGGGTTCAACGAAAAAGTATAAGAGAAAGGCTTGACGGTCAGTTGAAGACACACAATTTTGGCAGAACTGAGGAATAGATCTGGAATTCTAGGTCGGGTTTGCTAAGAATTTTCAGAGGAATTTCCTGCAGTGAGGGGTAGTATTGGCCAAGGGAATGTTCTAATTCCAGGTCCAAGAGATAGCAAGAGGCAAGAGGAGCAGCAACCAGGATAGCGCAGAGGAGCTTCAGAGCCATGCAGTCCAACAGGGGCAGCGAGGGCCACGCAGGGCTGACACTGGCCTAGCAGAGGCAGTGCAAGGGCAGCGTAGACCCTCCAGGGGTGACGCAGGCCCTCCTAGGGTGACGCAGAGGCTAATGTAGGCCCTCTTGGGCAACGCTAGGGCTTCAGAAGCAGCACTGAGGGTTTCTAGGGTCAGATCCGGGCTGAGTCCTCTAAATCTCATCTGAGAGTGGATCAGTCAGATATTTGGCATTGATCTTCAGGTTAGCTGCAGATTTGATATCTTTTATTCTCTGTCGGGTTTTCCAAGCTTGGAACCCAGATTTGCTATACTCAAAACTACTTAATAATAAACCCTCATATCTGCTGTACCGATTTTCTCGCTTTGGGTTTTTCCGAGGACTTATGTCCAAAAATCCATGTGTCACTTTGTTGCATGAGTGTATTATTCAGTAAATGTCTGCATGTGTAAGCTGTAGTTGTGTTTATTTTTGATATTTTCTGAATCTAATTTCTGAAAATAACTTGTATTAATTAAATAAAGTAGGAGGAAATAAACCAATACACTGCAGTAGAATTTTCACATGGTATCAGAGCGATAGCAGATCAAGTTGAATCTCCAGCAATCAGATGAAGAAATAATTTTTTTGTAAGGTGGCAGAAAAAGCAGCAGATCTGGAAAGGGCATCTTGACAGTAGGGGAAAGCAGATCCAAGAGACAGCGTTGAAGCTGTAGAAGGCCTCTAGGCTTACGCAGACCCTTCCCAAGGTAGCGTAAGGACTATGTCACCCAGTCTGCGGTTACGCAGTCCACTACTGAGCAGCACTGGGATTGCGCTGGGCCAGCAAGGAAGATGTTGTCCAATCACTTCTATTGCAAAATAATTTTTCCAAGATCCGGAAGCAGTGCTAGTGGGGTAGAAATTCTGCAAGTGCAGAATTGTGCCTAGCTAAGGCAACAAAGGTGGGAGGAAGACAGTCATTCAACAGATCTAAGCCAAACAGATCTGAGATTCGATCAGGAGGATTGGAGAATACTGTCCGTTTGAGTTTTGGTGGAAGATTTCTAGGAGGGAAGTTAGTTTTCAGCAGAAGCAGCTACTAGAGGGTTTCTAGTCACCAAGAAACCCAGATCTAGAGGAAGAAACTCAGAAAATGCATTAAAATCCAGAAACAACAGCATCATAGATGACCTTGTCCTCATTGGGGCTAAAACCATGAAGGGACTAATAAATAAATTGAGAAGATTTAACACAGAAATTGGTTCCTTGAACCACCATGCAACATAAGACCAGAAAACAAAATTGAACAGCAGACCCTTTTCAAGAGAAATATATGCCATCCTTCAAAAAGAACAGCCACGATATTTGCAAGGAGAATTGGGGATTGGTCACAAAATTCTTGCCCTTGGAACAGATTTGAAACACATGAAGATGACATGGAGAGACCAGTCGAAACTTTATGAGCTTAGTGAGCTCCTATCCAAAATAAGCCAAGTAGAAGGGAAGAAACTGATTTGAGCTCTAAACCCTGCTATGCTTGCTCTTATACAACCGAAATTCTTGGAGGAACCTTGTGAGGGGTTCAGACTTCCAGTTGCATCGTGCCTTAGTAACATTATGAAGTTGACCACATCTATAGCTCCATACAATGATGATGTTATGAGGAGGATTATGAGATTAATAATAGAGACTTTTCAGGATCTGGACAACAGTGCAGGCTCTACCTTTGGGAAAAAGCTTGAGGTTTTAGGAGGTATGGCCACATTCAGAACGTATGAACTCATGTTTGATCTTGAGTGTGATGACTTGATTCTACAGATGTTCCAATGCTTCTTCAACATTAGGAGACATCATCTTGACACAGTCATAGCACACATGCAGTCCATCGTCGTCATGTATGAGGGACCGTGAGGCCATTTGTCAGGAGTTGCAGACTAGGTTGTTGAGCATTTGGAGGAGAGAGCGGTTGGCCTCACCTACTGCTTACGAGCTAGCCGAAGGGCTAGTTGAGCAAAATATTGGGCTATTCAGGAGACAGTTGACCAAGGAGGAGTTGCTCCAGTTTGGTGGATCAAGCAAGAAATGAGCTGAGGAGGAAGGGACTTTGCTTCATCTGCAAAGAACCTTGGGGCCCTGATCACTCGTGCTTGAGTGATGCAGATGATGTGGCAGAGGCAGAACAGAAGGACATTCCTTTTGTATGCCAAGATGAGGACACTTCTTCAGATGAGTCCATGGGATCATATGAGGATGCTTCTGGGGAGAGAGAGCAGTCATGCCGAGTTGATAACAGTAGGTCGGAGTTGTATTCTAGTGTGTAGGGTGAGCAGTCGGGGGACTTTAGGGGATATACTCAGGGTGATGAATCACTTGTGACGATTCAGCCGGAGCAGCATATGATGGAGCATGAGTCAGCAAAGGAGGAGACTATGCACATCATGCATGATAGTCCTTTGGGGGAGAGCAAGATGGAGGCTCACATTGAGTCTATGATGGATATGGCTAACCTTAGGGTCATCCATTGAGGAGGAGCAGTCAGATGCACAGACATTGAGTACGGTGACAGTGGTTTCAGATCCATATCCTTTGGAGATGTTGGAGGTTGATGGGATAGTTCTGCAGGGGGCTAGTAGACAGCAGGAGAATGACATTCTTGATCAGGAGAGGGAGGAGCTGTTGGAGATGGTGGAGCATCCGTCTTTGAGCAGACACACTAATGAGGTGCAGATAGATGCACATGCAGTCAATAGAGTTGCAGTGCTTTCAGGGAGTAGCACTCTCCAGGAGTACATCGTTGGGGCTTCCAGCATATCTTGCTTACATTGGTCGATTATAGAGAGAGGGACCTTCCATTGCAGGCAGATCTTGTTGGTAGATGGGACAGGGCAGCACGAGTTGAGTATGGATTGGCGACCTCACACCAGACTTGTTCTGCATGCAGGTGTCATTGCATTTGATTCTTCTTCCGGGATAGATTGGCGAGAGATCATGAGTTGGTATCCTATTGATGGTACGATCTTCTTAGTCAGGGGCATAGCAGAGCAGGGACCCTTAGACATGATAGATGTTGTAGCTCCCAGTTGGCAGTGGGGCACAGGCCGACAGTTCTTCAGCATTCCATCCCGACTTCAGGAGAGCAGGGTTAGCATTAGATCGAGTCCAGAGTTGGATTGGAGAGAGGTGATGAGTTGGTCTTCTATTGATAGAGCATCATTCTTAGTCTCGAGTACATTTTGGTAGGAGCACTTGGACGGGAGAGATGTTACATGTTCCATTGGGCCATGGATTGTGGACCGACAGTCCATCAGTATTTCAGTAGCACTAGCTCAACATCCGCAGATCAGGATTGACATCGACCTAGACTGGGGGTTGGCTTGGAGAGAGTTGTTGAGTTGGCCTTCGCTTCATGGGGTGACAGCTACAGCTAGAGACAGGGGGCAGTCTGAGCCGTGGGACTTGGGCGATAATTGGCCATGGTGGCGTTGGGATTCGGGAGGGTTGTTTGATGACAGGTACAGTGAGAGATCAGTTTGGGATTCGGGCATTGAGGGGTTTGTTTTGGGTGACTTGACACAGGAGCACAGCAGCACCCAGGGGTTTGTATGGGATCCGGGCATTGGGTCTCAATTGCATCGGGCCAACAAGGTGGCCCACATATTTGGATTGCTTGAGGGCAAGCAATCTTGGGGCAGAAGGTCTGTAATATTCCTTTTTTTGGTGTCACCTATGATAGGGCTAGGATGGACTTCCAGAGTTAGGAGCAGACGGGTCACAGGTATAGGTTGGTGTCATCAACAGACCCAGGGGCTTTTTGGAGGAGTTTTGAGGAGTTTCTATGACGTCAGGTGGCATTCGCTTGATATATTACATCATCCGAGCAGTTTGCCTTTTGTGTCGGTGCATTCCGACAACTTTCAAAAATTTGAGTTATTTTTGGGCTTAACTCAGTTAATTACGCTCAAGGTGGCATTCCGGGAGGAATATATGATAGAACATCTTAGTGTAATAGCTCATTGGAACTGGGACAAGGATACCTACATGATGGGATGGTTGGACATGAGTTTCAGTGACCTGAGGAGACATGGTATCCAATTTACTCTTTCCTACATTAAAAAGGAATATTTTAATTGGAAAATAAGAGGGAAAACTGCTCCATGAATAAAATAATAATAAAATATGGCTCTAGAAGGATCCAAGAGATCTATAAAAGGAAAGGAGGAGGCTATTGAGGGATATCTTGGATTGGATCATTTTCTTGTGTGAGAGGTTTGAGAACTTGGTTCTCTACTCCATTGGTAGCCCCAGGACGGAAACCCTCGGGTGATTTGTGAGTGTTGGACGAAAACCCAACCCTCTTGAGGAGACTTCATTCAACAGTTTCGCAAAGCTTCAGGAATATCGGAGCGAGGATCATTTAGATCTTCAATTGGTGCTTCAGTGATTCAGTGGCAGCTCTTGTTGGAGGGAGAGTGCAGCTATTCAGTTTTGGAAGCTAGCGCAGTGCAGCAATTCATATTGGTGGCCGGTTTTCCATCTCAGTTATTTTGGGACAGATATGCATGTAACCCCAATTTACCATTTATAATAAAATGTTGAGATTCTTCCTGTTCAATGTGCAATGGATTGCAGTGCTCTATATGTTTTTATTTTACATGGCAATCTTCTGTTAAGTAAATGTTGATTTTACAACATAATGTGGGGTTAAGTTATTTTCTGCAATTTTAGTTAAAATATCCCATTTGGGATATTACAACAGACCCTAAAATAGGAGTGTAATTGCTCCTCTAATCTGTCCTTGCTGCTTCCAATGAATCCTTCTAGAAAAAAACATTTTCCTTGGTGACATATATTCCCAATAGCTGAACCCTCAGGCCGCTCTAAGTTCACTTCATTAGCTCATAAAATGATGCCCTACAGGACCCACCAGAGCCCTAGACAAAGCAGTGGGTAAAATGAACCATACAAGAATTCTTGGTGTGTAGTCAAAAAGGCTATGATATACATGACAGATAGTCGTTAGGTATATTACAAACTTATAACATGCAAAAAAGATCCTATTTTTCATGCACACAATATTCACAAATATAAAATGTTGTTATATAAGGTTGTTGCTCCCTTTGCATCGACAGTGGGAAATATAAATATCTTTTGTCAATCATGTATATATCGTCATGTTAAATTGTTCTGTCTAATATGAAAATTCACATATAATTTACTACCACTTTCCTCAAGTAAAAGAATAATTTGGAAAAAATTACCTTTAAATCATTTGTCAACTTCTCTTTGGATTGAAGCAGGCTATCTATGACTCCTTTTGATTCATTTTGCTTATTTGCCATTATGGAAATTTCATTCTGGAGATCCTTTACCTGTTCAACATTTAATTAAATATTACATCGTCAATTACTCTAAGTTGGAATGTAATTTCTTCAATGCTTAAAAGGAATACCTTCAAGTTAGAGATCACTATTACTTTGGGTCACTTCTTTTGTAGTAAAAAGAAAGGTAAAGAAAACTTGCATTGAAGAACACTAGGAATAATAAAAGACCAAAGTAGTAAATAACTTTTAGGCTTTAAAATGTCCCTTTAGGTTATCAACTTATGATTAGCAGCGATTTATAATTGTAAACTCCCCTAAAGCAATTAGACAATAAGATTTATGAGTAGGCAGACGAAGAAGAGAAAAGAGTAAAACAACATGGATATATAAGACGGATAAAATTCGCTAATAAGATTTCCTGTAGACACCATAGCTTGTATTATAGATAATAGTATAGTACCGTAAATATTTAGTTCTTAATTTCCAGTGTTCCTACCTTTTGAATCAAGCAAAACGGAGGAGCTTAAAAAGATTATGACATGGAGGCAAACAAGAAGTTTTTTGTGTGCTTAATAATTAAATAAATATGGAAAAGGAAAAAAAACATCCTTCACAACAACGCGGGAATTATCATGAAGCATTTTTCAACTCCTACTATTACATAGATATATGTTAACATGATCAAAAAAGACAAATTTATTATAAACAATATACAATGAGAGTGTAGTTATTATATTGTAATGGTCATGTGATAATATTATAGTTTAGTACATTAGTGTTAGGCATTTAATAAAGTTAAGTGACATGTCATAAATAATACTAATAAGTTATTATAATTTATTAGCTTAAGATATAACTAAATAAAATCAGGTGGCTGTACAATACAATCCCTCCCTTTTCACTCTTTTTGCTCTCTAAATTTTTCTGTTATTCCATATATCCAATCTCCGACATGGTATCAAAGCTTGTAGTATTGGTATCTAGACGACATGGTGAAGCTTGATGAAAACAAGAAGGGATTATATGAGCACATAACAGAGAATAAGGCCTTGTTACCTTGCATGTCAATAGTGGTGCATACAAAATTTTGTAGCATTTTATCACCAACATTGTAAGCCAAAGGTCACAAATCAAAGAATTGTAACAACCATATGATGTTTGATATTAGGTATCCCAGGCCTATTGTTAAATCACCTAATACCAGCCCATACTCTCGATGGACTCTGCTACATGAAAAATGAGAAATAGATGAAAAATGTGATTGCAATCACATTTTTTCATGTATTTCTCACTTTTAGTGTAGCAGGGTCCATCGGAATTATGCAACATGGGAACTCCTTGGATGAGGAATTAAATTTTGCATCAAATGAGTGCTCCCGCTCGAAAATTGAGTAAACCCATAGGGAGATAAGTTGAAAATATGAATTGAAAAAATATTTTTTTCTTTCTTCCACTAAAGTTTGATAATGTAATCCAATCTTATTTTATTATTTCCACTATTATTTTATAATATTCCTTAGGAGGCCCATTTTAGACCTCGGAATATCTCTAATGGTCCTCACCTATCTTATGAAATCTCGCATGAGGGATGCATTCACCATGGGATCTAGAATTGACGGACTCTATAGCGTCAATGGAAGACCATTGTGAGCAATGGTACATGATAGCAATCATCAAAGTGAGCTATGGCACCAAAGGTTTGCTCATCTACATTATGAAGCCTTGCCCAAAGTAAGAAAGATGGTTTCCGAGATGCCTAATGTTCAAAGTTCAAACTAACCATGATGGAGTATGTCCGAGATGTGCCAGTGGAAAGAAATCAAGGCAACCATTCCCTTCTAGCAAAAGCAAGAATAGTCAACCTGTACATTGTGTAGGGCCACAAGCAATCGTTGTAATTTTCTTGGACCAATCAAATTTAGATAACCACGGTGTGTTCTATACTTAATGCAAATTTAATTCAATCTTTCTTAGGCCCGATTCAATTTAGCAATCACATAAACATGAAAGTAAAATGTTGATAGAACACAATAATAGATGAACAGAAGACAAGCTAATAATATAGATCAGATTTTACAATTCTTCTTGTCCAGCAAAGATATAGGATAGTGTGTGTTACAAGTTACAACAGTCAACAAGATGCACCATCCAGCAAAGTCTTTCTCAACATCAGATCAGCCAACCCTCCAAAATGTCAAACACAACCCTCAAGGACAACTCATCAAAATTCAACATTGGTCAACCAAAGTCAACGCAGTACAATCAATGCAAAAAGTCAACACTGCAGATTTAGGGCTTCGATCAACTTGCTCATTTTTCCTCGATTTTTGTGCCCATCTATACAGCCTTCAAAAGTCGGATTTTCAAAAAAGTTTGGAGGTCAAATGGTCAAGGGTTGACCACGGTCAACACTGGTCAATGCACAGCAAATAGCCCTAAAACAGATTAGCAAATTTCCCCAGCTTCAGCTCCCCATGTGTGAAGGAAAGAGGCCTCCAAAAGCTATCAAACCAATCAGATCACAATGAAAGAATGTGTGATGAGTTGATGAGTTGATGAGCAAATGGCCTCCAAGGCTCTCCAATTTATATCCATCAGTGAAGGTGTGTGACACATCTATTAGGCTTGTGAGCCTACATTACAAATCTAGCCGACCTTGCACATGTGTGGAAAATAAAATAAAAAAATAAGTTCTGCTCATCCAAACAAGATGATCTTTAGATCAATCTTGCACCTCTCCGAAAGAGGAATTCAACAAAAATATAATCATCATCATATGAGAAATGCAACATGGAGTTTGGACCTAGTTGCCCAAAATTAACACTCCCTCTCAACAAGGGAGAACTCCATTTGTCCACCTGTGCCATCCAGAGATCAATACCATTATGCACCATCATATAGCATCGTGCGTCATCCTGTCGTAACTTGCATTGTTGGCTCTCCTTCGCAAATAGAACAAAATGTGAGTCACAAAGACATCACGCTCAGCTAACCCGAAGTCAGCTTAGAGGTTAAAACCTCTCTTGGACTCAAAAAGAGTCGCATACTAACCCAAAGTTAGTTTACTGACCCGAAGTCAGTTTAGAGGTAAAAACCTCATTAGACTTAATCCCAAATCAAGGCGTTGGACACGTGCCATCCTAGGCATAGAGAGTACGGCAATCTCCGATGCGTCCATCAGTCTTGCTATTGGTCTCTATCCACATTTCCCACCTCATTGGCCAAATGAGAGGTACTTCCCATGAGTTTGAAACTCCATGGGTAGGATGCATGCGGGGCATAGATCAAAGAGAGGTGAACCAACTCAATATCATAACGATGGGGCAAAAGCACAACAAGGTTCGGCAAGCCTAGCCTCGTAATATTCCAAGTACAAATAAACAACAATATAAAGCACATAAACAAAGACAAACAACAACTAGAGAGATATCACATGAACAATAACCAATATGGAGAACGCTGAGCCATTTTATTAATACTAAAAGATAGAAATGAGTACAAAGGTGATCAGAATGATGGCACCTTGGCTTGCACTAGGCAAGCGTAGAAATACTCTCAAATTGTGACCCGGAATGGCTACTAACTCAAGACTGCGTAATCTCCAGTGTTGTTGCTGTTGCTACTGCTACTGCTGGAATGAAAAGCTAATTTGAGGATGTTCCCCACCTCGAAAAATTATGAAACTCCGGAAATGGCCTCTCCACACAAAACCCAGAAAAGTCCAGAGAGCTTTCTGAAAATGGCTGACCCTCGAAAATACCTCCCTTGAGGCACTACACTATCCCCAAAGGAGAAACGTTGCCCCTAAGTGCTCTGATGCAAATGATGGCCTCCAAATTTGTGAAAATGCTAGAATATGGAAGGGTTGATCCCTCTCCAACTCCTCCGGGCAAAATCCCATGATAAACCCTCAATCTGGAACTCCCTCTATCCAAGACTGCGTCCTCCCTCTCACTGACTACACTGTCTCTTCCAAAGAATGCTCCCAACTGTGGATGCTGCTATCCTCTCCGGAAAAACAAGGTGGAACTCCTCACCCGAGCAAGCACTCGAAGTCTCCCAGGGCTGAGGTTGGGATCTCCGAACGGAGACACCCGATGTACTAAACAGTACGTGCAAACTTTGCTAAATAGCAAGCACGCTCAATGTCAAAAGACAAATATCAAAGATGCATAATCAGAATGAATGAGAATGAGGAGACCCTCCCACCTTTTATGCTTGGTGAGCCTTTCCCTCACCTAGGCCCCACCAATCTCTGTGTTGTCCCCTTGAGCCACGCTGTCCATCTCTCTCTGCGCTGGCTTGGCCCACACTGTCTATGCTACCCCTTTTCCCACGCTGCCACTTGACAACTAGGTCCCACTTTTCCAAATAGACATGTCTCTTAAGTGACTTTAGGAAATACTTTTTATCCTAAGTGTGAGCTAAGTGTCCTCTTCACCCACTTTATTTATAATTCAACTTTATAAAGGCAAAATAGTCAAAATTAATATTTCCAATTAGCTATTGCTAATTGGGAATATTACAGTCCTTCCCGGAAAAACGTTGCTTGTCCTCAAGCAACTGTAATGATGGATGCTGCAGAATCTTCTCACTCTCCCAGGTGGCATCCTCATCCGATAAATTCCTCCATCTCACTAGGTACTCTTTGACTGTCCTGCACCATAGCTGCCTCTCCCTAGTATCAATAATGGCCTCCGGTTGTAGCACCAAGTGCCCCTCATCATCTGTGGGCGAGAGCTCCTCTATTGCAGTCACCTGTTGTCCCAAACTCCCAGTGCCTTCTTCAGGCATGACACGTGAAAAACGTTACGAATCTTGTTACCAATGCGCAGCTCCAACTCATATGCAACCTCTCCAACTCTGTGTGTCACCCTGTATGGTCCATATAAGCGAGGCTTGAGCTTTTCAACCCCCTTCTGCTTCAGCGTGCACTGTCGATATGGCTGCAAGCGTAGGTAGACCAAGTCCCCTACCTCGAACCGCCTCTCAACACATCCCTTGTCGGCGTACAACTTCTAGTAATTCTTTGTTGTAGCTATGTTATCCTTGAGAGCTCGGAGTATATCCTGACTCTCTTGGATCCACTCCTTGGCTCTAGGAGCCTTGCTAGCACCAAACATCCTGTCAACAAAAGATAAAGCGTGATATCCATATAATGCATAAAATGGAGACATACCGATGGACATATGATGAGTGTTGTTGTAGCAATACTCCCCCAAGTGCAACCATCTCAACCATGCCTTCTGCTGCCCGCTGACATAGTTACGCAAGTAGCCCTCCAGCCACTTGTTCACTATCTCTGTCTGTCCATCTGTCTAAGGGTGGTAACTAGTATTCGGTGTCAACTCAGTGCCCACCAAACAGAAAAGCTCCTGCCAAAACCTGCCCATGAAGCGGCTGTCCCTGTCACTGACAATGGTCTTTGGGAGACCATGCAATCTGAAAACGTCCCTGAAGAACAACTCTGCTACCTGTGCTGCAGTGTAATGTGCCGATATAGCGAAAAAATGAGCATATTTAGTCAGCCGATCAACGACTACAAATATGCAATCCTTGCCCTGCACAGTGAGCAACCCTGTAATGAAGTCCATCGAAATACTCTCCCATTTCCCCTCAGGTATGGGAAGAGGCAGTAGTAACCTTGCCAGATGGCTCATTTCCCCCTTGTTATGCTGGCAAACTTCGCACTCCATGACATGTTGGAATACGTCCTCCTTGAGGCCCTTCCAAGAGAACCTCTCCCTGATGGCCATATAGGTTTTGGTAAACCCATAGTGGCCTGATAATGGTGAATCATGCGAGGCGTGCAATATCTTCTTCTTGAGCTGGGAGCCCTCAGTCAAGAAGACCCTGTCCCTGTAATAGATCACCTCATCCATCACTCTGTACCTGTCATCTGTCACCTGCCCATCCAAAATCTCACAAGGAAAAACGATCCTTGGAGTACTCTACCAACAGTTGAGCCCTCCAGTCTGTGTCCAAACTCATCAAGGACAACGCTGCCAGTCTGCGTGAAAGTGCATTGGCCACAACGTTGTTCTTCCCCTTGACATACTCGATGTCAAAATCATAAGCCTGGATCTTGCTGACCCACTTCTGCTGCCTCTCCTGCAACTGTTTCTGCTCTAGAAAGAATCGGAGGCTATTGTGATCCGTCCTCACCCTGAATCTGTTCCCTACCAGGTACTGCCGAAACTTGGCCAATGCATGCATGATGGCCAACATCTCCTTGTCGTATATAGCATACAACCTCTCATGTGGCAATAGCTTCTGGCTCTCGAAAGCTATGGGGTGGCTTCCCTGCATCAAAACTGCACTGATCCCCTCCCCTGATGCATCACACTCCAAGACAAAGGGTTGTGTAAAATCTGGCAATGCTAACACCGAACAGCTGCTCATCACCTCCTTGAGCCTGTCAAAAGGCCTCTGTGTTGTATCCGTCCAACTGAATTACCCCTTCTTGGTGAGGTCTGTAAGGGGTGCAGCAAGTTGGGAAAATCCCTTTACGAACTTTCGATAGTAGGTGCAGATCCCCACAAATCCCTGAAGTTCTGTCACATTCTTTGGCTCCGGCCAATCCTTGATGGCCCTGATCTTCTCCTCGTGGACCTTCACTCCGTCCACCCCGATGATGTGCCCCAAGTAGAGCATCTCGGTTAGCCCAAATTCGCATTTGGAGAGCTTAGCATAAAACTGATGCTCTTCCAAAATGCGCAATACAACCTCTATATGTTGGAGGTGCTCCTCCCATGTCCTGCTGTAGATCAAAATGTCGTCAAAAAACACTAACACACACTTCCTCAAGTGACTACGGAAGATGTGATTCATGCATGATTGAAAAGTGGTCGGGGCATTGGTTTGCCCAAAGGGCATCACCAAAAACTCAAAATGGCCGTAATGACACCGGAAAGTGGTCTTAGGAATGTCCTGCTCCCTCACGTGAATTTGATGGTACCCAGATCTCAAATCAATCTTTGAAAAGAACTTGGCCCCTCTCAGCTCATCCATGAACTCCTCGATCTGTGGGATGGGGTACCGGTTCTTCATGGTCTTCTTGTTCAGGGCCTTGTAATCAATGCACATCCTCAACATGTCGTCCTTCTTCTTCACCATCACTACTGAAGAAGCAAAGGGGCTAGTGCTAGGACGGATGTGTCCAAGAGCTAAAGAGCTCATGGACATCCCTCTCAATCTCATCCCGATAGGCTTTGGGGTGCCTATAGGATGTAGTGATGACAGCCTGGATACCCTGCTCCAACTCAATAATGTGCTCAAACCCCCGATCCGGTGGTTGTCCTGGTGGTATCTCCCCAAATACCGTAGTATACCTGTCGAGAATGGACTGTACATCTGGGTGTATGGCCTGCCCTGTAGATCCTGCCTCTGACACACGCAACTCCACTGCCCACTCTATGTCCCCCTTCCGAAAATTTGCCTCCATCCGGTGTGCTGAAACTGTCTGTGGTGGGTAGGTGTGCATCCCCCGAATCTTCTCATGCCTCCCAGTCTTCTTATCCGTCCACTCCATCTCCAAGGTCTCCCAGTCAGTGGTGACCTTTCCCAACGTGATCAGCCACTGTACCCCCAATATCACATTGGTTTCTGGAATGTCCACCACGAAAAAATGATCTGTCAGGGTGTACGTCCCCATGGTCACTACCAAGGCTGGCACATACCTGGCACACTGCATAGTCCGATCCACTAAAACTAGTACCGAAAACCCATCAAAGGTCTCTATCGGTATGCCCCTCCGCTCTACCAGCTAGGCATCAATGAAGTTGTTGGTGGCCTCACTGTCTACTAACACTGAGACATGTTGCCCCCATACTGTGCCTCGGACACGCAGTGTCAAACACTTGGGAACTCCCCGCAAAGCTGCAAGGGCTCCCCCGGTGGGTGCAAAAGCTGCACCTCCCGCTCCCGGCGGTGGAGGTGGCAAATGATCCCCTCTCTGCACTGTATTGCTGCCTCCAGCCTCTATCTCCTCATACTCCTCTTCTTCCCCGCTGCTATCGAAGAAGACCTCGATGTAGTGTGCCTTCCCTACGGCACAACGGTGTCCTGGTGCCCATGGCTCCTGGCACGTGCAGCATAACCTCCTCTGCTTCAAATCTCTCCTGGTCTCATCACCTCCAAGCCCTCTACCCTGGTTCCCCCTGGGAGGTGGGACCCTCTCGTCCTTTCCCTTCGGCTAGAGTGCCGGTCTCTGGGGAAAAGGAGCTCTAGTCCTGGGCAGTGCATCCTGCAAATCCCGAGTCCTCTCAACTGCATCATGAAGTGTTGCTGGTCTCGTCGATCTGACTAATCCCCGTAGAGGCTCTGCCAATCCATCTATGAACATATAGATCATACGGGCTATGGATAAATCAGGTACCATCACAGAGAGTCTCAAAAACTCTGATATGTACGTGTTTGGCCTCCCGGTCTGCTAGAGCTTTGTTAGCTCAACAAAATGCTCCTCTGGATACCTCCGATCAAAACGCTCTACCAACCTCCGCGTAAACTCGGCATATGTTGTCACTCTTTAGAGCCCCAGTGTAACCATCCCGTGAAACCACCAATTCTGGGCCTCGCCCTCTAGGTGCAGCGCTGCCACCTTGATGGCCTCTAGCTCTGCCATCTGATTAAGCTGGGAATATATATCCAACTTCTCCACCCAAACTTTTGCCGAACACTTGGACGATCCGTCAAATGTCGGTAGATGGAATCTGCCCACCATGCGCTGTAAGTCCCTGTCATGTGAATGTCTGTTCCCCCTTTGATGGTTGCGGGGTCTGCTGTCCCGCTTGAACTGCACAAAATCATGGAAAGTGAGGGCATCTCTGAACTCCTGACCGTATGACTAGTACTCAGCAAAGTAATCTCCCATATGTGCCAGTTCTTGCTCTTGCTGTGCTTATGCCCCAATGTCTGCGGCAAGAAATGTAGGCATCGTGGAACGGGGGGGTGTGTGTGATGCCATCTGTTACGCTGTGAGGTGCTCCTATAAATGATGAGATGTGCCTGAGCCCTCTCCAACAGGGAAACCCCTTGGGGTCTCGCGCTGTCTAGACTCTGCCGTGAATCTTTGCCCCATCTCCTCTATCCGTCTCAACAAATCCTGTAATGATTTGAGGAGAAGTTCCTCGAACTCCTTTTCGGCATTTCTTTCCTCCGCCACTGGTCCCTCTTCCTCTGCATCCACCACTGGAACGTTGTCACCTTTCCCGAAGGTGAGCTCTAACCTCCGCTCTTGGTCTTTATACTTTCTTCCCCGGTAAGTGATGTATGGTTTTCCTGCTGGTGTCAAAGACAATCTGCTCCACAGGCTGAGCCAAGTCTATGAGCTTCGATACCACTGTAATATTCCAAGTAGAAATAAACAGCAATATAAAGCACATAAACAAAGACAAACAGCAAGTAGAGAGATATCACATGAACAATAACCAATATGGAGAACGCTAAGCCATTTTATTAATACTAAAAGATAGAAATGAGTACAAAGGTGATCAGAATGTGATGAGGATCAACCATATGTTGACTCAAAGTGTTCACGGCAAAACATACGTTCAGACGAAAGTTCACTAGGAACATCAGGGCCCCCACGAGTTGTCGATACTCGATGGGATTTCCCAGCACGGGCCCAGCAGCATTTCCACACAACTTCTTAAAGTTGAATTCCATCGGTGTCAACACGACTTACAGCCCACCATACCAAATCTCTCCAGCAGCTTCATGACATATTTTCCTTGAGAAAGGAAAATCTCGCCTGGCCTCTTCCACACCTCCAAGCCTAGCAATAATGCATCAGTGCTAGGTCTTTCATCTCAAATTCGGAAGCTAACTCCCTCTTACACTGATGAATGAGAGGGTCAGCACCTGTCAGGAAGAGATCATCCACATAGAGAACTAGAATGAGAGGCCTTTCTCTATCAACCTTAAAATAAAGGTTTGGATCAGCATTACTTCGAGTGAAGCCCAACTTCATCAAGTAGCTATCTATCCTTTCATACCAAGCCCTCGGGGTTTGCTTCAACCCATAGAGGGCTTTCTTCAACCTGAATACACAGGTGTCTCTATCTTGGACTTCGAACCCCAGATGTTGCTCCACATACACCTCTTCCTTTATAGAACCATGCAAAAAAGAAGTCTTCACATCCATCTGATGGAGACTCCATCTATAATATTCCCTTTTTTGGTGTCACCTACGACAGGGTTAGGTTGGACTTCCAGAGTTAGGAGAAAACAGGTCACAGGTACAGGTTTGTGTCGTCAGCAGACTCAAGGGCTTTTTGGAGGAGTTTTGAGGAGTTTCTATGAGGTTCGGTGGCATTCGCTTGATGTATTACATCCTCCGAGCAGTTTGCCTTTCGTTCCGGTGCATTCCGACAACTTTCAGGAAATTGAGTTATTTTTGGGCTTAACTCAGTTAATTACGCTCAAGGTGGTATTCTGGGAGGAATACATGATAGAACACCTTAGTGTGATAGCTCATTGGAACCGGGATGAGGATACCTACATGATGGGACGGGTGGACACGAGTTTCAATGACTGGAGGAGATGTGGTAGCCAATTTTCTCTTTTCTGCATTAAAAAAGAATATTTTAATAAGAGGGGAAAGTGCTCAATGAATAAAATAATAATAAAATAAGGCTCTAGAAGGCTCCAAGAGATCTATAAAAGAAAGGGAGGAGGCCATTGAGAGATATCTTTCGAGTAGATCATTTTCTTGTGTATGAGGGGTTTGAGAACGTGGTTCTCTACTTCAGCCATAGCCCTAGGATGGAAACCCTCGGGTGATTTGTCGAGTGTTGGACAAAAACCCAATACTCTTGAGGAGGTTTCACTTAGAGATCTCACAGTGCTTCAGTGGAGTTTTGGATATGTCAGTTTTGTCGTAGCTAATTTGCAGTAGTCTTCTCGCAGAGCCATCTACATCATTGCCAGCGCCATTCATTAGTTGGGCCAGAGATACTTATGGGTTTTGCTTCGCTTGCTTGGCAAGGTCAGGTTCCATTTTTCCTTCTTGTTGATGTACTTTTCCCCATGGATTAATAAAATGGCTTAGCGATTTTATCGGCGTCCATTAAGTACTATTTGTAGCCGTGTGTATATTTCTATTTATTTTGTTGTTCAAGTCTATTTCCAGTATCTATTGTTAAAATCCCTATTTGGGGATATTACAGTGGTATCAGAGCCAGTTCTTGGCTCAGCCTGTGAGTTGTTCAGTTTTCAATTGCGACCATTATTATTGATGGGTTTCTTGGAAAGGTCGAAAATACAGTGAAACGAAAATCAACCCTTTTCAGTTTCTATTCTAGAGGCCGAGTCCAATATGGGGTTCGATTACTCTTAAAGGGAGCAAGATGTATTCTTCAAAATTGCAAGTGTCGTCGATCCACAATTGCAAGAACTTTTCAATCGAAAATCAATTAAAATCTGAAGGACACTAGCTCAGCCAGATTTGATTGACTCAGTGAGTTGAGGGCCACCGTCCTGCTCCCGTCGTTCTGCTAGTGTCGGGAGCCGAGCACGGAAAACTTTTTTTTGGGACAAATGCTTCATCACACAAATGAGCATGCGAACACAAGGATATTAGCAGCATGACACTTTATCAAAAAAAATTGTCTACGATTTGTGATTACGCGACAAGGGACACATTCTTCAAATTATTTTTAAAAAAAAATGGCCAAAGTAAAAAATTTATCCTAGTGAGCCGTCCAATATTTTGTTGAATCCATTTAAAAATTCAAAGTCGATTTATTTGTGGGGGCTGCCGAATTACAGCAAAATTTTATGAAAGGCAAGAATTATATTTTTTCTCTTTCTGGGACGTCAAGCCAAGTGGCCAGTTGTAAAGGTGTCGTTTGGAAGTTCCATGCAGCTTGTCAGCTCAAACCCGACCCTGTGACTGCAGTCAAGTTGTTGTCATGACCAGGTAGTAAGTGACCGTCCATCTCATCTGCGGGTGGACGAATCAGAAATTCGAGCCGTCAAAAATCATTTCAAGAGTCGCCTTCGAGCCACTGGGATGAAATCTGAATTGTCGATTCTCTCTGTTGTGAAGGACGTGTTCCTCAACAATTTATTCTGACGCCACGCATTACTTTGACCGAGCACAATAGAGATTCGATTCTCTGCCTGATTACATTGCAGGGGTCGGTTTATGCTCCCACGAGATTTGAAGCGACAGTCGTCCAGTCATCTGGGAGGGATTTGCAGAAGTCTGAGAGCCTAGACATTCTTGGAGCACAAGTTGATAAATGAACCACGAGCAACCGATTTTCTTTTGAGGGGACCGCAGATTGCTAGGCGTATTATTGTTTGGGAAGGGCCAAAATCGCTGAGGGTGTGATCAATTTTAATGTAATGGCCAAACTATTGTGGAGGTCGAACGCTAATTTTCCTAGAAAAAAATCCAAGCCCGCGGTTATAGAAGTGGGATCGATCTATTGTGAGCCTTGCCGCAGCAGCAGCCGATTCGTGGGAACGCTGGTTTTGCATTGATCTGATTGTGATCGGTCTAAGGGGAATTTGGTAACTCCGATTTCCAAAGAAGAACCCGTGCGTAGGGTATATATCAGCCCACGCAGTTCACTTGTTGTGGAATGCACGTCTAGTTCTGAGTGAATATAGAGCCGATATAACTCGTTGGGCACATCTCATGGCAAAGAGAGAACTCTTGGAGTTCTGTGTTTCTTTCGTGGTTGAGCACCTGCATCTAGTGGAATTATTTGGCACCCGGGACCGCTAGAAATCATCCACTCAAGGGGTTGCACTGTAACCAGGTACAATCACTCTTATCTGCTCACCATATATTCATGTTTTAAGTTGAGAAGGATTGTTTACATTGGTGTTATTTCCGTATTCTAATCTTTGGGTCTGATATAAATTAGAGCAAGTCTATTTTTGAAGTCTGACAGGAATATGTTATAAATTGTCCTCAAAATAAAAATAACGACAGAATACTGACAGCATGCATGCTACCTAACTATTTGACATCACTCCCCAAATAATTACACCAAATACACTCAGAAAATTCATAGTTGAGCAAAGGTATCTCTAAAGCAGTGCCTAACAATTTTCTTGGAAGAGACCAAGGTGTCTAAACAATGCAGTGTTGCTAATATGATGGAGTTTTTAAAACATCTCATGAACCAACAAAACACTACATCAGTGGGTTGCAATTTGAACCAAAAACCCAAACAGAACAACAAACCTCTTTCAAGAGGGATCTATGCCATTCTTTAGAAAGAACAGTCAGAGGATGTGCAGAAGGGGTAGGAGATAGGCCACAAACTATTTGCACAGGGAACAGATTTGAAACGCATGAAGATAACATGGAGAGTTTTGTCCAAACTTGATGAGCTTAATGAACTCCTCTCCAAAGTAAGCCAGTTAGAAGGGAAGAAATTGATTTGGGCTCTAAAACCTGCTATGCTTGCTCTTATACAACCCAAATTCTTGGAGGAACCATGTGAGGGGGTCAGACTTCCAGTGGCATCATGCCTCAGTAACATCATGAAGTTGACCGCACCTATAGCTCCATACAGTGATGATGTTATGAGGAGGATTATGAGATCGATAGTAGAGACTTTTCAGGATTTGGACAACAGCGCAATCTCTACCTTCGGGAAGAAGCTTGAGATTTTAGGGAGTATGGCCACATTCAAGACATATGTCATCATGTTTGACCTTGAGTGTGATGATTTGATTCTGTAGATGTTCCAATGCTTCTTCAGCATTAGGAGACATCATCCTGACACCGTCATAGCACACATGCAGTCCATCCTGTCGTCATGTATGAGAGACTGCGAGACCATTTGTCGAGAGTTGCAAACCAGGTTGTTGAGCATTCGAAGGAGAGAGCAGTTGGTCTCACCAGCTGCTTATGAGTTAGCCCAAGGACTGGTTGAGCAGAATATTGGGCTATTCAGGAGACAGTTGACCAGGGAGGAGTTGCTCCTGTTTGGAGGATCAGGCAGTAGAAATAAGCTGAGGAGGAAGGGACTTTGCTTCATCTGCAAAGAACCCTGGGGGCCCGATCACTCATGCTTGAGTGATGTAGATGATGTGGCAGAGGCAGAACAGAAGGGCATTCCTTCTATATGCCAGGATGAGGACTCTTCTTTAGGTGAGCCCATGGGATCAGATGAGGATGCTTCTGGGGAGTGAGAGCAGTCATGCAGAGATGATGACAGTAGGTCGGAGTTGTATTCCAGTGTGCAGGGTGCGCAGTCAGGGGACTCTACGAGAGATACTCAAGGTGATGAGTCACTTCTAACGATTCAGCCGGAGCAGCATATGATGGAGAAGGAGTCAGCAGAGGAGGATACTATGCACATCATGCATGATAGTCCTTTGGGGGAGAGCCAGATGGAGGGTCACATTGAGTCTATGATGGATAGGCAGATAACCTTGGGGTCAGCCATTGAGGAGGAGTAGTCAGATGAACAGACATTGAGTACGGTGGCAACAGTTGCAGATGCATATCCTCTGGAGAGGTTGGAGGTTGATGGGATAGTTCTATAGGGGGCTAGTAGACAGCAGGAGCATGCCATTCCCGATCAGGAGAGGGAGGCGTTGTTGGAGATGGTGGAGCATCCATCTTTGGGCAGACACACTGATGAGGTGCAAATAGATGCACATGCAGTCAGCAGAGCTGCAGTACTTTCAGGGAGTAGCACTCTCCAGGAGTACATTGATGGGGCTTGCAGCATATCTTGCCCACTTTGTCCCATTATAGAGAGAGGGGGGCCTTCTTCGGCAGACGGAACAGAGCAGCGCGAGTTGATAACGAACTAGCGACAACACTCCAGGCATGTTCCATTTACAGTTGTCACTTCATTGGATTCTTCTTCCAGGATAGATTGACGGGAGATCATGAGTGGGTACCCTCTTGATGGTATGATCTTCTTTGTAGGCAGCACAGGGGAGCAAGGGCCCTTAGACATGGCAGATGATACAAATTCTAGTTGGCAGTGGGGCACAGATCGACATTTCTGCAACATTCCATCCCGGTTTCAGGAGAGCAGGATCAGCAATGGGTTGAGGCAGGGGTTGGATTGGAGAGAGGTGATGAGTTGGTACACAGTTCGTGGGGCAGCTTACACAGTCATAGCTACAACATAGCAGGAGTTGTGGTCTTCGCCTCATAGAACAATAATTATAGCCAGAGGCAGTGCACAGTCCGAGTCGTGGGACTTGGGCGATGATTGGCCATGGTGGCGTTGGGATCCGGGGGGATTGTTTGATGACAGGTACAGTCAGAGGTCAGTTTGGGATCCCGGCACTAAGGGGTCTATTCCGGGTGGATAGACACAGGCACATAGTAGCATCAGGGGGTTTGTATGGGATCCGAGCATTGGGTCTCAGCTGCGTCAGGCCAACAGAGTGGCCCACATATTTGGATGCTTGAGGGCAAGCAATCTTGGGGCAGAAGGTCTGTAATATTCCCTTTTTTTGGTGTCACCTACGACAAGGTTAGGTTGGACTTCCAGAGTTAGGAGCAGATAGGTCACAGGTACAGGTTCGTGTTATCAACGGGCTCAGGGGCGTTTTGGAGGAGTTTTGAGGAGTTTCTATGAGGTCTGGTGGCATTCGCTTGATGTATTCCATCATCCGAGTAGCTTTCCTTTCGTTCCGGTGCATTCCGACAACTTTCGGAAAATTGAGTTATTTTTGGGCTTAACTCAGTTAATTACGCTCAAGGTGGCATTTCGGGAGGAATACATGATAGAACACCTTAGTGTGATAGCTCATTGGAACAGGGACGAGGATACCTACATGATGGGACGAGTGGACACGAGTTTCAGTGACCGAAGGAGACGTGGTAGCCGATTTACTCTTTTCTGCATTAAAAAGGAATATTTTAATAAGAGGGGAAAGTGCTCCATGAATAAAATAATAATAAAATAAGGCTCTAGAAGGCTCCATGAGATCTATAAAAGAAAGGAAGGAGGCCATTAAGAGATATCTTTGGAGTAGATCATTTTCTTCTGTATGAGGAGTTTGAGAACGTGGTTCTCTACTTCAGTCGTAGCCCCAGGATGAAAACCCTCGAGTGATTTGTCAAGTGTTGGACGGAAACCCAATACTCTTGAGGAGGTTTCACTCAGAGATTTCACAGTGCTTCAGTGGAGTTTCAGAAATGTCATTTTTGCCGTAGCCGATTTGCAGTAGTCTTCTCGCCGAGCCATCTACATCATTTCCAGCGCCATTCATCACTTGGGCCAGAGATATTTCTGGGTTTTGCTTTGCTTGCTTGGCAAGCTCAGGTTCCGTTGTTCCTTCTTGTTGATGTACTTTTCCCCATGGATTAATAAAATGGCTCAGTGATTTTATCGGCACCCATTGTGTACTATTTGTGGTTGTGTGTATATTTTTTTTTTTTTTTTTTGGTTCAAGTCTATTTCTGGTATCTATTGTTAAAATCCCTATTTGGGGATATTACACCATCCTTGTGTTGCAGTAAGGGAAATGATAGATCAGATGGTGGTATAGTAGGCCACAAGTGCAAATATGCCATCATAACCTATGCCTTCTTTTTTAGAGAAGCCTCGGGCAACAAATCTTGCCTTGTACTTTTCAGCACTACCATCATATCCATGCTTGATCTTATAGAGCAATTTCTAGGTGACAATTGATTTTTCCTCCGGTCTCTGGACCACTTCCCAGACATCATTTTTCATAATGGACTCATATTCTTCGTGCATAGCATTCTTCCAAACTTGATGCTTTACGGCTTCTTCAAATGATCTAGGCTCATATTGTAAAATTGTACTCATGGATGCTAGGTACCCTTGATACCTATTCAGCTTCTTGCTTTCACGGAATGTCTCTCGACATCTTCGAGAGTGTCCCTGAGCCATGAGGGTCTTCTCTTATTTGAAGGAGGTGGATCAATAGGATCCATAGGTCCTTCAACATCAGGCATTGATTCATCCTTCGGCTCTTCCTGCTTCCCTGCTTCTTCATCTTCTTTTTCTTCCTTGGAGCTAGGAAGATTTCTCACTTTCTTGAGGGCAACATCTTCATCGAAGGTGACATCGTGGCATATCTGCACTTCTCTTTGACCAAGCACATAGATTCTATATGCCTTCGAAGTTTCACTGTAGCCCATAAACATTCCCTTCTTTCCAGAAGCATCCAACTTGCTTCTCTTTTCTTTCGGCACATGAAAGTAAACAGGACAACCAAAAACTCTAAAATGAGAAACATCAGGTTTCTTACCAGAGAAGACTTCGTCGAGAGTTTTGGAGTCCAGAGTTGAATGTGGGCATCTATTTTGAACGTACACAATAGTGTTCACAGCTTCTCCCCATAGAAACTTTTGAAGACCTTGGTCAAATAGCATGGTGCGGGCCGCTTCCACAATGGTCTTGTTCTTTCTTTCAACAACACCATTTTTCTCAGGAGTATACGCAGTTGTGGTCTCCCTCTTAATGTCAGCTTCTTTGCAAAAGTCATTGAACTCATTTGACTCATACTCAGTCCCATTGTCAGAATAGACACAAGGTTCTTCTTCAAATCAAGTATGTACAACACATCTTGTAAACGGAGGACTTGACCTTGAGATAGATGAAGGGTCACAGTCCCTCTCCCTTTCACAGGATAGGTGGCATTATCTCCAAGGATAATTTCTAGATTAGTATCCTTCTCAATCACATCAGAGAGGGCTTCTTTATAACCAGTGACGTGCCTTGAAGCACCACTATCAATCGGCCAGACATCCAGGGTGTTGGGAGGAGATGCAGCAGAGAGGGCAGATACAAGAATAAATTATTTTCTCTTATTATCAACAACATTAGACTCATCGTACCTGGAATTTCTTGACCTCTTGAAAGGTTGCCCATTTCCACTACGATCAAAGGGAGCCTTCCTTTTTCCTTTGAACCTGTTGTTCCTTTGATTGCCATTCCCCCTAGAGTTGTTGTCATCATCCCTGGGAGAGTCCCTTCTATTAGGGCACTCTCTTGCATAGTGACCAAACTTGTTACAAGTGTAACATCTTCCCTTCCTTCCTTTGGGCCCCACTCTTTCATGGTTTTGATTTCTCGGACAACCATTGTTCCTCTTCTTTGCATGAGCGGTGAAGGCAGTAGGGTCACCTCCATTTCCATTAGAGGGATGATCTCTTTCCATCATTCTTGTCTCCTCTTGAGTGCATCTCATCAAATTTCATCAAAATCAGGAATCACATTATTATTAAGAATAGTGGTATTGAATACACACCAATCACGGGGGAGACCTCCAAGCGCAATGGGAAACATCTCTCGATCAACTATTTCTTCTCCAATAGCTAGAATATTGTTCCTGATTTCAGTGAGCCTCATAAAATAGGATTGAATGGATTTATCCTTGCCCTTCTTGATATTATCAATTGATTCTTGAAGAAAAGAACTTGATTAGCATTGCTATCCTTGAACATGCTAACCAACTTATCATACATCTCTTTCGATGTGCTCAGCTCAGAAATGTAAGCAACCAAGTGCTTATGAATAGAATCCCGTATAATTATATTTCCTTTGATTTTCCCTTTTCTATCTTCGTCTTTGTGGCAGCAGGTGCATTTGATGGAGGCTCTTGAATCTTCCCTTGCACATAGTCCATGACATCTTGATCTTCTAATGCCAAATCCAAGGACATCTTCCATGCATGATAATCAGACTTATCAGTCAATTTGTCATCAGACTTGAAACCCTTATAGGTTGAGGAGGTCATTGGTCCTTGATAGGATTTCTTCTTCGGTGATTGCTTTTCACACTAGCTTGGACTTTGTCTTCACCTTAGCTCTTAAACCATGTTAAATTTAGATAACCACAGTGTGTTCTACGCTTAATGCAAATTTAATTCAATCTTTCTTAGGCCCGATTCAATTTAGAAATCATATAAACATGAAAGTAAAATGTTGATAGAACACAATAATAGATCAATAGAAGACAAGCCAATAATATAGATCAGATTTTACAATTCTTCTTGTCCAGCAAAGATATAGGATAGTATGCGTTACGACAGTCAACAGGATGCACCAACCAGCAAAGTCTTTCTCAACATCAGATCAGCCAACCCTCTAAACTGTCACACACAACCCTCAAAGACAGCTCATCAAAAGTCAACATTGGTCAACCAAAGTCAACGCAGGATAGTCAATGCAGAAAGTCAACGCTACAAATTTAGGGCTTCAGTCAACCTGCTCCTTTTTCCTCGATTTTTGTGCCCAATTGTACAGCCTTCAAAAATCAGATTTTCAACAAAGTTTGGAGGTCAAACGGTCAATATTGTTCAACGCACAGCAAACAGCGCTAAAACAGATCTGCAGATTTCCCCAGCTTCAGCTTCGCACGTGTGAAGGAAATAGGCCTCCAAAGGCTATCGAACCAATCTAATCACAATGAGAAAATGTGTGATGAGTTGATGAGAAAATGACCTCCAAGGCTCTCCAATTTATATCCATCAATGAGTGTGTGTGACACATCTATTAGGCTTGTGAGCCTACATTACAAATCTGGCCGACCTTGCACATGTGTGGAAAATAAAATCAAAAAATATGTTCTGCTCATCCAAACAAGATGATCTTTAGATCAATCTTGCACCTCTCTGAAAGAGGAATCCAACAAAAATATAATCATCATCATATGAGCAATGCTACATGGAGTTTGGATCTAGTTGCCCAAAATTAACACATACTTAACGTACCAAAAAAATGATGATTGGGTCCTCTAACTTACTGTACAACTTGCAATGATAGCTTCAAAACAAAAAACACCACCGTATTGCTTCGCAGGTTGCATGCAGGTATAAGCAAGAATAAACGTAGATACAATCTTCCAAAATAAGAGCTCTGAAACAAGTCTATATTCTTCAAATAAGCACACACCATCTTTGGCACTAGGTCATACTGTATCACCAGCGCTTAGCAATTACATATATACTCAAACCAAGGCACACATGATTAAGCAATCTCACAATTGAGTGCTCAATAGAAATGCAGGGTCAACGCAAGAGAAAAGAGCCGAAGAGCCTTCAGAGTTCAATGATTTTTCTGAACTGTATTGGCTGCAGTAGAATTTTATTTTAGATTTGACCCTTCTTTAGGATGCTCAGAAACTCTCTTGGTCGCAAAGAAATCTCACTTTGGATCAGTGTTCAAATCACAGAGCCGCAAATGCCCAACCAATTTAAGAACTCACCCTCAATTCTTTGATCTTTCTGAAGATAATCATGAGCGCTCCACAGATCCGTGTAATTTCAAAGAACAACTGCAATTATATGATTGTTCAAAAGATTTGTGTTAAAATGTATTGAATTCCACCTGCAAGATCATAAACCCAATGAATGCCCTTATACCCTAAAACAACAACTCGAACCAAATGAAAAACTTGTTGTTTCACAAATTCAAGCCTCTCTTTAAATATGACGCTACACCACAGGGTTGAAACACTTTCCAGAGCTAAAAGATGTTCGTTGAAATTGCTTGCGGAGGAGATGAGGTGAGATGCCATTTTATATTTTTTCTTTTGGATCGAAAGGGGTCTCTGAATAGATAAGTTGACTTAATATTTTGAGAGATTATTAAAATTCAGATTTTTTTGGCACCAAAATAAATTTATTTTAAGTTTGGTTTGGAGGCAAAAATTTTAGGACCCAATGCCTCTTTTCTAGATTTTAATTTTTAAATATTTCAAAACCCTCCAAAATAATCTTTTTCCATAAGTAAGTTTATTTTGTTCTTTGGAGAAGATCCTTATCACTTAACCATTTGACTTGACCAAAGTAGAGTTGCCACATCACCGTCCTTTGGGGTTTATGCCCACAAGTTGGGACTTCATTTTCAAATAAGCATAACTCCCAAACTGTGAAGGATATTGCGGCATGCAATATACCATCGGAATCGGCTCAACGAGGAGAATCCAAAGACGGTGATCTTGAGATCAACTTCATTGAGCTTCATCCGCAAAAAAAACTCAATAAATGTGGGGCTACTAGGAATTCCAGCCATCCTTCCATTGAAGCTTCCAACTAATGCAATCCAAACAAATATTAAGAGTGTTCAAGACCTGACGTTGACATCAATGATAAGACCATTCAACAATCTCCCCCTTTATCATTGATGGCAACACATACTCCTTCTGCAAGTACAGCTCCCCCTGACTTCATGCCTTGATCTTCTTCTCCTGATTTCTCTCCCCCTTTGACATCAATGGCAAAGGGTGACTCCCCCTGACAAACTGCCTGCTTTTGTGGACCTGTAACCTTCCTGTGTTCCCCCTGATGAAATGCCTTCCTTCAAGATACCTATCTACTTCGAAATCTCAATCAATACTTGTTGCAATAAACAATATATCTCCCCCTGACATGCTATGCTTCATATGGATTGCCACAACTAATTTTACTTGTCAATATGGATCAATTTTTCCTGCTAAAACTACTACTCCACTGAAACTGCCCATTATACTTCATATCTGCCAATTGTCAACCTGTCAAAAAGATAGATCTTCAAAAGTAAAATTGTTGCTACAAAGACTCCACCTTTTTCAATGTTTAAAAGGATCCAGCGGGCTGAACTCTTCAGAATAGTGTGTGAACCAGCGCTTCGACCGTGTTGTCGCCCAATCTATACAGGCCAGATGCGACAACATTCAGAACGAGGGTTGTCACTTTGATCCTTGCCCTATTTGTTCTAGTTGTCTCCCTACAATAAGCTATGGAAGGTAGTCCCTATGAAATGTGGAGATGAGAGACTTATTGGCAACCAACAAATCCGGGAGACACAACTGAATGGCCTAGCAACTTGGTTAATTTATCAAGTTAAAGATTAGATTAGATTTATCTTCAAAGACGAGTGCCTTGATGGAGTCAAATACTTGTTTATGCAAATTATATACCAAGTAACTGGATAAGCAGTTGTTGCTTTTGGATGCTTCACTATCCTAAATGAGATGCAACTCCTAAGATCTAAGTGAGATGCAGAATCTTAGTTTATTTTAAATTATATGTTTATCTAAGTGAATCCTTCCTCTCAACTGTCTTGAAGTTAGTCTCAAGAGTAGGTTGTCAAAAAGAAACCAAGGGGAAGCAAGATATGGTTTGATTAACGATCCCTTCCCTTGAGTTCTAACCACATAATGCATCTGGCGCTGCAGAGACTATGGCTCTGACAATTGCAAGGTCACTGTGTTAACCACTAAAGAGGTTTTAGACTTCGCAAGCTAGGTGAGAAAGGTGGGCTATCTCTCTATCGAACAAGCTTATGCTTGGAAGTAAGTTAATTAATGCAAAACTAGGCCTAAGATGCAAGTGCAAAATATGGGTGAGTGCTCTTAAAGTGAGATTATTAAGTTTCTTAAGTACCTGAAAGACAATGATATTCAATCTAGAACAATGAAGTACTTAACAATAAATAACGACAATATTCACCACAAGAGAAAGTGATCAAGATAAACAATCTAGAAAATGTTGCCAATATTACCAATAGACAATTGCTTAAAAGATAGACAAGATCAATGCTCAAACAATTAGATATGATTCTTTTTGTACAATTAGCAATTCTTCAAGATCTTAACAATGGAAAATTAATATGCCAATCAGATACACAAGAAAGAGATTAGATGCAATTAGATATCTTATCAGAATTATGATTAAATTCGATTAAGGTGTTTTAAGAGGGACTTAGATTATAAATCCACAAGAGCTATTTAACTCAATAATGAACAATGTATCCACTTATCCAACAATAATGATAGCAATGAGAAACAAGAGCATTAATCACAATGTTACTTGTTAAGCCAATCTTATTAAAACAATTTTCAAGTCAATTAGAGCACTTATGTTTGTTAATGCAAGTGTGAAAATAGGTGCCAATGATGCAAAGAATGCAAATGGAATGCACGATGGATCAGCCAAGAGACACATGATTACAGCAACAAGAGAGAAACCCAATTCCATTTTTAAACAATTTTCCAAGATCCACAAGATGCAAGGAACAAGAGCTAAGAGAAATTAGATGACTTTCAACACTTTTTCCACCAATGTAAATTTTATATCAGACCTTTATGCAGTGCATATTAGCTCTTAAATTATTCTGACAACTTTCAAATAATGACCGAATATGCCAATAGATGCAAGCCTAAACAATGCCAATGATAAAATATGCTTGTAAATTGATTATTATGCCAAGATTATGTTATTTTACCACTGTTGTAAGTGAACTTCTATGGCTATAGCAAACATACCAGACAGGGAAATTAACATACAGTCTACAAATAATCACTTATATGCACCCAATTTGACTTAAGATTAATTCTCGATGCCTTAGCTAAATTATTAGATGAATTTAGGCTTGATTTAGATGTGTTAAGCCCTTAAATATACTGTTGTCACAAATGTTTCAAAAATTGAAATGAGGATAGTAATGAAACTAGAGAGTTAGAGAGCAAACCAAGAGGCATAGTGGTCTTGTAGATGGTTAGTGAGTCTTCAGTGGACTTGGGAACCTGCAACCACAAAGTTAGCTCTACAACTGCTGCAAAACCAAATGTTAGAGACGAAAAATCAAATCAATGATTGAAAAATGGTTGAATAAGGGATAGAATGAGAAGCTAGGGTTAGGAAAACCCCATACCAAGGCTAGGAAGGGAAAATAGAGGGTTGAAAAGGGAGAAGAGGCCTTAGAAGGCCACAGCTAAGTAAGAGAATCCCGCTAGGGCTGACGTCAAGCCTCAAGAGGCTGACACAATGTTAGAAGAGGCCCTAAAAGGGTTAGCAGCCAAGGAAATATCCCTTTAAAGGCCGCAGCTAGGGCTTCAGGGGAGGCAAGGGATAAAGGAGGCTCCCCAAGCCCACGGCAAGGGGAGACATCAATGGATTACTTCACAAGTGGGTTTAGGCCATTCTGACAAAGCATGCTATTGAGAAGGTTGTCATGGATTTCATTGAAAATCATATCATCACCCGATTTGGTGTGCCAGCCAAGATCACAACCAACAACGCCTCTTCCGAGTTTTCTTCTTTCTGCTTCAAGTATGGCATTATTCTGTCACATTCTTCAAATTATTATCCGCAAGGAAATGGTCTCGCTGAATCAAGCAATAAAAATTTAATCACCATCATCAAGAAGATTGTGGGGGATCATAAGCGATCTTGGGACAATATGATTAAGTATGCATTATGGGAAGACAAGATTGCGGAGAAGAGGGTTACTGGAAAAAACCCTTTTGAGCTTGTTTATGGTTTGGAAATAACATTGCCTACCCATCTGAAACTTCCAACCTATCAGCTCCTTCAGCATTTTACAGAGGACAAGGATGCAGTACAGAAAAGGATACATCAGATAATGGAACTCGATGAGGCTCGCAGAAACACTTTTGATAACATATGTCAAAGTCAGACCAAAACTAAAGAGGGATTCAACAAGTTTGCACGGAACAGGTCTTTACAGATTGGTGATATGGTATTGTTATGGGATCACAAAAATGAGAAGCCTAAAAACCATGGAAACTTCGACAGTCTATGGCTGGGACCATATATTATCAGAGTAATTGACGGAGCAAATTCTTTCTATGTTAACACTTTGGAAGGCAATCTTGTAGACCTGCGAGCAAATTGGATGATGTTGAAGTTGTACTACAAAGATGACATATGATGCCATAGGGCATCGTTTTGTATAGTATCTCTAACCCTACTCCTTTTATTTTATGTCATTAGATAGTTTTACTTCCACGCATTTATATTATATCTTATATTTCAGTTTATTAGAGTAGATTTTTCTATTCCAGCAATATTTTCTACATATGATGATTTCGATGTTGAATGGATATCTATTTGATGGAATTTTGTTTTCTTGGATGTAGGATTTTGGGGTCCTCACGTTACTTCATGGAAGAAACGTGTCTCCATATGGAGCCAGATGTTGCACTCAATTTGTCGAAGTTCCAAGGAAGCGGAAGTGCCAAATTTTTTCAACTGGATCGGGTCATCTATCAGCGATCTACATATCATTATAAACCCATTCAGCAAGTTGTAATGTAGATGATTCTAGTAAGACCTTGAGTATATGTAACAACCTAGGTAAGCCTATTATTTCGGTGACGAATTTCATCCTAGGAGGTTTTTTAACTTCATTGATTACCTGTGTTTCTAAACACGGCTAATTAGAAGAGTTTTTTTCCCTCCGTCTTAAACCCCCAAAGCTAGGGTGAAATTTATTGTCAAAGTCTTAGGTGAGTCCTAGTGTTTTTAGTCGAATCTGATGTAAAAGTGATTTGGGAATAATTTAAGCTAGTTGGCTTAATTATTTTATTACAAATTGCTTGGCCTACTAGATCATATTGTGTCACAGATGGGTTATGTGTCTTGAGGGTCCAAACCAAATGTGTATTCCCCCTTTGAGGGTTGTAAATGTAAAAACATCTTATGTATTAGAGGGTGGAAAAATATTAAATCCCCTAATACTTAAATTAATTAATTTTTCTGGAAAAATAAAATTAAATCCTAGGCCAGAAAATTAAATAATTAGAGTCAAGTTGTCTTAGGAAAATTAATTCTCCAAGTGGAAAAATTTGTGAGTCTTAAAGGAATCAAATTTTTAAGGTCCTCCACCAAGGGAATATTGTATATTTCAAGAAAATTTGGACCTTTGGACCTTGGCTGTTAAGTCAAAATCAATTTTTGTGGAAATTAACTCAAAATAATTAATTTTGAGCTAATAAAAATGGAATTAAATGATAAATTTGAAAATTCCTCAAAAATATAAAATCAAGGGCCAAGATTAAAAGATCTTGAAGTGTTTATCAACGGCCAAGATTATTTTAACAAGGATCAAAGAAACTAGCCATTATTTTTCCACTAGGAGGATTTATCTATAAATTAGAGAGTCAATTGAGTCGCTAGCCATCTTGATCTCTCGCTAGGAAATTGTGGCTCAAACATTTGTGTAAACTATTTTCCCATTGGGAACTATTTTTTCTGTCATAATGAAGACTTTGGGGTGCAACTCGAAGTGTACTTGTTCATTGATTTGTGGTATGTACTGACTACGAGCTTCTTACATTGTGCTTATATATGATTATTTTGAGATAATACATAGTGTTTGTAAGTACTTCAGTCCTTGATCTCAAACTGTGGACAAGGATCATTTTGCTTGGATCCTAAGTATTTGAATGGTGGATTAAATATCAGCTAAGGCTATAGTGTGCATGGGGTTTCGAAACCATTTCTAGCCATTTATCAAAGGAAATATATCTTTAAAAAATTTATTGTCTCTCAAAAATTTATTTTAAAACCCGTGTATAATTTGTAAAATAATTTTGTAAATTTAAATTGTAACTAATTGGGGTTTTGGGGATTTTAGAATTTTGTATATATTTGAGGTTTTGGGTGTGTTTTTTTTTTTTTGATAGGTTGGATCAAAGGATTAAGTGGAAGAAGAGCTAGATCTAAGCCCTTTAGGGTAAAAACCAATCTAATATCGAATACCCTGCCAAACCCAGAATCATCATAAACTGTACATATAAAAACGGCAATTCCTGTTCTAGTCAATTTCAGTTCACTTTTTGGCAAATTCAACTCATGCGGAAGCTTTAGTTTCTCCTTCATATTTATGATTAAAACAATATTTAACATTTCTTCTCATAACAAGTTGAATTAATTTTTAGACATTAATTTTCGACCTTCAATCTCATCCAATGCAAGTCTCGCCTGTAATACTCTGTTGCTGACATCCATACAATTATTATTTACACCTTTGAATTCAAATAGGACCATGGTACCAGCGCCCAAATATGTCTTTAAATTGAATCTCTTTATTCAATTCTCATTCAATCAAAACACAACTTCCAACCAAACAATCGAACCTTTCGACTTATTCCAATAGTAATTCATATAAAACTATGATTTGGCTAGAATCGAATGTCGATATTGCATACCTGTTTCTCATCAACAATGCTCAAACTGTAGCGAGCTGCAAACACTACCTTTGAACATATTAGAGCTCCAATCTGACTTATTACATGCTTCAATCGGTTATCTCAGAAAACTGAAAACTATGTATATCGGACCCAGCACCCAATCTATACTCAAATTAACCATATCAAAGCAAAATTTGAAAGTTGTACATTTACATCGACCTCACAGTAACAATCGATGGCAAATTGAATCTATTACTTCTGCACACAACGATTCAACTTGATTTGCAATTTAAACAACATCGATCACCGAATTTGGACAAATTTTACCTTCAAGCGTGCGGCCTCTGACAAACTGCCCTCTACTTAACGCTGGGTTTAGTGCCATTCAACACTGATACGACCTTGCTAACACAATCTTCAGATGATCCACGGCTTCTGTTCTTTATAGATAACATATGGATCGAATTCACACTCAGTTCTGTTTGACGTGTGCTTCAGCTTAACGCAGAAACCAATCCAGTGTATGCTCCACTCCACGTGACTACAAAAATGTAGCTTCTTTGCGCCCACAAGCTCAGAATAATATCACGACAGTCATAAATTTGACCCTGCGCCCTTTATCTGCATTATATTAGTACATAGAAATTTATTCAAAACAGAAATGAATGCTTATTTCAACCAACAGAGAATTGCATGGGTGATTACATCTCCTACTCTTCGAACTCTGTACCTCCCAGAATTTGCAGATCATACATTCTAATGACAACGTTCAGGACTTTCAGATGCAGTTAAAGGCGTTCAAGACAGACACCTTTACATGGCATACATAATTTCAAAGGAACGACACCCTTTTCCAACCAGTGCTTGACCAATACAGGAATTCTTCTTCATGAAATCGATTCATGGTGATCAATTTACCAATTTCACAATTATAATTTAAGCGTTGTCTCCATAAAAACCCCAATTTCATTAACGCCTATTTAAACTCTCAATGATTCTGAACCAGTTTTGTAATAAAAATCAATGTTAACAATTGAATCTCCTCCGCTTTCACACATCGATTCTTACCACAGATTTATATTAACAACAATGAAACCCAACAGAAACAAATTCCTGTACAATGATTCAACACAAAACTGCAAAATAGAATGCGCTGGATACAACCCTTCACACAGAAGTATTATTGCAATCAATTACGCAGACATATCATGCTCAAGTCTACACAATTTGGCATTCGATTACACACAAACGCAGTTACTTTTATAGTATTCAGAAAAAAAACAAAACGGAGTTTCGGCTTTTGCTCAATTTCACACAAACACAATATTTCACACAAACCCAATCTTCATACCTCTCAGAGCTCTCGCTCCACACAAAGCCTATCTAATTCTACCTCACATCTCCCCCTCAATTGTACAAGAAGACACAATTTATACAAATAAATGGGTCATGAACCAATTCTGATTCTGAACCAGAAATCTCTCAACCTCTCCAAAAAAATCTCTTCAATCCCACTCTTTTCTAAACTAACACTAAATAAAGCTTTTAAAATCCTTCTTACTCTATTCTAGCCAAATAAATCCAACTATTTGGCCTGATCTCCATACAAGGAGGATCACTCAGCCACCTACACCCTATCCTCATATTTAACAATAAATAAACACTCTCATATATTTAAACAAATAAAATTAATTAAATTATTTTCTTCCAACCCCTTGTTAGTCACAACATGTGACCATGCTATCACATCGCTGACTAGCCTGAATGCTCCTGCATCACAATCTCACAATCTCTTAGAAAATTCGCAAGGCTACCCACAGAAAAATTTTCAAAAAATTGAAGAGCTGAACCATAAAAAAATTTGGAGCAAGGGTTTCAAGGTTTTCAAGGCTTCTAGCCCCAGTTTTCCCCTCCAAACCCTCAGCGTCACCCTTTTGGCCTCCAGCGTTTGGGTTTTATGTAATGACCCACCTACAATTACAAACACAATGTAAATATTAGCATACATATAGTGCATCCATATGATAGCTAGATATGCATGAACTACAGGTATTGCACTAGTATACATATTGGCTAAGTTTAGGTTGACGAATTGATTATCGAAATAAATTCATAACTCACCAGAGTATAATAAATATATCAAGTGGGGCCTTGATATGTGTACCACTCCTATATATATATATATATATCCTTTAAATCAAAAACATATATATAATAAAGATATTGAAATATAAATTAAAATTTAATTAATTTTATAAATTTAATTCAGTAGAAGACCAAGAATCTTTTCCCTCATACCTATTAAGGTAGACTTGAAGAAGCAAGTACTAGAACATCTCTTGAGAGACAACTAGTATTTAAAAGTGAGATATGGGCTTGATAGTAAAAATCCAAAAGAACCTAAGTTTGAGGGATATGAACTAGAAGATGATGGAATTTTGTGATTCCATGGAAGGATGTACATTCCCAATAGTGGGGATCTCTGAAACACCATTCTTAAGGAAGCCCCAAAGCATTGTATTTTGCACATCCTGGTGTAAAGAAAATGTATGTTGATACAAAGAAACTCTTCTTTTGGGCAGGCATGAAACGAGATATTATCCAATTTGTTGCAAAATGTCTCAAATGTCACCAAGTGAACGCTAACCATTGTCATCCAGCACATCTCCTACAACCTCAAGACATTCCTATGACCAAATGGGAGATAATTTTTATGGATTTCATCGTCGGCCTACCTCTTACTCCACACAGGCATAATGTTATTCTGGTTGTGGTGGATAAATTAACGAAAAGCGCCCATTTTTTCCCGTAAGATATACTTACGAAGTCACTAACGTAGCTCGGGTATTTATAAATGAAATTATCAGATTACCTAAAAATATCATATCAGATAGAGATTCACGATTTACTTCAAGATTCTAGACTTGTATGCAGTCAACCTTAGGAACTCAACTAAATTTAAGTACAACTTATCATCCTAAGACTAATGGACAAACAAAAAGGGTTGACCAAGTATTAAAAAATATGTTGAGGATGTACGTTATGGACCAACAAGCAAACTGGGAAAAGTACTTGCCCTTGGTTGAATGTGCATACAATAACAGTTAACACAGTTTAATCGGAATGCCTCCATTTGAAGCATTATACGGCAGACCTTGCATAACATTGTTGAGTTAGGATAGGTTGGAGGACCGAGTGATAGTGGGACTAGAATTAATTCAAGAGATGGAAGAACAGGTAAAACAAATTAGACAACGGTTAAAGGAAGCACAGGATAGACAAAAGAGTTATGTTGATGCTCAAAGGACAGATAGGAACTATGAAGTAGGGGATCAAGTTTTCATCCACATCAGACAAAACAAAAACACCATCAAGTTTGGAAAAGGGACAAAGTTGTCACCCCGATTTATTGGGCCATTCAACATCATGAAAAAGTTAGACCTATCACCTATCATCTTGCACTGCCACCCCACTTGCATAAAGTTCATAATGTATTTCATGTATCTGTATTAGGACATTACATAGCTGAAAAATCTCATAACCTCCAATGGAAGTAACTACAGGTATCGGATGAGGGAACCATTTGGTCGAACCAATACGTATACTAGAACGTAGGGTTCGTCAACTCAGGAACCACCTGGTAGACCATGTTAAGGTCCAGTGGGACAAGTATAGCCCTGGATCGACTACCCGGGAAGATACACAAGCCATATGTCAAAGATACCCCAACTTGTGTTGAATTTGACAAACTTAAAATGTTATTTTGTATATGACTACTTTATTTTAGCTAGATACTTAAGACTATCATTTTGAACTATTACATGGAAAACCCCGATTTTGTTTGCGTGGTCCCGCTCCCTCATCCATTTATATCACTCCCCTTACATTTATTATAACCCCATTCATCATAATTCCCACCTGGGCCCACATAGGGTTAGCCTCCCTTTCCCCTTGCCCACATCTTGGGTAAGGCTTGGAACGATGCCTCGAAGGTTGAAGCAGCTGAAAATAAAGGTGAAAGCATAAATGGCCACATTCAACAGGAAAATGTACCACAAAATGCAAAATATGGTCAGGACAAACACATTTAGCATGTGGGAAAAAGCTAATGAATGAGCTCTACCCCATACCCATGGCCATCACCCTGGTTGCATAGGCCCTAGATAAGCCTCCTTTATCATTCAGGAACCCATGATCATCCCAAACCGTAGTGGGTAATGAATCGCCCTACCTTAAGGGGAGTATCCACTGCTATAGCTTACGCATCATGCTCTTACCCTTTGAACCTCGAGCATTTAATCAAAGAAAAATCAAGAAAAGGCAAAAGGAATATAAAGAAGGGTGGAAAAATCAAGGTCGGGACAACTCATGTAACATGATTGCTCACTCCTATACATTATATACCCAAGTGTGGGCTTCCCTTTTTTAGCTACCCTTGTACCCCGATATGTGGCCCAGGATTGCCCCTTTCATTCCCTATTTCATTCACCTATTTATCACATGCCACCACCATCTAAAGGATGTACCTTGGACATATTATCCCCTCTAAAGGTAGAAGCCACCTAATAAGGTACTTGGTTAACCCCCTTTGGAGCTTGGAGACATTAGCACATGCCAAAGCCCACTATGGAAGGGCATGCCATTATGAAATGTCCACTTGTTCTCCATGGTTTGTAAGCTCTTTTACTCGATTGCTTTAATGACATTTTGTGTTGGAGGGCTAGGGGATGCATTGGATCTTATACAGGAATGAAGATGGTTTCCATTTTGAGTTTGGTCTCCCTATACAGGGTCCTAACTCTCCAAAGGGCTACATTGGCACATGTAGGGTGTGTGTTGAGAGCTATGGGCCTCCAATGCAGTAAACAACACTCCATGGATCCCCAAAGATGTTCAGAGATTGCTCGAGATTCACCTATTGGACGAGGAAGATGCACCTAGTTCACCATGCCCATCCGGCCCCACAGTTACACCATGCACTTGGCAGGTGACCCGGGACTTGTACACTGATGTGGCATCACTTACTCCATCATCTGAGCCTTTATAGATGGTCTACAGGCATCTTTGACTTATTTGGAGATCCATGAGGTTATTTGTGTGCCCTCACACCCACTGGGAGCACCACAGGTTTATTGTTTGGAGAACAAGGGGCCACCCCCTTGTCCATCACTTTTGAGAGTCCTATTCATCATTATAACACGTATGGACTTCATCAAGCATATTAAAGGGCCCAACAACATGTATTATTCATCATTCGACCTCTTGAGAGGCTTTTTATTTTGTTTATGAGCTAGTTTGGTGGGCTTGTCACCAAAATTTAGTTATTTTGCACTTTAATTTATTTTAGGGGCTAATGTAGGACTAATTAGGTAAATCGAACTCCTAAGAAGTGTATAAATAGAAGTGATGTGAATTCATTTTGAATCATCACTTGGATTGGATCATTATCTCTCTTGACATTTTCGCTATTCCTTCTTGGTGGACGAAGATTTGGAGCATGGATGAATTTTGGTGTCTGGATTATCTTTTCTTGTCTTGGAGCTTCTTGATTGGAAATTTTATTAATGGTTGGATATGTTCTCTTACATGTAAGTGCAAATTTAATGTTATTTTCTCTTACATGCATTGATGATGGGATTTTCGCTATTTTAGGGATAATTGTTGCATGCATTTACTGCAAAATTGTGAAATTATGTTTCTATATAGCATATCTCTATGTATGGGACATGTAGGTTGAACAAATTGTCCTAGAGATAATTCTATGGTTGAATTTATCTTGATAATCCATCTTGATTTGCAAAAGAAGTATTAACGCTTTAAGGTCACTCTCTTTCGCCCTAATGCTAAGCGAAGTTGTTCTTGGAGCCTCCTTCAGCTAGAAAAAAAGTCCATTCTCATTATTCTTCTTGACTCTAATATCTCCAAAGGAATTAGGCACTGGTCGAACATAAGGTGATCAACCTAAAACTATTTTTCTTCACCTTCCCTCCTCTCTAGGTCTAGCCACGCTAGGTCACCTAAGGCATCATTTTTCCGACAAACTACCCATAGAAAAACTTCGATCTGTTGGCCTCTCCTGCGTTGGTGTCTCTCCAAGGTCCCCTCCAAATTTGAGGAAATTCTCCCAAGCCCTAGCCTTGAAACCGAATTTTCCCTTGGTTTCCCTAGGCTAGTACCTCATAGGATCATTTTGGCACCTTTAAGTGTAAATTATTTCTTTGATCCTCTTCTCCTCCTTTTTTAGGTTAAGATCATCGTTGGGTGCTAAACTCCCTCCTCTTAACCTAACCTGGTTCCACTTGGTCCTGTGTGGTCCCATTTCTCATCCAGGTCAATTATTCAAAAGCAACTCGAGAATCCAAGTTTTGCAAGGATTTTAGGGATTGGGAAGCTCCTTCACAAGTGACACTCCTCTAAACTAGCCCTTAAATCCTTACCCCCTTTTCCTAGACAGCCTTGTACCTTGCTTAAGAAGCAAGCAAGTCCCATTCTTGAGCCTCTCCTAGGAAAGGATCATTGAGGTCACTTCATATCTATTTCGCTTGATTTATCGTTCTGCTCCAAGTACATCTTCCGCTGCTCGGAAGTTCCTGTGTACAGCAGGGCCAAGGCCTCCCATATCTCTTTGGTTGTGTTCTTGCCAGCTATATGTGAGACTATATGACCTTGACACCATCAAGGATAAGTCTCTTGGCCTTTGCCATATCAGACTTGTACTTTTTGTTTAGATCCGGATCTGTCAGCACAGCAACCACGTTGTCCACGAACGTCTTGAGATCATATTCATCCAGAAGATATTTGATCCTTTCCTTCCAGATTACGTAGTTGGAGGATCCCTCCAACCGATCCTGATCTCTAAGACCATGAGATGCCATATCAGCCGAAAAATATCGAACTGCTTCCTCTTTCTCCCTATTGTGTAGCTTCTAGGCTGGCTTACGCACTCCCTGATGGAGTTGGTAAGTCTACTACTCCTCGGCTGCCCAGCAAATGAGAAATGTTGAATTCCTTAGCAAGGAACTCATTGAGGAAGAATTCCCCGCTATGTGCTCTTTTTCTTCTTCTAACGCTTCTCTACCCAACAACTGCCTGAAGAAAAACGACGTCCCTCTGGCTCTGCGTGAAGGCGCAGAGGCTCTACGCTGCTCCCTCTGCCTCAACTAGATCCCGATCTGGAAGTCTTACCTCTCTATCGACTCACTCAGAGAGAGACAACCTCGAAGATTTAGCCCTCCTAGCTAGAACTCCGCAATCCCTCTGGGGTTTCGATTTGCTGCTACTGCAACAATTCGGCCTTGAGTTCAGTGCGCAAATCTGATATTCTTGTTTCACATCAAATTCTCTGATACCATGTGAGAATTCCTAGATCTAACAATCTCAAGAATCCTAGTGCAACCAGCTGAATTTACTACTCCTATTTTGTAAATTACATTTTAGAATTAATTCAAATTTCTTCATGAATTATTGCAGTAAATTACTGAAGCAGCCTACACTTAATACTTTATGATTCTGAAACAAGGACACTGGGCAAAGAACAAATCAGACATATGACACCTTTATTTTGGCCTAAGTCCCCGGAAAAACCCAATGCGGGAAAACCGATGCAGCAGATCTGAGGGTATATTATTAAGCAGCAATTTCTAAATACAATCTTTGGATGTTGGCTATCTAGTACAAATAAATCACGGCAAACAAAAATATTGTGATTTTACCTCACACTGCAAGTCCCGGCTGATCTGGTAGCTGAACTAGCGAAACCCCAATACCCTCTATGCTGCCTCTGCGCAGTAACTGCATAGGCCTGCATGGGGACCTTTGTAGATTGTGTCGCCTCCTCTCTCAGATCGATCCACTCCTTGGAAAGTTGAGTTCTAGCCCTCCCGACTCAAAACCCCAATCTCCCAGCAAATCTCAGACTATCTCTCAAAAACACTGCGATGCCTCTGCGTGGACCCTACGTGGGCCTGCGTCACCCCTTTTGGGGGCTGCGTCACACCCTCTGAAGGCTGTGTTGCTTCCTCTATTGGTTTTGTTGCCTCTCTGCTTAGTATTCTTGGTCTCAGAGAAGATCCTTCGACCAATAACTGTCTCTGCCCCTCACTGCGCTGGAATCACTTAGATCTGATCTTAGTCCGAGTACTTGCTTCGTCAGAAGAATTCGATCACTTGATTCACTCGGTGTGACCTTGCAAATGACCTTCAATCCTTCCTTTATAGTCTTCTCGTTGAGATATCAACAATCGAGATTAGATCTCTAATCAACAGCTAAGATTATAACTTGACTTGATCTTCGCTTTTTCTAGATTATTCTCACTCTGTTTTATTAATACCCTTTAATTATTTAATTTCCCTAAGTTTAGACTTAGGGTCCCCATTAAAATAATTAATTTTTACAATAAAACATATTCCAAGTGGAATTTCCCCAAACGGTTTTTGAGTTCTTTGGAATACCAATGCCTAAGCCTCTCCACAAATTTGGAGACTTAGAGCACTTCCGATGCTACCAAAAATCAACACTCCCTCTTAGCGAGGAAAGCGCTCTAACAACATGCCTGCTACATATTGCTCTAACCATGAAGCATCCTCTGCGCTGCTGATGTCTGACAAGCTGTCCACCAACCATTGCGATGTTGCTGCAACTGTACTACTACCCATGACACTGCCACTGCCACTGTTGCATCCATACTACAGCTCCCTCTCAAGTGTTTCATCTACTATGCTGCTAGCACTGCCACTGCTAACACCGCATCTACAATCAACTCAGTTGCTAAGAGAAGCAACTAAAATCACCCAAAAACTAAACAAGCATTCAGTGGATGCACCTCGGTGCTGAAGACACTGACTGTTGATAGCTATTACGTTGTCCCTCTGATGCACTGCGTTGTTGTTTCTCTGCATTGTGCTACATTGTTGTTCACTGCGATGTTATTGCTCTACTCTACACTATTGTTGCTCTGCTCTACACTGTTGTTGCTCTACTTTGCACTGCTCCAGAAGTAGGTGCTACTACGTACTGCAATTGTCGCTCCATCACTACTCAGCACCCACTGAAAACTCCATCCCGCTACTGCTGATCATGGGCACCCGTAGCAAGGTTGTGATCCAAGAGGGGGGCTCCTCAAGGATCCTACCCAACTGAAGTTCATGGTGAACTACAGTTCTATGTCAACCCATCTCCCTCTTGGAGATGCGTGGACACTCATGGCGAACTCATCCTGCTCGATCTTCGCGGCTGCAACTTTTGGATCATGCTTCTTGTTGAGTCTCAAAATTGTCTTCCATCTTCATCCATATTTCCATCATTTCATAACCATATAGCGCTCATTTCATAACTATCTAGCCTAAAACCCTACATCAAGTAACCATCTTCATGATCATACAGGTTAGAATAATCATTTTCCAAAGTTATTTATTTTATGTATTTTTAAAGTGAATTATGATTAAAAAAACTAGGAAATTAACATGGTTTCATATACATATATATGTGTTATGAGTTTTGTGACATGTAGACTTATATGGAGGTTCTAGAAGGGTCTTACTTGGCCTCCCAAGCACAAATTCGAATTTCAACTCAAGAGGTGGACCATATTCCAAGGAGAAAGATCATGGAGATCTTAATGTGTGATTTGTATCTAGTATTTAGGGATAAGTTGAGACAAGTATGGATCTAGTAGATATTTAAGGGATTTACATTTATTGAGAAGATATCCCTAATTCATGTATAAATAGGAGGAGCATCCTTCAAAGGAAGCTAACAAGTTGTCAATTATTCATTAGCATCAGATTTATCATTGTTCATTCAACAAGAGTAATATCATTTTCTCCAAATCATGAGTTATGAGTGTTGTTTGATTCTTAACATGTGATAGTTATTCATGTGTGCTCATCAAGGAATGGACGGATCCTCATCAACCACAATTCGCATACAAATATAACATAGTTTGATCTCTTTTTTAAATTGCATGCAAGTGTGCTTTATTTTATGCAAGTGTGATTTACTTTTCGAAAGTGTGATTTCATTTCCTATATTTGATTTGATTGTCAATAAACTACTTGCTTAATAGCTATCTTAGTTTGCTTGCTTGACAACTAAATCACTAGTTGCTATTTACTGCTTTCTAGATTAGTAAACTGCTTTCTATATTATCATAGTTTGCTTCTAATAAATTTGCACTTTAGTTATCATTAAATTTCTTGCTTACTAGTTCTCATAGTTTGCTTTCTTGATAACTAAATCAATAGTTGTTCTAGGTTTACCCACTTTCTAGATTATCATAGTTTGTTTCTTATAGTTGTTCAAAGATTAGTTTATAAGTTTTTAGAAAGGCCATGGCATTCATTCCATTCCACCCTTAGAATCTAACTTCCACCCTTGGAATCTAATTCAATTTTCTTACATGTGATTTCTTTTGCAGTTTTCTTTAGTTATACTTGTAATATGCATTTCTTTTCTTTCTTTCCATCCTAAACAAACCTTCTACAACAGTTTCATCTGAGGTCCCATATATTTTGGTTTGCTTCCAAGTTTACAAAACCCCCAGGAACATATTAAAATGACAGGGATTTAACATACAATTAAATCACCCTACACTTCTCATCCTTGTCCTTTTTCTTCAAAGGACACTGTGATGCAAAGTGGCCCATCTCACCACATATGAAGCATTTCACCTTCAAAACATCTCTCTTTTGTTTTTGTTGCCCTTGCTACCCCTTCGATGCGAGGGTTGCATTCTCCTCCTCCTCTATATCCTTCGATCTGCTCCCGCTGCTACTGTCAAGCTTGCACTCGACCAAATCTCTTCTCAGCTCCTCCTGAAGTGCTCCCCACATTTGTTCCCAACTAAGAAGCATTGCCCTGCCCAAGATACTTTGGACAAAAACTTGGCACTCCTTGGTGACTGCGTTAAGGGCCAACCTCACCATAGTTGCAGCATTTGGGGTGTATCCCACAGCTTCTAGCTGGCCTCGAATCTCTTTAAGTCTCATTAAGAATGGATTAATGCGCTCCCCCTTCTGCATCTAGATCATCCAAAGCTTTTGCTCTAAGTACATCTTCTGCTGCTCAAATGTTCCTTCGTATAGCAGGGCCAAGGCCTCCCATATCTCTCTGGTTGTGTTCTTGCCAGCTATATGTGAGACTATATGATCCTTGACACCATAAAGGATAAGTCTCTTGGCCTTTGTCGTATCGGACTTGTACTTTTTGTCTTGATCCGGATCTATAGGCACAGCAACCACATTGTCCACGAATGTCTTGAGATCATGTTCATCCAAAAGGAATTTGATCCTTTCCTTCCATATTACGTAGTTGGAGGATCCCTCCAACTGATCCTGATCTCTAAGACCATGAGATGCCATCTCAGCCGAAAACTGTCGAACTGCTTACTCTTTCTCCCTACTGTGTAGCTTCTAGGCTGGCTTACGGACTCCTTGATGGAGCTGGTAAGTCTGTTGCTCCTCGGCTACCCAGCAAATGAGAAATGTTGAATTCCTCAGCAAGGAACTCACTGAGGAAGAATTCCCCGCTATGTGCTCTTTTTCTTCTGACACTTCTTTTCCCAACAACTGCCTACAGAAAAACTGAGTCCCTCTAGCTCTGCATGAAAGCTTTGCGCTGCTCCCTCTGCCTCAGCAAGATCTTGATCTGGAAGTCTTACTTCTCTGTCGACTCACTCAGAGAGAGACAACCTCGAAGATTTAGCCCTCCTGGCTAGAACTACACAATCCCTCAGGGGATTCGATCTACTGTTGCTGCAGCAATTCGGCCTTCACTTCAATGCTTAGATCTGCTCTTCCTGATTCACATCAAATTCTCTGATACCATGTGAGAATTCCTAGATCTAACTGTAACAACCCGTTCCCGAGTTATACACAATGATATTAGCGTGTGTATAGTATAGGCATTTGATAGCTACACCTGCCTATCTCGCACACATCACACTAGTACACCTAACTACTAATATCGAGATTACCTGAGTTAGAAATTAATATTAAGGTTTCAGATTAATATTCATATTAATTTAGTATAAAGTATATAAAAAGAACTAATAAAAAGAAAATAAACTTGAGTTAATTAAAATATATATATATAATTAATTTATATTCCAACATAAGCTTTACTCATAAAAATACTTAAAATTCAAGTCGTATAACCCTAAACAAATTTAATAACCATAAGATCACCTCTCCTCTTTAATAGCAATCACATCTCCTTAAATGACATTCGTACCTTCCTTTAAGAAGATCTTATCTTGATGGAGAAGAGGCAGTGAGGGTAGGATGTATGGCAGTGGAGAAATTTATATAAGGAAGTTGATTCGAAGGAGGGAGTGGGTCTTTTGAACTTGGGCTGATTACCAAGTGATATTATGAGAAGAAAGGATTGGTGTTGAAAGGGAGTCTCTGTTTTTCTTGGAAATCTGGGCACGGGGGCAGAGGAGACATCTTCTGGGTCTGGGATTGTTCCTGGATTGGCTGAGAGGATTTGATTGTTTCGGTGAACTGTTCAACTGTCCACAGCATCACAGGAGGAGAACCACCATTAAATCATCAGCTTTATTCTAGGTATTTTCCCATGTATAGCATAGTTCCTTATGAAAAATTGAAATTTCATTGCTGATCTGCATAAAATCGTATTACTGCTGACTTATATTTATATATGTTTAGATTCATTCATGCTGAAAGGATGTCTTAGAAGGTATTCATTAAAAGGATGATAGTTGTCGCAGTGATTACCCTGTTGGTCGAATTAGCTAAGTCCCTCTCTGGCAAAACTCTGAAATTAAGTGTAAAAGTTAGGAAAAATGAAAATAGGGTTCCTACATATGGTATCAGAGGGTGCTTCAAACCCTTTTTCGACCTTATAGGCTCATTAAGTTTCATTATAAAGCTTATGCATGCCTAAAAGAGTCTGAAAACTGTTCCTGTACTAGTCGAGGGAGATGCCAACCATCTCTTCTTTCTACGAACACATTAGAAAATCAATGGTTTCATTGATGTACTGATTTTGTCCTATTTGTAATACAACACATGATTTTCGAAAAAAGAAACTGAGGCGTCTTCTGAGAACATCTGAGAATGAAAGTCTATTAAGATGTAGTGGTTTACCTGTTTAGTTACCAGAAGTATGTCTCTCTTCCATACATTCATTATAATTATTAAAGATAGACGAACTTCCTGGTTCTTTTCTAGTATTGTTGTGTGCATTATATTATATTACCTAGCTTTTTCACTCCTCTCTATAGTGTTTTATTTCATTGGCATACTATAACAGTGAATTTGTAAACATTGTGAGCTCTGTTCATATGAAAAATTCATCGTTGGGGAACACAAAGTCAGTCTAAATTCACTAAATCAAAATACATATGAATAGGGGCCTGAGAAACATTAAATACAGATTGGAAAATGACACTCTTTGGGCACCTCTCTGATTCAGCTCACTACAACCTTGTCCAGATGAATATGTTTTACTGGAGATCATATTGCATTGAGTAAAAGGTTGCATGGGTTCCATAAGACTGCTGGCTTCTTGACATAAATTTTCCTTTTTCCTGATCTTCTGTTCCGCAGAATGCTGAATAAGACGGTTTATTTTCCTATGCGTCAGACTGAGACAGTAATGACTTCAGGCAGAATAATTTCTGCATTAAATATTATAACCAAAAACATGTATGAAGAGAAAAACAGACAAAAAAATTATCATGTAGCTTTAGGCCAATTGGTATCTGTAATAAAATAAAATCCTTGACCCAAAACTTTCCTACATAACATCTCTATATCCAATTGGCATCAGCCGTGTTTATATTTGACTAACAACAAACAACAAGATGTTAAATTGTATCACAGCAAATTCCGTATGTCATTTTAAATGTTTAACATCTAAACTATATTTGAGATTTCACACAATGGTTTAACTTTTCACTTCATATCGATGAATTTACCAGAAGACCAACTGCAGCTAGATCATCAAGTGGCAGCTCAGTCTCACCCAATCTGCAGATAAGAAATCACAGTTAAGAATTTATTTAAGAATTGGTTGCTTGGATGAGAAGATCATGGAAAAAAAAAGTGCAAATACACCAAGAATCCCATGTCGTTTTAAAGTAATAGGATACCTGAACAGCCCCAAGGGTTAGCTCAAGTGGTAGTGAGCCAATACGTGGGCCTCTCCGTTGAGGGAGGTCACGGGTTCGATCATTGAGTCCTTTGGGGTCAGGCGCCGAAAGTCCGCCGAACGGTTTACCGTGCATACCATCCAGAAATTCTGGGGAAGTACGCCCGGGTTTCCCGTGAGCTTTCCCCTCGTGAAAAAAATAGGATACCTGAATGGAAGAATACCATCAACATAGTGAAATGTTCGCCCTAGATAGCCATCCCGAATCATCCTAATGACACGCCTAAATTCAAGAGGTGGCTGAAAATCATGCCTTTGAGCTCGAAGTTTTGGAACTTCATGTACTTTAGCACCAAACATGAACTGACTCGAATAGTAGGCCCTGTCTGGGATGGCCGCAGAGAAAAACGAATTCGCTCTGTCTCAGTGACCTCTCGGACTCAGATGCATCAGTCTCAGCGTTAGAATTCTCATCACGGACCTGACGTAACGGTGCCGGCAGGAGGAAATTTAAAAGAAATCGAAGGGGCAGCGGATTGCCATCTGGGTCACCTATACGATTTGCTGTCAAAATAATTAAAATCAGTGTGTGTATCAGGTGAAGCCACCGATTCATCACCGCCCATTAAAATGTACTAATATATATACGCTAAATTAAATCAAACCATAGTGATAAATCCACATATATATCAAATATCATGGGTTATGGATTAAATATCAAAGGTCCATGTATATTATTTGCAAAGTCTAACATTTAACGTGATGGCAATCCGCATATCCAAAGGCTGAAGCTTCGATGGAAATACGCCAAGGTCCATTTGATATATATATATATATATATATGTTATTGCACAAGTAACGTTTAAATTGGGCGGGGTCAGATTTGAACCCCAAATCTCAGGTTCGTGCCAAGTCAATTATTTCGTGGTTTAGTGAACCAAGTCCCCACATTGTTATCATGTGGGAAGAGATATTGAACAGGACAGGCTCGGTTCTGAAAACCCAAACCTCGGCCCCACCAATGAATAAACGCTGAGCCACATCACTAAACTTTAAAAATTTAAAATGTTATAATAGGTATTGAAGTTTAATACATATATGCGTGGGCAAGGCTCGATCAAAGGTTTACAGCACAAATGATAAAAGCGCAAACTACTCCTGTTTTGTAATGCAGAATTACGGGCTGATGTTAGGGTTTGACAAACTCATGCATTTCGATATATATATATATATATATATATATATATATATATATTTTGGCTTTTAGTTTTAATGCTTTTGTATTTTATATACATTATTACATAGAACATAATAGTTGTAAAATCAAAATATCGTGACCTTATTAAAGTATTATTCTTATGCTATTATTAAATGTTGCAATATGTATGAGTAGGCATTATGAAAAAGGTTACGAAGTAGATGTTATATCTCACCTCTTTTCCAAAAAAAAAAAAAAAAAATTAATTGTTTTATTTATTTAAATATCTTTGAGTGGGGAAAATATATATATATATATATAAAAGGGTATAAGATAGTATTATTAGCATAGGATTACTAGGATTTGATAATCTAAATTACTATGATTTAGGGTTAAATGTGCACTTATATCTCTAAATATCTTTGAAATTAAATATATGTTAAAAAAATAATAATAATAATAATAATAATTTTTACGCATAAATTAGAAAATAATAAATACATCATTTTTTATTTTTTTTATCAGAAACCCTGCATTGTTCACTCTAGAGTTAGTACGCATAAATTACCCTGCATAGGACAAGGAGGTCGCGTTGCCACCCTCCTTGACCTCGGTACCAGTAAGACCTGCCTGTAGGTAAAATAGCAAAAGAACAATACCCGTATGCCAGCTCAAATCTTACGAAAATTATATTTTGTCAATCTGAAAATTTACCCACTCATGAATTTATTATTATGTATTTCAGGAAAAATTACCATGTTTAACACGTACCAAAGGCGGTAGCGCTAGCGAAATGCATCGCCGCCACCTCCACCTTCACCATCGCCATCACCACCATCAAGATCGCCTTCAGCACCTGTTGCTCCGCCCGATCTCACTACTGTGATGAGCTCATTAGAAGCCATTTTGAAAACCTTAAAAGGGTCGCAGTCGACCAGGAACAAGAAGGAACGATGTCATCCAGAGGAAAGACATTCAGAAAAGCCAAAGGATTTTGATGACAAACCTCACAGATAAGATATTTCACGGGAACTGCAAAAGATTAAACTCTCGGAATTCTCTGGAGGAACAGCCGGAGAACATGCCAAAGCATGGTCGGAAGGGATGATCAAATGCTTCGCATTAAGAGAATATTCTTCAACTTCTAAAACAAATATCGCTATATTCCAACTCAGAGGGAATGCTCTGATTTGGTGGGGAAATATGGAAAAACAATTGCATCTTACTTCAAATACCGTTCCTTGGGAGTTGTTTGTGGACCGATTCCGTGCGAAATACTTACCGCCTTTCTTTCAAGAATAACAAGCCAGAGCCTTCCATACTCTAACCCAAGGTGGTAAAACCGTGGAAGAATACGAGATAAAGTTCATGGAACTTGTGAAATATGTTCCTTATCTAGACACGGATGAACGCGAGGCCGAGCGTTTCGTATTTGGATTAAATCCTCGGATCAGAGCCATGGTAAGAATGTGGAAGCCACCGACAGTGGCAGAGGCGGTCGAATGTGCTCATTATGCAGAAGAACATCTGGGGATAAAAAGGGATTTCAGGCCAACTGAACCAATACCGCAGGCATTTACGGGAAGGACTCCCCGAAATTTCTTCCGAGGAAACAACTCGAGACCACCTCCTTATGGAAACAGGTTTACCCCAAGAGGAGCGGGGGCAGGAGCTCCCAGGACCATAAACACAATAGCTTCCGAGTCCTCAAACATCAGTGCTTGGAGGTCTCGAGGGACTGGTAATCGAGGGAGGAATGGGAGAGGAAGCGGCACCAGGGGACAGAGCTCTTGGTAGGGGATTTCTCAGTCAAACGTGAAAGGACCAACCCGAGTGGACTGTTGGGGGAGTGGAGGACCTCATCTTCGACGTGATTGTCCGGAGAACTCTCAGCGAACAGGAAAAGAACCATCATCAGATGCCCAAAGCAATCATAGAATCCATGCTGTCATCAACAACAACCAAGCAGCGCATCAATCCACTGTAGTGGAATCTTCAGGTACAATCAACGGAATAAAACTCAAAATCTTATTTGACATGGGAGCTACTGATAGTTATATTTCATCTTATGCATTGAATAAATGTGGGTTGGCAGCCTGCAAACAGGACGATTTTAGACAGGTAGAAATGGCTTCAGGAGACCTTCAATCGGTAGAATTAAGTGTGGAGGATTGCAAAGTTGATCTAGGAGTCTGTTTGACCAAACTAAAAGTATATGTCACGGCCCTAGGAACTTACGACCTGGTGATAGGAATGGATTGGTTAGAGTTTCATCGAGCATGGGTAGATTGTTTCGAGAAAACAATACTTAGCGTAAATGATATGGGTGAGACAATCCAAATTCAAGGTATTAAGAGAAAAGTATCATTGCGTTTCATCTCAGCCATGCAAATGAAGCGGTGCTTAAGGAAGGGTTGCCAAGTGTATGCTGTTCAAATGGTAAGCAAAGAAAAAGGGCTTTCCTTAGATCAGTATCCGATTCTATCGGAATTTCCGGATGTTTTTCCAAAGGAATTACCTGGACTGCCTCCTCGGAGAGAGCTAGACCTCACCATTGAATTGAAACCTGGTACGGAACCTATATCTAAAACTCCTTACTGAATGACTGCCCTGGAACTTCAAGAATTGCAAATACAGTTGAAAGAACTGTTAGATGTAGGGCACATTCGACCCAGTGTTTCACCATGGGGTGCTCCTGTAATCTTTGTCAAGAAGAAAGATGGTTCATTACGACTGTGTGTGGACTATCGAGATTTGAACCGAGCCACGGTAAAGAATAGGTATCCAATGCCTCGCATTGACGACCTTTTTGATCAAATGAAAGGAGATACAGTATTTTCAAAGATCGATCTGCGATCGGGTTATCATCAACTCAGGATTAGCGAGAGCGATGTTTCTAAGACTGCATTCCGAACTCGTTTCGAGCATTATGAATTCATTGTGGTGCCATTTGGATTGACCAATGCACCTGCAGTCTTCATGAACCTTATGAATAGCGTTCTCCGCAAATATCTTGACAAATTTGTACAAGTTTTTCTGGACGATATTCTCATTTACTCTAAGAATGAGAAGGAGCATGAAGAGCATCTTCGGATAGTGTTATCTTGTCTCAGAGAGCACAAGTTATATGGAAAATTATCCAAATACGCTTTCTTTCAGAAGGAAATCCATTACTTAGGTCATATCATATCAGGCGAAGGAATTTCTGTAGATCCTGAAAAAGTAAATATAATCAGGGAGTGGCCGATACCTAAGAATGCACATGAAGTGCGTAGTTTTATGGGTTTAGCAGGTTACTACCGAAGGTTTGTGGAGAGATTTTCCAAAATTGCAAAGCCGATCACAAACCTCCAGCGCAAAGGCGTTAAGTATGAATGGACTGAGGAGTGTGATAAAGCTTTTTTTGAACTTAAACGATTATTGACTAGTGCATCGATTTTGCGAGTACCGGATATGGATAAAGATTTTACTGTGTGTACCGACGCATCTAAGCAAGGGTTAGGCGCAGTATTAATGCAGGAAGGAGGCGTAATAGCATACGCTTCGAGAAAATTAAAAACCCATGAAGAACTTTATGCTACGCATGATTTGGAGTTAGCCGCGGTGGTCTTAGCTTTAAAGATGTGGAGACATTACTTGGTGGGGAGAAACTTTGTGCTTAAAAGTGACCACCAAAGTTTGCAGTATTTATTCACCTAGAGAGACTTGAATGCAAGACAAAGACGATGGAGTGAACTCCTAAGCGAATACGATTTTGCGATTTCATATATCAAAGGGAAGGAGAATGTGGTAGCAGATGCCTTAAGTAGAAGACCTCGAATATTCTCCCTCGTACCTATCAAGGTGAACTTGAGAAATCAAGTGCTTGAACATCTTGTAAGAGATAGTTGGTACTTAAAAGTAAGGTCGGGGCTCGAAAGCAACCATTCGAAGGAACCTAAGTTCGAAGGGTATGATTTGGAAGAGGACGGAATTCTACGATTTCACGGAAGGATGTATATACCAGATAGTGGGGATCTCCGAAACACCATCTTGAAGGAAGCACACCGGGCAGTATATTATGCACATCCTGGGGTAAAGAAGATGTATGTTGACACTAAGAGACTCTTCTTCTGGTCAGGCATGAAAAACGACATTGTCCAATTTGTCGCTAGGTGTCTTGAATGTCAGCAGGTAAAAGCTGATCATCGTCACCCAGCAGGTCTCTTACAACCTCACGACATCCCTATGACCAAATGGGAGATAATTTCTATGGATTTTATCGTTGGGCTGCCTCTTACGCAACAAAAGCATAATGCCATTCTGGTTGTGGTGGATAGATTAACAAAAAGCGCCCATTTCATCCTAGTAAGAGATACTTATGAAGTAGTTGATGTGGCTCGAGTATTCATAAATGAAATTATCAGATTTCATGGAGTACCTAAGAAAATCATATCCGACAGAGATCCTCGGTTCACATCAAGGTTCTGGAATTGTATGCAGTCGGCCTTGGGAACTCAGTTAAATTTGAGTACTGCCTATCATTCTGAGACCGATGGACAGACAGAAAGGGTAAATCAAGTACTCGAGGATATGCTAAGGATGTATGTTATGGACCAACAGTCACGCTGGGAAAAGTACTTACCCTTGGTAGAATTTGCTTACAACAACAGCTATCACAGTTCAATCGGGATGCCGCCATTTGAAGCTTTATACGGAAGACCTTGCAGAACGCCGTTGAGTTGGGACAGGTTAGAAGATCGAATAATCGTCGGACCGGACTTGATCCAAGAGATGGAGGATCAGGTAAAACTGATTAGACAACGGTTAAAAGAGGCTCAGGATAGACAGAAAAGTTATGCGGACACTCACAGGACAGATAGAAGCTATGTGGTAGGAGATCAAGTTTTCATCCGAATCAGACCAAATAAGAGCACCATTCGGTTTGGGAGGGGGACAAAATTATCCCCCCGGTTTATAAGACCATTTGAAGTCCTGGAAAAAGTTGGACCTGTCGCTTATCGTCTTGCACTGCCACCCCACCTGCACAAAATTCATAATGTATTTCATGTATCTGCCTTACGACACTATATTGCTGATAAATCTCATGACCTTCAATGGAAGGAACTACAGGTATCAAACGAGGGAACCCTAACGGTCGAACCATTACGTATTCTGAAATGTAGGGTTCGACAGCTCAGGAACCGCCGAATAAACCAAGTTAAAGTCTAGTGGGACAAGTATAGTCCTGGATCAACGACTTGGAAGGATGCTGAGACTTTCTGCCAGAATTACCCTAGCTTATGCTAAATTTTGAGAACTGAAAACTTTTATGTATATGACTGCTCTATTTTGATACTTGAAATTTTGAAATATTACGTAAAGATGAGTTTTTAGTTTGCTGGTACATGGATACCCATAAATATAGAATGCTACTTCACTCTAGTGATACAGGATATATGCTATTTGTTTAAATTTACTGGTGTATGGATACCGATATGTGATATGTCATTTAAATTAACATTGCAAGAATATGAAATCATAGATTAAACATTATAGATGAAACTATCTATTGATGACTTTCATTACATTTCAAATATGATTAAAAGAAAAGAAATAGAGGAGTAACTACATTTTGAATATGAAAAGTGAAACATATTGGTATACAGATTGAAAATGGTTAAAACAATGCATCATAGATAGAACATGTATGAACTAAATAGAAGCAGTATCTGAAATGAGAAATTTTATTGGACAAATTGATACCTATGTGAACAAATTTTTTTTTGTATATATAAGTTCTAGGATCAATATCATAAATATCAAAGTATTTTGAATATGTAGAGATTGTTATATGGGTAACAATTGGTTATGAACAATATAGATGCATATGTTATAATATGTGTACGAGTGTTTACATTGCAGATTATGTACCAGTGATTACCATGCAGAAAAACAGATTACCGAAGCAATATACGTGATGACAGATTTCCAAAAACAGTTGAGACTCCCCGAGATTCCACGATAGGGTGTTGACCTTGGTCCTACTAGGAGGGGTGGAGGTGTTGCCCACCGTTTATCCTCCAATACCTGGAGTCATGGGAGGACTATGCGAGTCATGCTCCCCTAGACGTGTGTTGATGACTGTCGGATGCCTACAAGCATGTCAGGTCGACGTAATCGACACTGATATCATTGAGGTCTATGAATGGATCAGTAAAACTGATGCCATGGCATATTTCTGTAGAGGACAGATAAGATGGGAGTGGAAGAGACTAGGAAGGATAGGATGATTTTAGAATAGTTTGGAAATTCGGAGGAGATGGGAAGTAACAATTAAATTACCGATACATACTTATTCAAACAGAAATTCAAATCTTAAAATTACAAGCATCCTCCAATCACCCTAATCCCTAAAAACACAATATTGATATGAGTATATGAAACCCTGAACTTTGGAACGAAGTTTTTTTGAAGGGAGGAAGCATGTAACAACCCGTTCCCGAGTTATACACAATGATATTAGCGTGTGTACGGTATAGGCATTTGATAGCTACACCTGCCTATCTCGTACACATCACACTAGTACACCTAACAACTAATATCGAGATTACCTGAGTTACAAATTAATATTAAGGTTTCAGATTAATATTCATATTAATTTAGTATAAAGTATATAAAAAGGACTAATAAAAAGAAAATAAACTTGAGTTAATTAAAATATATATATATATATATATATATATATATATATAATTAATTTATATTCCAACATAAGCTTTACTCATAAAAATACTTAAAATTCAAGTCGTATACCCCTAAACAAATTTAATAACCATAAGATCACCTCTCCTCTTTAATAGCAATCACATCTCCTTAAATGACATTCGTACCTTCCTTTAAGAAGATCTTATCTTGATGGAGAAGAGGCGGTGGGGGTAGGATGTATGGCGGTGGAGAAATTTATATAAGGAAGTTGATTCGAAGGAGGGGGGGGGTATTTTGAACTTGGGATGATTACCAAGTGATAGTATGAGAAGAAAGGATTGGTGCTGAAAGGGAGTCTCTGTTTTTCTTGGAAATCTGGGCACGGGGGCAGAGGAGACATCCTCTAGGTCTGGGATTGTTCCTGGATTAGCTGGGAGGATTTGATTGTTTCGGTGAACTGTTCAACTGTCCACAACATCACAGGAGGAGAACCAACATTAAATCATCAGCTTTATTCCAAGTATTTTCCGATGTATAGCTTAGTTCCTTATGAAAAATTGAAATTTCATTGTTGATCTGCATAAAATCGTATTACTGCTGACTTATATTTATATATGTTTAGATTCATTCATGCTGAAAGGATGTCTTAGAAGGTATTCATTAAAAGGATGATAGTTGTAGCAGTGATTACCCTATTGGTCGAATTAGCTAAGTCCCTCTCTGGCAAAACTCTGAAATTAAGTGTAAAAGTTAGGAAAAATGAAAATAGGGTTCCTACACTAACAATCTCAGGAATCCTACTGCAACCAGTTGAATTTACTACTCGTATTTTGTAAATTACATTACAGAGTTAATTTAGATTTCTTCATGAAAGATTGCAGTAAATTACTGAAGCAACCTACACTTAATACTTTATAATTCTAAAACAAGTAAACTGAACAAAGAAAAAATCACACATAGGACACCTTTATTTTGGACTAAGTCCCCGGAAAAACCCAATGCGGGAAAATCGGTGCAGCAGATCTGAGGGTTTATATTATTAAGCAGCAGTTTCTGAATACAATCTCTGGATGCCTTGCTGGCTATTCAGTACAGAGAAATCACGGCAGACAAAAATATTGTGAGTTTACCTCACACTGCAAGTTCCGGCTGAACTGGTAACTAAACTGGCGAAACCCCAGCACCCTCTGCATTGCCTCTGCGCAGTAGATGCTTAAGCCTACGTGGGGGCCTCTGTAGACTGCGTCACCTCCTCTCTCGGATCGATATGCTCCTCGGAAAGTCGAGTTCCAACCCTCCTGGCTCAGAACCCCGATCTCCCAGCAAATCTCGGACTATCTCCCGAAAACACTGCACTTCCTCTACATGGGCATGCGTCACCCCTTCTCGGGGCTGCGTCACACCCTCTCGAGGCTGCGTTTCTTCCTCTGTTGGTTCTGCTGCCTCCCTGCTTAGTATTCTTGGTCCCAGAGAAGATCCTCTGACCAATAATTGTCTTTCCCCCTCACTGTTGAGATTTTGGGGTAGCATCGGGTGTGCTCTAGCTCTAAAAATTTGTGGAGGCGCTGGAACACATGAGATATCCAAGACCCAGAAAGCATTTCGAGAAATTCCATCTGGTGTAAAAGTTATTCAAAAAAATAAATTTTTTAATGGGGACCCTAAGTCTAACTTAAGGAAATTAAAAAATTACAGTGAATTAATTTATACAGGTGATGAGAACATTCTAAGTGACATGGATAAAGCTATTTCTAATATTAGCCATCAATTAGAGATTAGATCATGGTCATTGGTTTTCCAACGAGAAAAGTATAAAGGAAAGGCTTGGGGTCAGTTGGAGAACACACACATAGCGGATGCACTGAAGCTAAGTCGAAATTCTGGGGCGGAGTTTGTTGAGGATTTCAAAGTGAGCTTGCAGTGTAGTGAGGGGCCGAAATCGGCAAGGGATGATCTGATCCAAGGCCGAGAATACAGTAGCAGAGAGGCAACATCATACCAGGCAGCGCAGAGGCCAGCACGAGGGAAGCTGACACAGAGGCCACACAAAGGGTGACGTAGACCCTTCTAGGTGATGCAGAGGCAACGTAAAGGCCTTCAGAGTGACACAGGGGCATCCTTTGTTACGTTGGGCTAGAAGGGCTGACGCAGTTCCAAGAAGCGTTGCGTTGAGGGTTCCAATGGGCCAGAAAGGGCTCGTTATCTGTAATTCCAGACTAAGGGTGTTATTCAGCCATATTTTCTGTCTCTGAGTGATAAGGTACAGCTGCCGTGTAATTTCTCTGTAGGGAAAACCATTTCTAGTGCCTAGAATGTTGTATTCAGATTATGCATAATAATAAAACCCTCTAGAGCTGCTGCACCGGTTTTCCCGCATTGGGTTTTTCCAGGGACATTAGTCCAAAAAATTTGTGTGTCATTTTTCATATGTGTGTGATGTTCAGTAAATTATCTGTATTTGTGTAGGCTGCTATTTGTTTTTACTTCGAAGTTTTTCTGAATATTCAATTAAATAACTTGTGTAATAAATCAAGTAAGAGAAGTAAATCAGTGGTTAGCAGTAGGCTTTCTGTAATAAGGATTCAAAAATTTTCACACTCACTGCGTTGGAATCACTTAGATCTGATCTTCGTCTGAGCACTTGCTCCGTCAAAAGAATTCGATGACTTGATTCACTCGGTGTGTCTTTCCAAATGACCCTCAAGCCTTCCTTTATAGTCTTCTTGTTGAGATATCAATGGACGAGATTGGATCTCTAATCAACAGCTAAGATTATAACTTGACTTGATCTTCGTTTTTTCTAGATTATTCTCACTTTGTTTTATTAATACCCTTTAATTATTTAATTTCCCTAAGTTTAGACTTAGGGTCCCCATTAAAATTATTAATTTTTACAATAAACATATTCCGAGAGGAATTTTCACAAACGGTTTATGGGTTCTTTGGAATACCAGTGCCTAAGCCTCACCATAAATTTGGAGACTTAGAGCACTTCCGATGCTACCAAAAATCAACAACAGGAAGAAGCACAGAGGGAGAGACATAGTCAGGTTTGAGCCTCAAGACCTTGCCTTGATAAACTCAGATCCAACAATTAGGGTTGCATTCGAGCAAACTGGTTGCATTAGATTTTGTGAAAAGATACAGGGTTACAATGTGCAAATGACCAAAGAGTTTTCTTTAAACTTCACTGAGGTGGATTTTAAGGTTGGAGAGTTGAGTTTCCCAGTCTCAGAGGTTACCATTTCAGTTGCTACAGAGATTCCTCTGCATCGAGAACAGTGGTTCAAGGGCATGCCTTTAGATATAGTTCATTACAAATATTTCCTAGAGCCAAAGTACAAAAACAAAGAATATGGAGCTATTGTGCCAAGGGAGTATCTGCTTGAACTCTATAGAAAACTACTCAAGGTCATTCAGAGATATTTCACTTGTGAAGGAAAATTTGGGAGAGTTTATCAGTACCATTTCAAGTTGTTGATGCATTTCACAGGTAAAAGCCCTTTGAGTCTATCTTTCTACTTGTTTAGGAGAATTATAAAATGGTGGATAAGGTTCAGGGTAAAAAGACTCAAGTAGAGCCCAGTCTCTTTCGTTTTTCTTTGACAAAATTGTTAGTAGTGGAGGGCTGAAAAAGAAAAATTAGTCATGGCAAGCATTCTTGGATTCATCCAAGTTGACAACTGAGTTTCCAAATAGCCACTGGAGTAAAAAGGATACACATTCATCTGTGGTAAAGGATGTTCAATTAGTAGTGGAACCATCAGTAAAAAGGCCATCAACTTCAGTTGACCCATCAGACAAGAAAAAGGGTAAAAAACTTCGTTTTCCTCTTGAGGTGGTGGAGGTTCCTAAGAAACCACTCACAAGAGCTGTTGCGAAGAGATTGCCAATGGGACAAATACTTGAACAACCAACTAAAGTTCTAGATACCATACCAAAGGATGTTGATTCATATGACAAGGATAAGGAGATTGTAGAACTATAGGAATAGTTGAAAAGGCCTTATTTAGTCATTGCTCAGCTTCAACATGATAATAGGGAGTTGAAGAAGAATGTTTGGGAGAAGACACCTAGGACTGATGAAGTTGAACTAGTGATGAAGACAATTCCATCTACCACTAAGTCTAAAGGTAAAGAAAAAGCAGCAACAGAGAACATTCAAGAGATAGAGACCTCATCAACAAGAATTCTTGTAACTAGATCTTCAACCAGGAAGTTGCAGCTACAGAAAGAAAGTGTGATGAAAGAAGAGTCAATGCAAGAAGAGAAGAAGGCTGAGTTGGATGAAGGGTAGCACACATTCCATAGGCTAAGGAAGCAGTTGAAGAAAGCTCGAAATGAAATTAATAGGCTTTGAGAACAATATGAAAGGGCCAAACATAAGATACATGACCACTTGAACATTTGTGAGCCAGCTTTTTTTTAGGCCAAGTATATGCTGAAGAGAACTCTGCCCCTACACAGATAGCTCAAGAAAATTTGCAGGCAAAAACTCACTTTGAAAAAAGGAGTTGAGGGCTACAAAACAACAGGTGCAGGAGGCATTGCAGGTAAAACAGAAGGAAGAAAGAAGAAACCTAGACTTGTTGGTTGAGGCAGCAAAGGTTTGAGATTGGACAGGAAATTAAGACAAATTTTGCTTTTTTCCTTTTTGTTTGAAGTACATTAGCCTATATAAATCACATCCTTTGCATTTTCGAGAATTCTTTTTGTAAAAAAAGGCAGGTGACACAGTAACACATCAAAGTTGTTGCGCTACTGTCAAAGCATTAAAATTTGGTAAGAGGATCAGGGTTTTGGTGCTATTTCTTATGTATGGAGGCTCAAGGAGGTTTTTAAGATTGTCAGCATCACCATCAATCTATTTTCCTCAGCCAGAGACCCCCGCACTTAGTCAAACATATGCAGGTGGAAATTCGCTACGCTAAGGAATTGCGCTTCTGTTATAGGTGATGATTTTTATGGGTGGAAGTATACAGTTTAGACAAGTGTTTTCCAATGGGTGTCTGATGATTTAGGAGTTGTTTTCTATTTCTTTGGCACATAAAGAAGTACAGGGGATGATCGGAAGCTTGCAAACCATCAACTCGCTACGTTTTCTACTACGTTTCTGCTGAAGAAGGAAGTAACGCAGGGAATGCACTGCGCTTCCACACAGTCAACAATTTGACCATGAAATTCATATCTGAACCTCATGTACTTGACTCTCACGGTTATGATAAATGTCCTGAGGTGTTTGGGAGGTTCGAGCCTCATTTTTATGCATGTATTCAATGTAATTTGTTTAAGAAATTCTTAGTCAAAACAGTCTCCCAGTTTCTAGAAAGTAGTTCTATATTCGCTGCTACATGCAGAAACTTAATCTTTTTGGGGAATTCAGTTTCTAAAGGAAGGAACTAATTGTTTTTGATGTATATATGATGTATTTTGACTAAGTAAAAGGTTGGGCAGGATTTGATAAAGAAGACATTGTGCATTGTACATTTCCATTAAAAAAGTTTCAGTGAATGATGAAGGTCGAAGTCTACTTTTACAGGGATTCGTGTGTCAATTTCTTATGGTGATGTTTTCTCCTATGTATGTGAGTTTCTCTATTGTTATAATCATGCTTGAAATGTTATGACTTCATGTTTAGTTAAGCAATATTTATTTCCGAATTCACTTTTTAAGTGCTCTGTTATGGCTTACTGAACATTTTAGTGTTTTTCTTCCATCGAGATATCTAAAATTCATCCTTAACTAAATGCTTTAGATGTTCTCACTTCCACTATGCCTCTACTCACCCCTCTACAACTAAATTTGAAAAAGACACCATAAGGATGGCCTACTTTGCCCCTGTCTAAGGATTCATCATTTTCTCATCATATCACTCAAAATCATTAGCTTAATATGACTCCATGCCCAATGGATGCCGTTGTTGGGAAGGTTGCAAACTTCTATGGAAATATATGCTCTTAAGGACAAATCTGGTTCTTGAGGGAAACAATGAACTAGAGATTGAACAGGTTAAATATTTACCCAGGGATTAGTGTTTTCAGAACGAGCTGCAATCATTCTCTTTAGGAAAATCTAGCTTCAAAAAGAATACATACTAGGCATCATTCGGATCCCAATCCACCCGAGATCTTGACCAGTCCAGAGAAACAATTCAGGAAAAAGAGGCCTACAAAAGGGACAAGTACCAGTTTTTTCGAAAGATCTTTGTCTCTCCCTGAAAGAGTCAAATCAGTGGATCATACTCAATTTGATTTAAATTTTGAACAGAGTTTATTCAAATCTAAATCAGAAAACAGCCTAACAAAAACATTTTTTGATCAGGCTAAGCTAAAATCCTATATTCCTTATCAGAAAGAGAGTGTATCAGAACCAGACAAGGATATTTGAATACAGTTTCATAAACTAGAACATCTTGTGTATCAATTGCAAGAAGTTGCTTCTAAGCCTTCCACATTTCAGCATTCTGTTCCAACAGTTTATGCCCCAATATTTTCTGCTCCACTGAATATTTCATTTTCTTCTGCTCCTGTTTTTTTTGTTGTTTTTACTCCTCCTTCCTCATCAATTGTTCCAACAACAGTCTCCTTACCTCACTCATCCTCATTTCAAATCCAAAAAGTTAGTATAAGTCCATCTCACAGAGTCATGGTTGCTCGTTATGCTCCATTAAATTTACAAGGTCAATTACATGATTTGCCACAAAATTATGGTCAGTGCTTGCCCCAATTTGATGGTGCAGGAGTTATTACAGCACATCAACACTTGATTAGTTGAATGACTTCATAGACCTAGAATAAGTGGACCATGAGGATGCTAAATTGAGACTTTTTTCTCAGATTTTTTTCAGGAGAGGTCAAAAAATGGTTTAGAAGTCTGCCAGCTGGGAGCATTGCCAATTTCCAGCAGCTTGAGCAAAGTTTCCTTGCTAGATTAAAGAAGAACCCTCTGCAAATATTAGTTGAGTATGAAAACCTAAAGAGAGGTCTAGGAGAATCAGTTCAGGATTTTTCAGCCAGATTTAATAAGGTGTATAACTCAATACCGGTTGAGATAAAACCACCTCCAAGGTTGGATTTGCTTCACTACCCTGATGGATTCGATGCTAAGCTTGCTTATCAGCTCAGAGAAAGGAATCCATCCACTTTGGAGGATATGCAGAGAAATGTTGTTGGAGTGGAAGCAAATTTGTTGAACAAAAAGGCCAAAATGAAAGCTGAAAAAAGGGGAGTGGTTAAAGAGGATCCTTCATCTTCATTAGATAGCAAGTTGGATGTTATGGTGAAAACAATGGAAAAGTTGGTAGAAAGGTTAACTTTGGAAAACAAAGCTACTGGTAGAGAACAGCAGCCTCCCACTCAAGTAAGAAATCCCAATTTTCAAAGACCTCAAGTTCAAATAAAACAAAGAGAATAAAGAAATCAAGGAGATCATCAACAAATAAAACCTCGTTTCCAAGAATTTTTTGCAGAAGATGAAGAGACAGCAGAAGATCAAGATCAGATACATTATTTTGGTGAAGAAGAGGACACAATATTTTTGACAAAAGAAGACTTGTTCTTTCATCCACAGAAATATATCATGCATATGGAATCATAAGATTACAAAAAAGGGTCCCAAAATGCAATCATGGAAGTACAAAGACAGTATAACTTGAGAAACATGAAGGTTCCAGAAAATCCTCCAAACAAAGGCCAAACTGATGCACCTGCTTCCAGCCAGAAGAAAGTTGATCCTGCAAAGGAGATTTCTAGAAAGAAAGACACAACCATCAAAGAGGTAGAGAAAAATCAATCTTCTTTTAGTTTAGAAAATCAAATATCTAAAATCAAAATACCCATTCCATTTAATGAACTGATCAAGAATGAGAAATACAAAAGTCAGATTGTCAAAGCACTAAAGATAGGAGATGTTTCAGATACTGTTAATTTGAATGATGATCATCCTGAACTTCTATTTGGTCCAAAAGTTGAAGGAGAATCTCAAGATGGAGATGTTCCACCTTTCTATGTTAGCTTGTATGTACATGATTTGATTCTACATAATGCAATGTTAGACTCAAGTGCATCACATAACCTAATGCCAAAGGTTATCATGGAGAAACTTGGTTTCGATATAACAAGGCCATATAAACCTAATGCCAAAGGTTATCATGGAGAAACTTGGTTTGGATATAACAAGGCCATATAAAGATCTATTTTCCTTTGATTCGAGTAAAGTGAAATGTTCGGGTTTAATGAAGGATTTAGTTGTCTCTCTCACTCAAATTCTAATAAAAAGTCTAGTGATGGGTATAGTTGTTGTTGATATTCCTCCGAAGTTTGGTATGCTTTTATCAAGGTCATGGGCTGCAAAATTGAAAGGTACTTTACAAATGGATATGTCATATGCCGCAATTCCTGTTTTTGGGCAGCCAAGGAAATTTTACAGAGAAACCTTGATGAAATATATGGTAAGTAGCAAGTAAAGGCCTAATAACCATCGTATTTACTCAGTTCATTCTTATATGGATTCTATCATATTGTATAATGATTTGTGTTTGGAGTAAGAAAGTCAAAACAAATACAGCCTATTAGAAGGGAAAGAAGATGAATTGCAGGAAAAGAAATCCAAACATAAAGATGAAGATGATGGCCTTTGGAACATGGATTTTGATGGAGCAATTAGTAAAGAGGGTGTTGGAGTTGGTGTGATGATAATGAGCCCAAAGATGGAGAAGTCAAAACTATGTTCTTTCAAGCTAGCCTTTGACAGTACAAACAATGTGGCCGAGTATGAAGCGCTTATTTTGGGATTGCAAGTTTTGAAAGATTTGGGGGCAAAGAGGACTTCAGTTCATGGGGATTCAGAGTTGATTATCAATCAAATCAAAGGTGTGTATCAAACTAAACACCCCACGATGAGAGCCTATATGAATGTTTTCCTAGAAATGCTGCAATTGTTTTCAGAATATAATGTCTTTAATTCCTAGAGGACAGAATATGATAGCCGATGCATTGGCCACCTCAGCTAGTGTGTTTAAAGTTCCTATCTATCCCAAAAAGAAGTATTAAATAGAAGTCAAACATAGAACAACAGTCCTTGATAATGTAAAACATTGGCAAGTGTTTAAAGATGACAAGCAACTTGATCATTTTTTGCAAATGTCTGAGGAATTTTCCAATTTACGCATAGATGAGGAAAATTGTTTTGATGAGGGATGAACAGCAGGTTTTTGGTTCAAATTCAGATGGCTTTGAAAATCAAGTGACAGATATGGAGGTTATACAATTGAAAAATACTGCAATACCGAAAGGTTTGGTCCCTCTTGAGAGGTTATTTGATCAGATGTAGCAAAGAACCCCAAAGTAGTTCCCACTGAAACTGAAGTAGAGGATTGCAATATAGGGACAGAACAACAGCCTAAATTTGTCAAGCTTTCCAGATCTTTGACCCATGAAGATACACAAAAATACCTTGATCTTATGAAGGAATATTTAGATATTTTTGCTAGGGGATATGAAGACCTCAAAGTGTATGATAAGAGCATTATTCAACATACAATTCCAAACGAGCAGGTTCAAAATCCTTTTAAACAAAAGTTGAGAAGAATCAATCCCTTGTTGCTTCCTCTTATTGAAAAAGAAGTCAAAAAGTTGTTTGATTCCAAAATTATTGTTCCTTTAAGGCTTTCAAAATGGCTTGCTAATTTGGTCCCTGTAAGAAAAAAGACTGGTGAAATAAGGCTTTGTGTTGATTTCATAAACCTCAACAAAGTGTCCTTAACGATAATTATCCCTTACCTAAGATGGACCATATATTGCAAAAGGTGGTTGGCTATAAGAGAATGTCTATGCTTGATGGTTTTTCAGGATACAATCAAATCTTGGTGCACCCTGATGATCAGGAAAAACCAACTTTTATCACACCATGGGGAACCTTTATGTATGCCAAAATTTCCTTTGGGATGATGAATGCAGGGGCTACGTTTCAAAGGGCCATGGATATTGCATTTGTTGATGAAAATGATAAGTTCATTGTAGTTTACCTTGATGATATCACTGTATTTTCAAAATCTGATTCTGATCATTTGCAGCGTCTAACACAGGTTTTTGACAAGTTCAAAAGGTTTGGCATATCTTTAAATCCAAAGGAATCAAATTTCGCAATGGAGGAAGGAAAATTACTAGGGCATATAATCTCAAAGGATGGCATTAAAATTGATCCAAACAGGGTTGCTGCAATTCAGAAAATTGACATTCCAAGGAATAAGGAGGTTTAGTCATTTTTGGGAAGAGTTAATTTTTTGAGAAGGTTCATCCCAAACTTAGCAGAAATTATAAGGTTCTTCACTAATATACTGAAAAAAGAAAGTGAAATCAGGTGGACAATTGAAACAAAGAAGTGTTTTGATGAGGTAAAATTGGCCTTGGCTAGTGCTCCTATCTTAGCTAGTCCAGATTATACTAAAGATTTTATCATTTTCTCTTTTGCATCAGAACACACAATTGCAACAGTCTTAATGTAGAAAAATCAACAAGATAATGAACAGCCAATAGCCTTATTTAGCAAGGTTTTGGGAGCTTCTTCTCTTAAATACAATATTATGGAGAAGCAGGCTTACGCATTGGTTAAAGCTTTGAAAAATTTTAGAGTTTATGTGCTTCATTCGCATGTGATTGCTTATGTCCCAAATGTTGTTGTGAAAGATATTCTAACCCAACCTGATCCTGAAGGTAGAAGAGGCAGATGGATAGCAGTTATTCTTGAGTATGATGTGGAGATCAAGCCAACCAAGCTGGTAAAGGGTCAAGGATTGGAAAAATTGATGGTTGATTCAAATCCAAATGTATTGGACATAAATTTCATGGTTGGTCTATCCGATGACAGCAGTTTATAAGCATCTCAACAGGGATCTAAAAATTTTCTTTCCTCTCCATGGTATGCTGATATAGTTTATGATTCACAACACTTATAGGATCCTCCAGAAATGACAAAAACAAAGGCAAGATTTCTGAAACTAAAGGCTATGAAATTCTGCATTTTGAATCAATTTTTGTATTGGAAAGACTCAAGAGGTGGCTTGTTGAATTGTTTACCGGAGGATGAAGCACAAAAGGTTATGGAAGAGCTTCACAAAGGGGATTGTGGAGGCCACCATTTTTGGAAAGCCACAACTAACAAAATTTTGAGTGCTAGTTTTTACTGGCTAACCTTGTTTGCTGATATTTATAAAAAAGTTTGAAGTTGCCATGACTGTCAAATTTTTGAAGGAATAAAGAAGCTTATGCCTCTACCCCTGAAACCAATTATAGTTGAAGCACCATTCCAACAATGGGGTCTAGATTTCATTGGGGAAATCCATCCATCATCTTTAGCTTAGCATAAATGGATTCTGACAAACATGGACTACTTTAAAAAGTGGATAGAAGCAATATGAACCAAGAAGGAAACAGACTCAGTGATCATTCAATTTCTAGAAGGTAATATCCTCTCAAGATTTTGTTGTCCCCGTAGAATAATCACTAATAAATGTTGTTGCTTTCAAGTCCAAGAAAATGATTGAATTTTGTCATATATATCATATTGACTCAGTCACTCTACTGCATATTACCCATAGGGTAATGGTTTAGTTGAGTCTTCAAATAACAGTTTGTTGAACATTATAAAGAAGTCGTTGTAAGAAAATAAGAAAACATGCCATAAAAATTTGATCAATCTGTTGAGATTTTGTGTATTTGGGGTAGCATCAGTTGTGCTCTAGGTCCCAAATTTTGAGGAAGGACTAGAGTTCACCATATCTACAAGACCCATAAATGGATTTGAGAAATTTCATCTGGTTTAGGAGATATTAAATTAATTAATTATTTTAATGTATTTCCTAAGCTAAAACTTAGGAAAATAAAATAATTAAAGTGAATTTAATTAAACATGTGATGAAATTGTCTTAATTCACACGGATCAAGCTTTTTTTTAATCTTAGCCATTAATTAAAGATTTAATCTTGGCCATTGATTTGTCAACGAGAAAAGTATAAAGGAAAGGCTTGGGGTCATTTGTAAGACACACAGAGGCAGAGCACTGAAGCTAAGCTGAGATTCTAGGGTGGGGTTGCTAAGAATTCTCAAGTGTTTCAGTTGCAGAGAGGGGAATTTAGACCAGGGGGATGATATGATCTCGGGGTCTAGAATACACAAGAAGCAGAGAAGAGATCAGGAAAGACAGTGCAGAGGAAGGTAGCAGCAACAGCAGCAGACGGCAGCAACAGCAGCAATAGACGGCAGTAGCAGCAGTAGACAGCAGCAGCAAGGACAGCGTGATTTTCAGGAAAACCTTCAGGGGTTATGCAAAGACCCTTAGGGGTAGCGTAGTGACTGCGTCACCCAGCCTGGGGTAACGCAGTCCCTTCCAGTGACTGCGCTGACCATTTGGAGGCCTTCAGAGGCTGACGCAGTGTCTTTCAGGGGCAAATCTAGGATTTCTAGGCCTAGAACTGGCTGAGTTCTATAAATCCCGTTTGAGGGTGTGGATCCGTCAGTATTGTTGGTCTTAGATCAGCCAGGTGCTGCAGATCTAGAGTTCTCTATAGGGTTTTCCAGATCTGGAACCCAGAGTTGTGTATTCAGAAATATTCTTAATAATAGAGCCCTCAAGTAGCCAGAGACCAGTTTTCCCACATTGGGTTTTTCCGGGGACAGTTTGTCTAGAAATAACTGTGTCACTTTGTCTATGTGCATGTGCTTATTCTAGATCTGAATTGGTAGAGACCTGTTATGTGTTTTGCTTTGATGTTAACTTGAATTTATTCAGTTGATAACTTATATAAGTAGGAGAAGCTTAACTGGATTAACAGAAATAATTTCTGCATAAGAATTAAGATTTAGAAATTTCTACATGGTATCAGAGGGATTGCAGATCTAGAAGGGTCACCAGCTAAAGAATCTGAAGGATCTAGCTGCAGAAAGTAGTTGGAAAAGTAGCAGAAAAGCAGATCTGAAGGGACAGTGCAGTTTTCAGGAGCAGAATCATGCAAAGGGAAGGGTGACATTGTCTAGCGTTGTGTCCTAGCAAGCCCACGCAATTACTGCGCAGAGGCAGCTCAAAAACTGCGTTGGTTGGATCTGAAGCTAGCCAGTGATTCAGATCTGAATCTGTCAAATCCAGAAAAAGTTTGCAGAAAATTCAGAAGAGTTGGTGGGGTTAAATTTCTGAAGTTTTCAGATTTTTAGCCTTAGCACAAGTAACAAAGTTTGGGAAGAGATCAGTGTCTCAGAGAGTTTCTTGCCAAAAAAAACTTGCAGTTTGGTCAGAGGATCAAAGAAGAAGTTGAATCATAGTTGCTTTGGTAGATTTCCAAGGAGGGAAATCAAGTATTTGAGGGAGCAGAGGGTTCCCAGTTCGAAAAGGACCCTAGATCCAAAATCTATAACATAGAGAAGAGGAGCTCCGACACATTCTGAGTAGATGGCTCCTAATGGACTACGTGATCAGGATAGGCTAGAGGGCCTCTCAAACTTTTCGGTGTGGAAAGCAAGGATCCTAATTGTCTTGAGGCATACGGTCTAAGAGACCATGCAGAGCAGACCCTAGCCACGCCGACAAATGCGAATCTCCCACGGAAGCATAGAGAAGTTGTTGGGCATGCCAAGTGGCTGATAATGGACAGTATCAAGGATCATATTGTGCCATACATAGCTGAGAAGAGGACAGCCAATGAGATGTGGAAGGCCTTGACTTCCCTATATGAGGGAAAATCAGTCCAAAGAAAGATGTTGTTGGAGGCCCAAATGAGGTCATTCATGATGACCAAGGGAGAAGACATCGAGCATTTCCTCTTCAGATTGCAGTCAATCATGTATCAACTGACTGCAACGGGTGCAACCGTAGATAATGCAATGATAGTCAGGGCTGCCCTCAATGCAGTCACGGATGAGTGGGAAACATTTGTTCAAAGTATCTTCGGTAGAGCAGACCTCCCAGATTGGGACAGCATGTGGTCGATCCTGCGGCAAGAAGAACTACGAAGGTTCACCAAAAAGCAGCACAGCCCTGCATTGAGCAAGGTTAAGAAGGAAGAGGAGGAAGATGCAGCCTTGGCATCAAAGAAGCAGCCAAAGAAGAAGAAGGATCTTTCTAAGATCAAGTGCTTCCAGTGTGGCGAAATGGGACATTTTTCCATCCATTGTCCAGAAAAGAAGAAGGACAAGGAAGCATCTTCTTCCAAAGCAGCGGTGGCAAATGATGGGTCCGGAGATGATGTAGCCCTGAGTGCTCATGAACCACGGAGGTGGGGTGACATGGCCATGTAGAGGAGCTACATGGAAGTGAGGCGGGATCCTTGAGCAACTCATCTCTTGGATCACAAGCGAGCTACAGCAGCCTTACGACAATAGCAAGACAAGTTGAGCAGTGGGTGCATAGATCACAGATGAGGCATAACCAGACGCAGATCTGGAGGCTAGGAGGAGCATCGCAAAGCATAGCAGCAGCAGCGGAGCAGCAGTAGTAGCGCAGAGGCTGATGTGACTTCAGCAGCGCAGTGCAGAGTTGCAGAAGCACAGAGAGCTTCAGAGGGACAGCGCAGTGCAACAACAGTGTGATAGATTTCAGCACAAGGAGCTGATGTGACTTCCATAGTGCAGAGGGAGACTGATTACGCAGGCAGCGCTGTCGCTGTGCATCGTTCTTTAGATGCCAGCACAGATCTGTAGCCTATGGAGCTTCAGTGATGAGGATGCAGCCCATCTGACTTGTCTGTCAAAGATTGGGCAGGAGATTCAGTTGTTTCTCTCAACAACTGAAGTTGCAGTGCAGCAGATCAGCAGTGGCAGTGCTATGAGCAGCACAGATGCAGCGTATTGAGAGGGAGCTGCAGTACAATGGTTGCAATGGCAGTGGCAGAGTCATGGGCAGCAATACAGAATGGAAACAACAGTGCAGAGTTGAGTGGCAGGAGGCCAAGCTTCAGCAGGACAGAACCAGTGCCCAAAATCATGCAATGCATAAGTGTGATGTATTGCTAGAGCACACCCTTGATGCTAAGTGGGAGTGTTGAGATTTTGTGTATTTGGAGTAGTATCAGTTGTGCTCTAGGTCCCAAATTTTGAGGAAGGGCTAGAGTTCACCTGATCTACAAGAACCAGAAATGGATTTGGGAAATTTCATCTGGTTTAGGAGATATTAAATTAATTAATTATTTTAATGTATTTCCTAAGTTAAAACTTACGAAAATAAAATAATTAAAGTGAATTTAATTAAACATGTGATGAAATTGTCTTAAGTCGCATGAATCAAGCTTTCTTTTAATCTTGGCCATTGATTAAAGATTTAATCTTGGCCGTTGATTTGTCAACGAGAAAAGTATAAAGGAAAGGCTTGGGGTCATTTGTAAGACACACAGAGGCAGAGCACTGAAGCTAAGCTGAGATTCTAGGGCGAGGTTGGTAAGAATTCTCAAATGTTTCAGTTGTAGAGAGGGGAATTTAGACCAAGGGGATGATCTGATCCCAGGGTCTAAAATACACAAGAAGCAGAGAAGAGATCAGGAAAGACAGCGCAGAGGAAGGCAACAGCAGCAGCAATAAGGACAGCGTGATTTTCAAGAAACCCTTCAGGGGTTACGCAGAGAACCTTAGGGGCAGCGTAGTGATTGCGTCACCCAATCTGGGTTAACGCAGTCCCTTCCAGTGACATCGCTGAGCATTTGGAGGCTTTCAGATGACGCAGTGTCTTTCAGGGGCAGATCTAGGGTTTCTAGGCCTAGATCTGGCTGAGTTCTGTAAATCTTGTTTGAGGGTGTGGATCAGTCAGTATTGTTGGTCTTAGATCAGCCAGGTGCTGCAGATCTAGAGTTTTCTCTATAGGGTTTTCCAGATCTGGAACCCAAAGTTGTGTATTCAGAAATATTCTTAATAATAGAGCCCTCCAGCAGCCAGAGACCGGTTTTCCCACATTGAGTTTTTCCGGGGACAGTTTGTCCAGAAATAACTATGTCACTTTGTCTATGTGTGCATGTGCTTATTCTAGATCTGAATTGGTAGAGATCTGTTATGTGTTTTACTTTGATGTTAACTTGAATTTATTCAGTTGATAACTTGTATAAGTAGGAGAAGCTTAACCGGATTAACAGAAATAATTTCTGCATAAGAATTAAGATTCAGAATTAAAATTCAGAAATTTCGTCATTCAGTTTCTGGAAGGTAGTATCCTCTCAACATTTCGTTGTCCCCGTAGAATAATCACTGATAAATGTTGTTGCTTTCAAGTCCAAGAAAATAATTGAATTTTGTCATATATATCATATTGTACTCAGTCACTCTACTGCATATTACCCATAGGGTAATGGTTTAGTTGAGTCTTCAAATAAGAGTTTGGTGAACATTATAAAGAAGTCGTTGCAAGAAAATAAGAAAACATGCCATAAAAATTTGATCGATCTATGCACTATGGGTTGATTGATTGAACACTAAAAAGTCAATTAGTATGTCACCTTTTCAATTGGTATATGGAACAGATGTTGTTTTTCCTACTTCCTTGGGAATTCCAATAATGAAGTTCTTGCAGGAAGTAGATGCAAAGCCAAATGACTTGCAAAGAAGAATAAATCAGATGATTCAACTGTAGCAAACAAGAGAGGAAGTATATAACAGTGCCCAAGCAATCCAGGATAAAATTAAGAAGATTTTTTATCGAAGAACAAAGGCTGAAGATTTTCAGGCTGGTGACTTGGTTCTGAAGTGGGATGCTCGGAATGAAGAAAAAGGTAAACATGGAAAATTTGAAAATCTTTGGAAAGGACCATTCAAGGTTGCAGCTTTCCATGGGAGTAATGCATATTTGCTGCAGGATTTGACGGGAGAATTTCTTGTTGGAGAGCCTATAAATGGCAAGTTTCTCAAGCATTATTTTACTTAAAATCAGTTGGTTTTGATCACTTCATTGTATATAGCCATCCAAATTTTCAGTGTTGTAGGTTTGGGCAGTTGTCACCAGAATTTGAAGCCCGAGGAGAAGGCCTTGAGATTTTGATGAGTTGTTGCCAATTTTCAAAATGTAAAATGTCATAAGTCATGAGTCAGTTATGTGTCGAATCAAGAGTCAGTAAAATCCATGGGATAGGCACATGGTCTACGATGTTCTTTGGCACCTCACAGGGAGGATTCCATCCCCATTGGAGCCAATGTTATTGTCCTATGTTATAGTACTCAAACGCCAAGCATAGTCTTTTCTATTATTTTGGTAAATTTGTAAAATGTTGTTATGATCTCTTAGAGATCAAGTTATTAGTCTTTTGAGCTAAGTGTGAGATCATAGGATTGGTTTGAGTCTAAGCAGGGTTACGTTAAAAATGTTTCAAATAATGATGGAAATTGCCATTGATTTCCTAAGGTCCAAGTTTAGTAATTTTAGGGAAATGTGTCAATCAAGTCATGAGTGAAAATCATAACGCATTTGAAGTTTTCATCATTTAGTCGATTTTAGTGGTAGTGGTATCTTGTCAAGTTAGTAGCAAGGCTGAGTCATCATATCATCATCATTACAAGTCGGTGTTGCGCTCATCATTTGCGCTGCTCTTTCATATTTGAATTTGCAACTAATCATTATAAACAAAGTGTTAGCAACCTATAAATATAGGATTCATAATTTTGACTTGACTATTGGTAATTTTGTAAATCTATACATACTTTGCCTTCTGCAAGTTGTATTCACATATTTTTGTAAAAAAATCAAAAAAATCAAAAAAAAGAGGGTAAAAAGTCCTAAAAGAATAATCAAAGGACTTAGAAAAAATAAAAGACCCCAAAAGAAAAATGAATAAAACATGAAAGTGTGCAAGCATAAATGCCACTACCTTTTAATTTTTGACTGTGGTAGAGTGTCAATAAATGCCATAGTCCATGATGAGTTAAACAATTTAATCTTAACTTGTCATTGTTTCAATTTCACTTGTTATAGATAGAGAATAATGAGTTGTCATAATGTTTAATCATGACAATTCAGTAGTTAGGTAGAGAAATAAAATGAATCCAACAACTTAATCTGGATTCATGGACGAAATAAGTGTAGAATCAGATAGATTTATTTGCTTTCAGAAAGAATAAATGTTGTGAAGGTTGCAAGCTCAAATGCACCTTACTACAAAAGAAGAAAAAATGTTAGTATGGTAAGCTGGGTAGGTAGAAGAAGGTGAAAAATCTCAATATAAATGTCATTCATAATGGGATGCAAAATAACTAACTTCCCCTTCCCATAGTCATGAAACATTCTAAACTATCAGTCAGAAAGGCACAAGGCATTTCCTTGACTTTTGTTGGGACCGGACCCAAGGCTCTATGACTGATAAGTTGAAAGTGTAAATGTCTATATTAATCCCTAAAATCACATCATTAACATTCATGCATTCATTCCCATAAATAATCCTAAGTAAAACTCCATTTTTACTTAAAGGCATTATAATTCTCATTTAATTAACTTCCTACATCATTTCAAAACATTAAGCCCTCAAAATAACATTATATCTTAATTTTTGGAATCTAAACTTCTGTGATCCATCATATAAATTAATAGAAATTCTTTCTATAATAATCACATGCACTAGAACGTGGTCGACCCGTTTCGAACCAACCAGTGTGGTTCATCATCAGGACTATGTGATGATGAACCACACTGGTTGGTTCGAAACGCGTCGACCACGTTCTAGTGCATATGATTATTACCGAAAGAATTTCTACTAAATTATATCTTAAGTTAAGTGATAAGATCAATGCAAATTATCTTTAAAACTCCACTTTACTTATTATGTTTATGTGTTTTGAGTATACATTATCCCATTTCCATATTAATTTTAACTTATGTATTAATTCCCTATAGAAATAACCTTCTCCTATTATATATAACTCTTTTTTATATAATAAACCCAAAAACCCATTTATTATAACTTTAGCCAAAGTTATTTAATCCCCACATGTATAAATAAAATACCCGAAAAACAACTCCTTTGGCTAAAAACTATCCTTATATATATATATATCCCGCCCCTATGGTAATTAAATCACCTTGGTTTAATTAACCATATAATAAAAAATATATGAAAAAACCTTTAAACATGTTTTATATGTGTTTAAAGCAAAAATTTCTCGAAGTTTCATTTAAACTAAACCTCAAAAGAAATAACCCTATCTCCTTGTATATTTTCCCTTGCCTGACTCCCTAACCTAAGGTTAAAATCCTAACCTGAGCTAAAATCCCGATATATATCTCATACCCCAATTCTTAACTCCGGTTAAAATCCTTTTGAAACCCTCCCGATCACTTTTTTCATTGAAAAAAGTCATTTTTGTATATAAACTAACCAAATCCCTTTATGCTTTCGGAATTAATATCAGCCCTCCAATCCCCTCGATTCATTTGATCCAACGGTTAAAAATCCACGCGACAGTATATTACATTCCCATCCCTTCCCCTATCGCGTAGAATAACAACCGTTCGATCTTCATTCATTAAAAGATACTATGGCCCAAAATAAACCCGATGATGTCTTTTCCCCGCACCTTTCCTTTTGATCGTGACCGTTTGCATTCCATTATCAAATCCAACGGTGATAATTCCATTTCGCGCGATCAATATAATCGACCAAAGTTTTGGAAAAGTCACACGATATGGGTGCTTTTCCCAAACCACCTCTTGTCGACGTGTCAAAATTCAATTGAATCGCGTTTGAAAATTGAATTACCACTTACAGCTTTTGAGTCGCGCAAATACCACCCAGTCCTATTCCGAAACCACTTCCGTTTAACCTGCAGTTAATGTGATTTAACTATGATTCAAACTATGGTTTAAAACATTAGAACTTAATGTTTTTATCACATTTTCATCTATTCGCACCTTTTAACCTGAGAAACCTCCGCAAAGCCTATTTTCATCGAATTTTCACCATTGTGCACCAGTAAACCTTTGAGAGCCTGTGAAGAGCCCTTTTCACCATTTTCAAACTTACCAATGAATCAATCGCAATGTGAAAGAACATTTTTCCCTGCAAAATCATTCCAGAGAACCTCCATAACCTCTGACAGCCCAATGTACTAGAATTGAAGATTGTGAGCGGAATTCCAACCTTCATCAATGGCAGATATACCTTTCACAGGTATTTTTCACTCTTTTTGACCTGCAAAATCCTTCAATTCAAGGAAAATTGACCATTAAAGACTGTCATTTCATTTAAACAGTTGAAATAACCATCTGAGAAGTTTAGAAACCTTCAAAATACAGGGGAAACCCTGTCAAATTTTCTCCAGAATCCATCCTTTCATTTTTCAGTAGGTTTTAGCCATTCCCGAATCATTTTCACTACTGAACTTGATCAAAGCCATCCTCTATGCGTTCAAAACCCTTTTTTATCATCTAGAACCCTGCCCAGAGTCCAATTTTACTAGAAAAATCCTTCAAATACCCCTTGTTTCCAAGAGGCCATCAACTCCTGCAGAACATCTTGCACCACAAGGAAAATTGGTAGCTGCAGTATCAATATCATCCAAAGATGTTTCTGCTGCTGATTCCTCAAAATACACAGTCACAAACAGGTATAGAAACAGGTGCCTCAGACTTGATTAAAGCCATGAAAGAGATGACCTTAAAGAATAATAAGATTAAGAGTCTACAAAAGGCTAATAAAAATCTGGAATCTGCTTACAAATATGTTATCATCACTTCAAAAGGTCATAAGCAAAGGGTAAAAACATTGGAAGAAAGAATACTGAACCTTCAAAAAAGAAATAAATTTGAAAGGAAAAGAGCAGGGAAACCATTGAGGAAATTATATTTTTACCTTAGGGTGAAAGTACAGGGTCAAAGTGTATCAGAATCAAAAAGTATCAGTGAATGGTGAAAGTGAAATCAAAATTCACAATGATAAAGAAAATCATAACAGTTAAAGAGTATCAGTGGTTAAAGTGTATCAGGTAAAAGTCAGAGTGAAAGTTAAAACAAAGTTACAAGAGCAGTCAAAGGTAAACTGTAAAAGTAAATACAGAGACAGTAAAATGGTAAAAAGAGATGAAAATTATTTCACCAACAATGAAGTTTATCCAAAATGTAAAGTAAAACAGTTAAAAGAACAAAAAGGTAAAAAGATGAAAACACAACAAGAAGGAACATTTTTTGCAGAAATTCATGTTCAAGACATTGTTTTGCAAAAACTATTGTGACCAATCCAAGATGAATTTTGCAAAACTGAAGGAGGTTTATGTTCTTAAGATGGCCATCTACAAAAACCTCTCTCATTTTCTAACAGCCATTATGGATTGGGAAATATTAAACAATATTGGAGAGCACTTTTTGCAGAAAATCCCTGTTAAGTCATCATTTTGCAGAGAAGATTATGGCCAATCAGAAATACATCATACAAAACTGAAGGAGGTTTTTGTTCTTAAGAGACCCATCTACAAAAACCTATCTCACTTTTTGCACACTTATTTCAGAATGAGAGATACAAGCACATCGTTACAGGCTATTTTACAGGCACATCTTTTTGCAGAGCCTATTGTGAACAGCTAGAGAGGAATTTTAGGAAACTAAAAGAGGTTTATCTCACCAACATATTTATCTACAATAACCTCTTTCACTTTTTACATATCTATTACGGATTGAGAAATAAAAAGATATCATTGGACCCCAAGTTTGCAGAATTGCTGGAGCAGAATGCACAAAGAAAGGAAGCAGTTAGTGACTTAAATGCCTCATCATCAACTAAGAGTTGGATCAAATTCGAATTCTCCTCTTTTTTCATCACCTATCCATAAAAAATAGTGCCAAATAGATGCATCAGTTTGAGTGTCCTTTACTTAAGTTCTATTTATGTAAAACAGTTGGAGAGATTTGTGAACCAATCTTGATATTTTTTCAAGATATTTTAGTGTAGAATTTGTATAAATACTTCACTCTTGGAAGTATTTTGTGTGGAATAAAATTTCTCAAGACAACTATAGTCATTTTGCTGGATATATTGAAGTTGGTGTGAGTCAATTAGCGAAGCAGCACACTGGAAACGAGATTAGAGACATCATAACTAAGGATTCTCGTGGTGACAAGATAAGTCTCATCTTTTTCCTGTTTTCAGTGTTTTCCTTTAAAAGTTTACATACATTCATTTTATGTGTTTCTATTCTGTAACGATCAACTAAGGAGAAATTAAATAGGATCAGTGATAATAAGCTCCCTGTTTTAAACTAGTTGGCATTTTTATGTTTTCTGCTTGATAACCGGACCATAGAATTCTTAATTGCTCTAGGTCCCAGTTTGATCCCCTCCTTCAATCCTCTTTTCTATAACTTAAGGATTCTTAAGTGCCCTTCTACTCAGATTTCACCCATTCCATCAACAAAGCCTATTCAAAGCCTTAGAAGGTCATTTATCCCGCCCTTAGTACATTTACATCTTTAAGTCTTATTTCCTAGCTCTGCTTGCCTAGAGAGTTGACTCCATTGCCCAATGTTCTGTTAGATCCCTCTGGTTTACCTTGAAACACTTTTTATTCCCACCACATTTTCAAAAAAAATCCCACTGTCCACTCATAGCTAGCCTAAAACCCTTTACCAAAACAAAGCTAAATCTTTAGGAGAGATCCCTCTTCGGAGCTCAGGAAGGCTAGATCTTGAATTCCCAAAGCAGTTCTTGGTTACCCCTGGTGTTCTTAACTACAAAAATCCCCATCCCACAACCTGAGAATTACTAGGGTGATAACATACTGGCAACCATACTGGGGACTAACCACTCTCCAGTTTCAAGTTTAATCTTAGAGGAATATTTTTAAAACATATCTTTTCTACTTTAAGATTAAGTTTAAAGGTTGTGGGTAAGATAATGACAACTCTACTGGGGAAACTAACATTTTCTTCAGAAATATTTTACAGGTTCAAATCTGATCTATGATGGTGGACAGTGATCAGACACACAAAGGTTAAAATCATCCACCTAGCGACTCCACACCAATTTCACAATCAAGACTCCACTGGAGGAATGAACCTGGAAGAACAATATGGAAAGATCAAGCTTCCAACTTGGATCTTAATCCAATACATTATGTTCTTTCTCGTTAAGAAAGTTTTTTAATATGTATTGTATTTTATATAAGGATCTAACTTGGTTTTACAGATACCGTGGCCTTTCGTTATCGCTAATTTTCAAAATGATCCAAGAATAAAACGAAGATATGCTCCCATGAGCAGAGATCACATACCAGGATTTCCACACAAGCTACCAAATGTAAATTGGAGTACAAATCTGCCCAAGTTTCAAGATGAGAAAATTGATGATCCTTTACTACATCTCATTAAATTTCATATACACTCATCGAGATTGAAGGGTGATTGGCATGAAGATTGCCTCATGAAAATATTCATGGTAACCTTAGAAGGAAAAGCAAGAGAATGGTACGAAGCTCTCAAACCTGCAAGTTTGTTTCCTCTAAAATATTTTCATAAGGTATTTTATGAGCATTACAAAGAAGATTTTCCATCTTTATCGTTAGCTGAAAATTGTTGTGATCAAGCGAAAGATCTTATACATTACCTTAAAAATATTGATGAAGATTTCGGAAATTGGTTTCCTGAAGATTTATTAGAAGAAGTCCAGAATTTTCATTCTCAAGTTAAATGTCATAATAATAAGGAGGAGTTAAACAAAGATGAAGTAGATCAAGAGATGAAACAAGATCCACAAAGCCCCTCTGTATTAACAAATGATGTTTCATTTAATGTTTTGAATGAAGTTAAAGAAAATATTCAACCTCATGATCAACTTTTAGATAAGTGAAAAAACAATTGTCATTTCAATCTAAGAATTCAGAGATTGCCACCCCCCCTCACCGAAGAGGAAATCAATTTGCTTCTAAACATGCAACCATCCTCAAAACATTTACATAATGAAGAAATTGTTTCTACTTCTTCTAATGTTGATGAATATACTAAAGTTTTTATCTATGAAGAGATAGAAGAACAGGTTGATGCTCATGTTATTCTACCTTCCCAAAAAGGCCCATTGCTTGATAGCACTCCTATTGAGCAAAATAATGACTTTCAAATAGAATACAACCAATCTAATCAGAATATATTAGGATTGTTGGAAGAGAAATCTGTTGATCCAATGTTTATAATTGATGACATTCCTTCTTCTGAAGATTTGCCTAAATATGATCAATATGATGATAATTATGATAATTTCACAAAACAATCACTAGCTATTTTGAGGGATGAGATATTAGAACTTCAGTTTGATGAGGATTTTTTAAGAGCTTTATTTCTTCTTTTGAAATCAAGAAAATATTCTCCTAAACTGAAAATATGTGTTCTTGAGATAATTTCTGAAAATTATGAAAATGAAATTAAACTTTTGCATTCTCAAATTCAGTCATACAATTTCCGAAATCCTAAGGAATTCTTTGAAAATATTCCTTCTCTTAAGCAAGAGAAAATTGTACTATCTTTTGACCTGTATATTGAGGATGATTATTCTTTCAAACACAAGACTGAAGAAATAGTTTCAAGGATTAATATTCAGAATACAACTGAGCAACTAGTCATTGAAGGCCTAGAAACACAAATCATACATTATGCTTTTAATGATCCTATAGCAAATTATATGGAGAATATTTTTAGCTCAAATCTGAAAACATGTTTTATATATGAGGATCAAATATATCAGAAATTTCCATTTCACATCTTATCATTGATTATGAAGACACATAATCAAGTTATACTTCCAGTTTGATCACAAGTAATCAAATTATCCATTCATTTCTACAACTACTTGATTGGCTTCATTGGCATTTTTGTATTACCTGATCCAATAAGATTTTAGTAGATTAGAGTAAGTAGATGAGTGCCAATAAGCTCAGAATTTTGAGCATTTTTTTTAGTTTTTAATTTTCAGCTAGTTCTTCATTAAGATTTAAAGCCAAGGATGAGGTCCTAAAGATGTTTAAGATCTATAAGTTGGTTTGAAAATTGTTGTGTGTTGTTTTAGTTTCAGATCAGATTTCAGTTTGCAGAAGACAGAAGACACTTACTAAGATCATCAAAGGTCAATGATGAAGGCTACTAATCTCAGAGTTCTTGACATTTCACCAGGAAATGTCATCCCCAAGTGAAGCCGATGTTAGCAACCTATAAATATAGGATTCATAATTTTGACTTGACTATTGGTAATTTTGTAAATCTGTACATACCTTGCCTTCTGCAAGTTGTATTCACATATTTTTGTAAAAAAATAAAAAAAATAAAAAAGAGGGTAAAAAGTCCTAAAAGAATAATCAAAGGACTTAGAAAAAATAAAAGACCCCAAAAGAAAAATGAATAAAACATGAAAGTGTGCAAGCATAAATGCCACTACTTTTTACTTTTTGACTGTGGCAGAGTGTCAATAAATGCCATAGTCCATGATGAGTTAAACAGTTTAATCTTAACTTGTCATTGTTTCAATTTCACTTGTTATAGATAGAGAATAATGAGTTGTCATACAATTTAATCATGACAATTCAGTAGTTAGGTAGAGAAATAAAATGAATCCAACAGTTTAATTTGGATTCATGGATGAAATAAGTGTAGAATTAGATAGTTTTCAGAAAGAATAAACGCTGTGAAAGTTGCTAGCTTAAATGCACCTTACTACAAAGGAAGAAAAAATGTTAGCATGGTAAGCTGGGTAGGTAGAAGAAGGTGAAAAGCATCAATGTAAATATCATTCATCATGGGCTGCAAAATAACTAACTTCCCCTTCCCATAGTCATAAAACATTCTAAACTATCAATCAGAAAGGCTCAAGGCATTTCCTTGACATTTGTTGGGACCGGACCCAAGGCTCTATGACTGATTAGTTAAAAGTGTGAAATGTCTATATTAATCCCTTAAACTTACATCATTTTCCATTCATGCATTCATTCCCATAAATAATCCCAAGTAAAACTCCATTTTTACTTAAAAGCATTATAATTCCCATTTAATTAACTTCCTACATCATTTCAAAACATTAAGCCCTCAAAATAACATTATATCTTAAGTTAAGTGATAAGATCAATGCAAATTATCTTTAAAACTCCACTTTACTTATTATGTTTATGTGTTTTGAGTATACATTATCCCATTTCCATATTAATTTTGACTTATGTATTAATTCCCTATAGAAATAACCTTCTCCTATTATATATAACTCATTTTTATATAATAAACCCAAAAACCCACTTATTATAACTTTAGTCAAAGTTATTTAATCCCCACATGTTTAAATAAAATACCCGAAAAACAACCACTTTGGCTAAAAACTATCCTTATATATATATATATATCCCGCCCCTATGGTAATTAAATCACCTTGGTTTAATTAACCATATAATAGAAAATATATGAAAAAACCTTTAAACATGTTTTATATGTGTTTAAAGCAAAAATTTCCCCAAGTTTCATTTAAACTAAACTTCAAAAGAAATAACCCTATCTCCTTGTATATTTTCTCTTGCCCAACTACCTAACTTAAGGTTAAAATCCTAACCTGAGCTAAAATCCCAATATATATCCCATACCCCAATTCTTAACTCCGGTTAAAATCCTTTTGAAACCCTTCCGATCACTTTTTTCATTGAAAAAAGTCATTTTTGTATATAAACTAACCAAATCCCTTTATGCTTTCGGAATTAATATCAGCCCTCCGATCCCCTCCATTCATTTAATCCAACAATTAAAACTCCACGCGACAGTATATTACATTCCCATCCCTTCCCCTATCGCGTAGAATAACAACCGTCCGATCTTCATTCATTAAAAGATACTATGGCCCAAAATAAACCCGATGATGTCTTTTCCCCGCACCTTTCCTTTTGATCGTGACTGTTTTCTTTCCATAATCAGATCCAATGGTAATAATTCCATTTCGCGCGATCAAAATAATCGACCAAAGTTTTGGAAAAGTCACGCGATAGGGGTGCTTTTCCCAAACCACCTCTTGTCGACGTGTCACAATTCGATTGAATCGCGTTCGAAAATTGAATTACCGCTTACCACTTTTGAGTCGCGCGAATACCACCCAATCGTATTCCGAAACCACTTCCGCTTAACCTGCAGTTAATGTGATTTAACTATGATTCAAACTATGGTTTAAAACATTAGAACTTAATGCTTTTATCACATTTTCATCTATTCGCGCCTTTTAACCTGAGAAACCTCCGCAGAGCCTATTTTCATCGAATTTTCACCATTGTGCGCCAGTAAACCTTTGAAAGCCTGTGCAGAGCCCTTTTCACCATTTTCGAAATTAGCAATGAATCAGTCGCCATGTGAAAGAACATTTTGCCCTGCAAAATCATTCCAGAGAGCCTCCATAACCTCTGACAGCCCAATGTACTAGAATTGAAGATTGTGGGCGGAATTCCAACCTTCATCGATGGCAAATATACCTTTCATAGGTATTTTTCACTCTTTTCGACCTGCAAAATCCTTCAATTCAAGGGAAATTGACCATTAAAGACTGTCATTTCATTTAAACAGTTGAAATAACCATCTGAGAAGTTTAGAAACCTTCAAAATACAGGGGAAACCCTGTCAAATTTTCTCCAGAATCCATCCTTTCATTTTTCAGCAGGTTTTAGCCATTCCCGTATCATTTTCACTATTAAACTTGATCAAAGCCATCCTCTGTCCGTTAAAAACCCTTTTTTATCATCCAGAACCCTGCCCAGAGTCCAATTTTACCAGAAAAATCCTTCAAATACCCCTTGTTTCCAAAAGGCCATCAACTCCTACAGAACATCTTGCACCACAAGGAAAATTGGTAGCTGCAGTATCAATATCATCCAAAGATGTTTCTGCTGCTGATTCCTCAAAATACACAGGTACAGACAGGTATAGAAACAGGTGCCTCAGACTTGATTAAAGCCATGAAAGAGATGACCTTAAAGAATAATAAGATAAGAGTCTACAAAAGGCTAATAAAAATCTAGAATCTGCTTACAAATATGTTATCATCACTTCAAAAGGTCATCAGCAAAGGGTAAAAACATTGGAAGAAAGAATACTGAACCTTCAAAAAAGAAATAAATTTGAAAGAAAAAGAGCAGGGAAACCATTGAGGAAATTATATTTTTACCTTAGGGTGAAAGTACAGGGTCAAAGTGTATCAGAATCAAAGAGTATCAGTGAATGGTGAAAGTGAAATCAAAATTCACAATGATAAAGAAAATCATAACAGTTAAAGAGTATCAGAGGTTAAACTGTATCAGGTAAAAGTCAGAGTGAAAGTTAAAACAAAGTTACAAGAGCAGTCAAAGGTAAACAGTAAAAGTAAATACAGAGACAGTAAAATGGTAAAAAGAGATGAAAATTCTTTCACCAACAATGAAGTTTATCCAAAGTGTAAAGTAAAACAGTTAAAAGAACAAAAAGGTGAAAAGATGAAAACACAACAAGAAGGAACATTTTTTGCAAAAATTCATATTCAAGACATTGTTTTGCAGAAACTATTGTGACCAATCCAAGATGAATTTTGCAAAACTGAAGGAGGTTTATGTTCTTAAGATGGCCATTTACAAAAACCTCTCTCACTTTTCTAACAGCCATTATGGATTGGGAAATATTAAACAATATTGGAGAGCACTTTTTGCAGAAAATTCCTGTTAAGTCATCATTTTTCAGAGAAGATTTGGCCAATCAGAAATACATCATACAAAACTGAAGGAGGTTTTTGTTCTTAAGAGACCCATCTACAAAAACCTATCTCACTTTTTGCACAGTTATTTCAGAATGAGAGATACAAGCACATATTTACAGGCTATTTTTCAGACTCTGTAAAACTCTGTTTTACACATCTTTTTGCAGAGCCTATTGTGAACAGCTGGATATAATAATAAATATTTATTGATATGATATAAGACGATTGAAAGTTACAATGAGGCCCTGCTTTTATACCTATGCAGGTGACCTTTCATGAACAGGCATGTCTTTTAGACATGCCTTTTCAGTTAACTAATGACTACTTAACATAATCCTAATTGATTAGTTAGCAATCATATTTATTCTATAATATTTATTACATTAGTTATGAATTAGGTTCATAACATCATAACTACCCTAAAACCCTTTACCAAAACAAAGCTAAATCTTTAGGAGAGATCCCTCTCCGGAGCTCAGGAAGGCTAGATCCTGAATTCTCAAAGCGGTTCTTGGTTACCCCTGATGTTCTTAACTACAAAAATCTCCATCCCACAACTTGAGAATTACTAGGGTGATAACATACTGGCGACCATACTGGGGACTAACCACTCTCTAGTTTTAAGTTTAATCTTAGAGGAAGATTTTTAAAACATATCTTTTCTACTTTAAGATTAAGTTTAAAGGTTGTGGGTAAGATAATGACAACTCTACTGGGGAAACTAACATTTTCTTCAGAAATATTTTACAGGTTCAGATCTGATCTATGATGGTGGACAGTGATCAGACACACAAAGGTTAAAATCATCCACCTGGCGACTCCACACCAATTTCACAATCAAGACTCCACTGGAGAAATGAACCTAGAAGAACAATATGGAAAGATGAGGCTTTCAACTTGGATCTTAATCCAAGACATTATGTTCTTTCTCGTTAAGAAAGTTTTTTAATATGTATTGTATTTTATATAAGGATCTAACTTGGTTTTACAAATACCGTGGCCTTTCGTTATGGCTAATTTTCAAAATGATCCAAGAATAAAACAAAGATATGCTCCCATGAGCAGAGATCACATACCAGGATTTCCACACAAGCTACCAAAGGTAAATTGGAGTACAAATCTGCCCAAGTTTCAAGATGAGAAAATTGATGATCCTTTACTACATCTCATTAAATTTCATATACACTCATCGAAATTGAAGGGTGATTGGCATGAAGATTGCCTCATGAAAATATTCATGGTAACCTTAGAAGGAAAAGCAAGAGAATGGTACGAAGCTCTCAAACCTGCAAGTTTGTTTTCTCTAAAAGATTTTCATAAGGTATTTTATGAGCATTACAAAGAAGATTTTCCATCTTTATCGTTAGCTGAAAATTGTTGTGATCAAGCTGAAGATCTTATACATTACCTTAAAAATATTGATGAAGATTTTGGAAATTGGTTTCCTGAAGATTTATTAGAAGAAGTCCAGAATTTTCATTCTCAAGTTAAATGTCATAATAATAAGGAGGAGTTAAACAAAGATGAAGTAGATCAAGAGATGAAACAAGATCCACAAAACCCCTCTGTATTAACAAATGATGTTTCATTTAATGTTTTGAATGAAGTTAAAGAAAATATTCAACCTCATGATCAACTTTTAGATAAGAGAAAAACTATTGTCATTTCAATCTAAGAATTCAGAGATTCCCACCCCCTCTCACCGAAGAAGAAATCAATTTTCTTCTAAACATGCAACCATCCTCAAAACATTTACATTATGAAGAAATTGTTTCTACTTCTTCTAATGTTGATGAATGTACTAAAGTTTGTATCCATGAAGAGACAAAAGAACAGGTTGATGCTCATGTTATTCTACCTTTCCAAAAAGGCCCATTGCTTGATAGCACTCCTATTGAGAAAAATAATGACTTTCAAATAGAATACAACCAATCTAATCATAATATATTAGGATTGTTGGAAGAGAAATCTGCTGATCCAATGTTTATAATTGATGACATTCCTTCTTCTGAAGATTTGCCTAAATATGATCAGTATGATGATAATTATGATAATTTCACAAAACAATCACTAGCTATTTTGAGGGATGAGATATTAGAATTTCAACTTGATGAGGATTTTTTAAGAGCTTTATTTCTTCTTTTGAAATCAAGAAAATATTCTCCTAAACTGAAAATATGTGTTCTTGAGATAAATTCTGAAAATTATGAAAATGAAATTAAACTTTTGCATTCTCAAATTCATTCATACAATTTCCGAAATCCTAAAGAATTCTTTGAAAATATTCCTTCTCCTAAGCAAGAGGAAATTGTACTATCTTTTGACCTGTATATTGAGGATGATTATTCTTTCAAACACAAGACTGAAGAAATAGTTTCAAGGATTAATATTCAGAATACAACTAAGCAACTAGTCATTGAAGGCCTAGAAACACAAATCATACATTATGCTTTTAATGATCCTATAGAAAATTATACGGAGAATATTTTTAGCTCAAATCTGAAAACATGTTTTATCTATGAGGATCAAATATAACAGAAATTGCCATTTCACATCTTATCATTGATTATGAAGACACATAAGCAAGTTATACTTCCAAGTTTGATCACAAGTAATCAAATTATCCATTCATTTCTACAGCTACTTGATTGGCTTCATTGGCATTTTTGTATTACCTGATCCAATAAGATTTTAGTAGATTAGAGTAGGTAGATGAGTGCCAATAAGCTCAGAATTTTGAGCATTTTTTTTAGCTTTTAATTTTCAGCTAGTTCTTCATTAAGATTTAAAGCCAAGGATGAGGTCCTAAAGATGTTTAAGATCTATAAGTTGGTTTGAAAATTGTTGTGTGTTGTTTTAGTTTCAGATCAGATTTCAGTTTGCAGAAGACAGAAGACACTTACTAAGATCATCAAAGGTCAAAGATGAAGGCTATTGATCTCAGAGTTCTTGACATTTCACCAAGGAATGCCATCCCCAAGTGAAGCCGATGTTAGCAACCTATAAATATAGAATTCATAATTTTGACTTGACTATTGGTAATTTTGTAAATCTGTACATACTTTGCCTTCTGCAAGTTGTATTCACATATTTTTGTAAAAAAATCAAAAAAATCAAAAGAAGAGGGTAAAAAGTCCTAAAAGAATAATCAAAGGACTTAGAAAAAATAAAAGACCCCAAAAGAAAAATGAATAAAACATGAAAGTGTGCAAGCATAAATGCCACTACTTTTTACTTTTTGACTGTGGCAGAGTGTCAATAAATGCCATAGTCCATGATGAGTTAAACAGAGTAATCTTAACTTGTCATTGTTTCAATTTCACTTGTTATAGATAAAGAATAATGAGTTTTCATACAGTTTAATCATAACAATTCAGTAGTTAGGTAGAGAAATAAAATGAATCCAACAGTTTAATCTGAATTCATGGATGAAATAAGTGTAGAATTAGATAGTTTTCAGAAAGAATAAATGTTGTGAAGGTTTCTAGCTTAAATGCACCTTACTACAAAGGAAGAAAAAATATTAGCATGGTAAGCTGGGTAGGTAGAAGAAGGTGAAAAGCATCAATGTAAATATCATTCATCATGGGCTGCAAAATAACTAACTTCCCCTTCCCATAGTCATAAAACATTATAAACTATCAGTCAGAAAGGCTCAAGGCATATCCTTTACTTTTGTTGGGACCGGACCCAAGGCTCTATGACTGATTAGTTAAAAGTGCGAAATGTCTATATTAATCCCTTAAACTTACATCATTTTCCATTCATGCATTCATTCCCCTAAATAATCCCAAGTAAAACTCCATTTTTACTTAAAGGCATCATAATTCCCATTTAATGTAAAGCCCCTAAAACCATCATTTTATACAGAACTTATCCTATACATATTTTTAAGCATAAATACAAATAAATGGAGATCAGCAGTAAATTTATACTTACATAAGAAACTATTCTATACATAGAAAAATACCTGGAACAAAACTAATGATTTCTTGAGCTGTGGTTCTCCTTGTGAATGCAGCGGACAGGTTACCGAAACAATCGTTTTCTCCCAGCCAATCTAGGAAACAATCCTAGACCCAGAAGATGCCTCTTCTGCCCCCGTGCCCAAAATTCCAAGAACAATGAGTCTCCCCTTCATAATAGTTCAAATCCCTCAATATTTCCTCTTGACAATAATGCAGAATTTTGCAAAGCAAAGCCCCCTCCTCTCCTTCACATTCCACTCCTTATATAACTTTCCTCCACCTCCTCACATCCATTTAGATAATTTTGGCATTTATGTGGATATTATAGGCATTTATGGAGATATTTTACTCATTTATGGAGATATTATATGCATTTATGGAGATATTTCTAGGCATTTATGTAGATATTGACTTTGATTAATTATTTTAAGATTAATTGTATTATTTTTGTTTTTAACTTAATTAAATTAACTTTATAATTAATTAAATTATATTATTATTTTATTGGTCCACTCACATCTAATTTATACTAAACTATATTTTGATTTTCATTGGATCTGTTTCTACTTAAAGTTAAGTTCAGATAGGTGCAATTTAGAAATCTGGGAATTGAGTCATTACATTTAATTAACTTCCTACATCATTTGAAAACATTAAGCCCTCAAAATAACATTATATCTTAAGTTAAGTGATAAGATCAATGCAAATTATCTTTAAAACTCCACTTTACTTATTATGTTTATGTGTTTTGAGTATATATTATCCCATTTCCATATTAATTTTGACTTATGTATTAATTCTCTATGGAAATAACCTTCTCCTATTATATATAACCCCTTTTTATATAATAAACCCAAAAACCCACTTATTATAACTTTAGCCAAAGTTATTTAATCCCCACATGTTTAAATAAAATACCCGAAAAACAACCCCTTTGGCTAAAAACTATCCTTATATATATATCCCGCCCCTATGGTAATTAAATCACCTTGGTTTAATTAACCATATATAGAAAATATATGAAAAAACCTTTAAACATGTTTTATATGTGTTTAAAGCAAAAATTTCCCGAAGTTTCATTTAAACTAAACTTCAAAAGAAGTAACCATATCTCCTTGTATATTTTCCCTTGCCCGACTCCCTAACCTAAGGTTAAAATCCTAACCTGAGCTAAAATCCCGATATATATCCCATACCCCAATTCTTAACTCCGGTTAAAATCCTTTTGAAACTCTCCCGATCACTTTTTTCATTGAAGAAGTCATTTTTGTATATAAACTAACCAAATCCCTCTATGCTTTCGGAATTAATATCAGCCCTCCGATCCCCTCGATTCATTTAATCCAACGGTTAAAACTCCACGCGACAGTATATTACATTCCCATCCCTTCCCCTATCGCGTAGAATAACAACCGTCCGATCTTCATTCATTAAAAGATACTATGGCCCAAAATAAACCCAATGATGTCTTTTCCCCGCACCTTTCCTTTTGATCGTGACCGTTTGCTTTCCATTATCAGATCCAACAGTGATAATTCCATTTCGCGCGATCAAAATAATCGACCAAAGTTTTGGAAAAGTCATGCGATATGGGTGCTTTTCCCAAACCACCTCTTGTCGACATGTCACAATTCAATTGAATCGCGTTTGAAAATTGAATTACCGCTTACAGCTTTTGAGTCGCGCGAATACCACCCAGTCCTATTCCGAAACCACTTCCGCTTAACCTGCAGTTAATGTGATTTAACTATGATTCAAACTATGGTTTAAAAAATTAGAACTTAATGTTTTTATCACATTTTCATCTATTCACGCCTTTTAACTTGAGAAACCTCCGCAGAGCCTATTTTCATCGAATTTTCACCATTGTGCGCCAATAAACCTTTGAGAGCCTGTGCAGAGCCCTTTTCACCATTTTTGAACTTACCAATGAATCAGTCGCCATGTGAAAGAACATTATTCCCTGCAAAATCATTCCAGAGAGCCTCCATAACCTCTGACAGCCCAATGTACGAGAATTGAAGATTATGAGCGGAATTCCAACCTTCATCGATGGCAAATATACCTTTCACAGGTATTTTTCACTCTTTTCGACCTGCAAAATCCTTCAATTCAAAGGAAATTAACCATTAAAGACTGTCATTTCATTTAAACAGTTGAAATAACCATCTGAGAAGTTTAGAAACCTTCAAAATACAGGGGAAACTCTGTCAAATTTTCTCCAGAATCCATCCTTTCATTTTTTAGCAGGTTTTAGCCATTCCCGAATCATTTTCACTATTGAAATTGATCAAAGCCATCCTTTGTGCGTTAAAAACCCTTTTTTATCATCCAGAACCCTGCCCAGAGTCCAATTTTAACAGAAAAATCCTTCAAATACCCCTTGTTTCCAAAAGGCCATCAACTCCTACAGAACATCCTGCACCACAAGGAAAATTGGTAGCTGCAGTATCAATATCATCCAAAGATGTTTCTGCTGCTGATTCCTCAGAATACACAAGTACAGACAGGTATAGAAACAGGTGTCTCAGACTTGATTAAAGCCATGAAAGAGATGACCTTAAAGAATAATAAGATTAAGAGTCTACAAAAGGCTAATAAAAATCTGGAATCTGCTTACAAATATGTTATCATCACTTCAAAAGGTCATAAGCAAAGGGTAAAAGCATTGGAAGAAAGAATACTGAACCTTCAAAAAAGAAATAAATTTGAAAGAAAAATAGTAGGGAAACCATTGAGGAAATTATATTTTTACCTTAGGGTGAAAGTACAAGGTCAAAGTGTATCAAAATCAAAGAGTATCAGTGAATGGTGAAAGTGAAATCAAAATTCACAATGATAAAGAAAATCATAACAGTTAAAGAGTATCAGTGGTTAAAATGTATCAGGTAAAAGTCAGAGTGAAAGTTAAAACAAAGTTACAAGAGCAGTCAAAGGTAAACAGTAAAAGTAAATACAGAGACAGTAAAATGGTAAAAAGAGATGAAAATTCTTTCACCAACAATGAAGTTTATCCAAAGTGTAAAGTAAAATAGTTAAAAGAACAAAAAGATGAAAACACAACAAGAAGGAACATTTTTTGCAGAAATTCATGTTCAAGCCATTGTTTTGCAGAAACTATTGTGATCAATCCAAGATGCATTTTGCAAAATTGAAGGAGGTTTATGTTCTTAAGATGGCCATCTACAAAAACCTCTCTCACTTTTCTAACAGCCATTATGGATTGGGAAATATTAAACAATATTGGAGAGCACTTTTTGTAGAAAATTCTTGTTAAGTCATCATTTTGCAGAGAAGATTATGGCCAATCAGAAATACATCATACAAAACTGAAGGAGGTTTTTGTTCTTAAGAGACCCATCTACAAAAACCTATCTCACTTTTTGCACAGTTATTTCAGAATGAGAGATACAAGCACATATTTACAGGCTATTTTTCAGACTCTGTAAAACTCTGTTTTACACATCTTTTTGCAGAGCCTATTGTGAACAGCTGGAGAGGAATTTTAGGAAACTGAAAGAGGTTTATCTCACCAACATATTTATATACAATAACCTCTTTTACTTTTTACATATCTATTACATATTGAGAAATAAAAAGATATCATTGGACCCCAAGTTTGCAGAATTGCTGAAGCAGAATGCACAAAGAAAGGAAGCAGTTAGTGACTTGGATGCCTCATCATCAACTAAGAGTTGGATCAAATTCAAATTCTCCTCTTTTTTCATCACCTATCCATAAAAAATAGTGCCAAATAGATGCATTAGTTTGAGTTTCCTTTACTTAAGTTCTATTTATGTAAAACAGTTGGAGAGATTTGTGAACCAATCTTGATATTTTTTCAAGATATTTTAGTGTAGAATTTGTATAAATACTTCACTCTTGGAAGTATTTTGTGTGGAATAAAATTTCTCAAGACTACTATAGTCATTTTGCTGGATATATTGAAGTTGGTGTGAGTCAATTAGCGACGCAACAGACTGGAAACGAGATTAGAGACATCATAACTAAGGATTCTCGTGGTGACAAGATAAGTCTTGTCTTTTTCCTGTTTTCAGTGTTTTCCTTTAAAATTTTACATACATTCATTTTATGTGTTTCTATTCTGTAATGATCAACTAAGGAGAAATTAAACAAGATTAGTGATAATAAGCTCCCTATTTTAAACTAGTTGGCATTTTTATGTTTTCTGCTTGATAACCGGACCATAGAATTCTTAATTGCTCTAGGTTCCAGTTTGATCCCCTCCTTCAATCCTCTTTTCTGTAACTTAAGGATTCTTAAGTGCCCTTCTGTTCAGATTTCACCCATTCCATCAACAAAGCCTATTCAAAGCCTTAGAAGGTCATCTATCCCGCCCTTAGTACATTTACATATTTAAGTCTTATTTCCTAGCTCTGCTTGCCTAGAGAGTTGACTCCATTGCCCAATGTTCTATTAGATCCCTCTAGTTTACCTTGAAACACTTTTTATTCCCACCACACTTTCAAAAAAAATCCCACTGTCCACTCAGAGCTAGCCTAAAACCCTTTACCAAAACAAAGCTAAATCTTTAAGAGAGATCCCTCTCCGGAGCTCAGGAAGGCTAGATCCTGAATTCCCAAAGCGGTTCTTGGTTACCCCTGGTGTTCTTAACTACAAAAATCCCCATCCCACAACCTGAGAATTACTAAGGTGATAACACAAAGGAGGCTTGAAACGTGTGAAAGGTGACAAATGCATGCATTTGGCTCTCAAAAAGTCATCAAACCAGTTTCTACTCCTCCTCAAATGTTTTGAATAGCCAAAGGAAGTTGTTGCGCTTTGTCTGCAGGGGACCCGCTGCACTTCTTCAAGCTGGAGGTTTTCTTGCTACCACGACCATCACCAGGTTCCAATTTCTCTTTTCTAGAATAATTCACGTTATGTGTTGTTGGTTTCATCTTTGACAACCAAGAAGAACGCCCAAAAAAAGCTTGCAACCCTCATAAACTTGAATGCGTTGTGCTCTCTCATTGCATCTGTGTATTGGCAATTATATTGTAGATAGAAACAAGAAACTGTTGCATTTGGGTCTGAGAGTCAGGTTTTTGTTGTTTGAACTTGTTAATATAAAGAATTTCCATTCAAAGTTTGTCATAAGCCCTCATCTAAATCCATAGTTGCTACACTATTGTTGCGTTAAATTGTTAAGCATTGTAATTGCATTGAGAAACCCTAGAATTCTCTTTTCGTTGTAAGCTATGACCACACCAGACATGAAGAAGCATAGAGGGGGAGACATAGTCAGGTTTGAGCCTCAAGACCTTGCCTTGATAAACTCATATCCAAAAATTAGGGTTTCTTTAGAGCAAACTAGTTGTATCATATTTTGTGAAAAGATACAGGGTTATAGTGTTCAATTGACCAAAGAGTTTGCTTTAAACTTCACTGCGGTAGATGTTAAGGTTGGAGAGTTGAGTTTCCCAGTCTCATAGGTTACCATTTTAGCTGCTACAGAGATTCCTTTGCATGGAGAACAGTGGTTCAAGGGAATGCCTTTAGATATAGTTCATTACAAAGATTAACTAAAGCCAAAGTACAAAAACAAAGAATATGGAGCTATTGTGCCAAGGGAATATCTGCTTGAACCCTATAGCAAACTACTCAAGGTCATTCAGAGATATTTCACTTATGAAGGCAGATTTGGGAGAGTTTATCAATATCATTTCAGGTTGTTGAATCATTTCACAGGTAAAAGCCCTTTGAGTCTACCTTTCTATTTGTTCAGGAGCATTAGTAAAATCGCAGATAAGGTTCAGGGTAAAAAGACTCAAGTAGTGCCCAGTCTCTTTCATTTTTCTTTGACCAAATTGTTAGTAGTGGAGGAGATGAAAAAGAAAAATCAGTCATGGCAAAAGCATTCTTGGATTCATCTAAGTTAACAACTGAGTTTCCAAATAACCCCTGGAGTAAAAAGGATACACCTTCATTTGTGGCAAAGGATGTTCAATCAACAATGGAGAGCTCAATAAAAAGGCCACCAACTTCAGTTGACCCATCAAACAAGAAAAAGGGTAGAAAATTCATTTTTCTCCTGAGGTGCTAGAGGTTCCCCTAAGAAACCACTCACAAGAGTTGTTGCGAAGAGATTGCCCATGGAACAAACTGTTAATTTTGGGCAACTAGGTCCAAACTCCATGTTGCACTGCTCATATGATGATGATTATATTTTTAATGGATTCGTCTTTCGGAGAGGTGCAAGATTGATCTAAAGATCATCTTGTTTGGAAGAGCAGAACATATATTTTGATTTTATTTTCCAGACATGTGCAAGGTCAGCCAAATTTGTAATGTAGGCTCACAAGCCCAACAGATGTGTCACACACCCTCATTGATGGATATAAATTGGAGAGAGATGATGCTCATTTCATCATCATCTCATCACACACATTCTACTTTTGATCTGATTGGTTCGTACAACCTAGAAGAGGCTTCCTTTTCTCACACGTGTGAATCTAAACCTGAAGAAGTTGTTGTAATTTTCGAACTATTTTTAGGGTTTTTGGACAGCGTTGACTTTGGGTCAACTCTTGGATTTTGACTTCTATTTTTGCACAAAAAATCCGATTTCTTGAGGCCGCATTGGAAGGCACAAAAATCAAGGAGAAGCGTTGACCTTTACTGTTGTTCATTGACTGCAGTGTTGCCTTTTGCGTTGACCATTTTGGGTTGACTTGCGTTGATTTTTTTGGCGCTGTCTTTGAGGGTTATGTGTGTGACACTTGGAGAAACGTTGATTTGATTGTTGGAAAAGTTGGTTTGACCAACTCAAGGCTTTGCTGGGTAGGGCAACCTGTTGACTGTTGTAATAAACATTTATCTATCCATTTGCTGGACAAGAAGAATTACAAATTTGATACATTATTTGGCTTGTCTCTTGTGATCTACTTTTATGCTCTATTAGCATTTTACTTTCAAGTTTATGTGATTGCTAAATCTGAATTGGGCCTTAAAAAAGATTGAAGTAAAACTGCATTTAAGCATAGAACATACCATGGTTATCTAAATTTAACATGGTATCAGAGATGAGGTGAAGACAAAGCCCAAGATAGTGTGAAAAGTAATCACCGAAGAAGAAGTCTTATCAAGGACCAATGGCCTCCACATACAAGGGTTTCAAGTCTGATGATAAGTTGACTGACAAGTTTGATTATCATGCATGGAAGATGTCTTTGGATTTGGTTTTGGAAGATCAAGATGTCATGGATTATGTACACAGGAAGATCCATGAGCCTCCATCAAATGCATCAGCTACCACAAAGACGAAGTATAGAAAAGGAGAAATCAAAGCAAAGATGATTATCAGGGATTCCATACATAAGCACTTGGTTGCTTACATGTCTGAGCCGGGCACATCGAAAGAGATGTATGATAAGTTGGTTAGCATGTTCAGGGCTAGCAATGCTAATCAAGTTATTTTCTTCAAGAACAAGTTGAAGAATATCAAGAAGGGCAAAGATGAATCCATCTAATCATATTTTATGAGGCTCACAGAAATCAGTGATAATCTCCTTGCCACAGGAAAAGAAGTAGCCGATCGAGAGCTCGTCCTCATTGCTTTAGGAAGACTTCCCCGAGACTGGCATGTATTTAATACTACGATTCTTAATAATAATGTGATTCCTAATTTTGATGAATTGCTGACAAGATGCACTCACGAGGAGACAAGAATGATGGAGAGAGACCATCCCTCTAATGGAAATGGAGGTGACCCTACTACCTTCACCGCTCATGCAAAGAAAAAGAACCATGGTGGCCTCAGAAATCAAAACCATGGAAGAGCGGGGCCCAAAGGAAGAAAGGGAAGATGTTACACTTGCAACAAGACAGGTCACTATGCAAGAGAGTGCCCCAATAGAAGGGACTCTCCTAGGGATGATGACAACAACAACTTCAGGGGGAATGGCAATCAAAGGAACAACAGGTTCAAAGGAAAGAGGAAGGCTCCCTCTGATCGAAGTGGAAATGGCCAACCTTTCAAGAGGTCAAGGAATTCCAGGTACGATGAGTCCAATGTTGTTGAATAAGAAAAATGAATATATTCTTGTATCTTCCCTCTCTGCTGCATCTCCTCCCGACACCCTGGATGTCTGATTGATCTATAGTGGTGCTTCAAGGCACCTCACTGGTTATAAAGAAGCCCTCTCTGATTTTATTAAGACAGATGCTAATTTAGAAATTATCCTTGGAGATAATGCCACCTATCCTGTGAAAATGACAGGGACTGTGACCCTTCATCTATCTCAAAGTCAAGTCCTTCGCTTACAAGATGTGTTGTATGTACCTAATTTGAAGAAGAACCTTGTGTCCAATTTGGGAATGGAAGACAAAGGATTCAAGGTGGCATTCATTGATGAAAAGGTACGCATTTGGAAGAAGAACTTCAAAGAAGATCTTACTATTGGTTTTAGAGTTGATACACCCTATCAGGTTGGAAGAAGTCCGTTGGGGGCCATGTCATGTGATACAACTCTTCAAACCGAGCTATGGCGCCAGAGGTTTACACACCTTCATTACAAAGCCCTTCCCGAAGCAAGGAAGGTGGTGACAGGGATGCCCGAGTTTAAATATGATCATGAAGGTATATGTCAGGGTTGTGCCGAAGGGAAACATACACAGGGACCATTCCCCTCAAGTGTCACAAAGACATCGAATATCTTGCAATTGATACATTCTGATCTATCGGGTATGTTGCCCGTAACATCCTTGAGAGGATGTCCCTATTACATGACTTTTATAGATGACTTCTCTCGCAAAACCTAGATATATTTCTTGAAGAAGGACGAAGCATTCAAATGGTTTTGTACCTTCAAGGCCTTGGTTAAAAATCAAACCGGGAAGAAAATCAAAATTTTGAGGACCGATAATGGGACCGAGCATGAGTCAAATGAATTCAATGACTTTTGCAGGGAAGCTGGCATTAAGAGGGAGACCACAACTATGTATACTCCTGAGCAAAATGGTGTTGCTGAAAGAAATAACAGGACCATTGTGGAAGCTTCCCGTGCCATGCTATATGACCAAGGTCTTCCGAAGTTTCTATGGGGAGAAGTTGCGAACACTATTGTGTATGTTCAAAATAGATGCCCAGATTCCGCTTTGGACTCCAAAACTCCCGAGGAAGTCTTCTCTGGTAAGAAGCCTGATGTCTCCCACCTTAGAGTTTTTGGAAGCCCTGTTTATTTTCATGTGCCGAAAGATAAGAGAAGCAAGTTGGATGCTTCTAGAAAGAAGGGAATGTTTGTGGGCTACAGTGAAACCTCGAAGGCATATAGAATCTATGTGCTTAGTCAAAGAGAAGTGGAGATATGCCATGATGTCACCTTCGATGAAGATGTTTCCCTCAAGAAAGTAAGAAATCTTCCTAGTTCAAAGGAAGACAAAGAAGAAGAAGAAGAAAAAGCTAGAAGGCAGGAAGAACCGAAGGATGAACCTATGTCCGATGTTGAGGACCGATGGATCATATTGATCCACCTCCTTCAAATAAAAGGAGACCCTCATGGCTCAAGGACACTCTCGAAGATGCCAAGAGACATATTTCCCTAAGGGGGACATTCCGTGCAAGCAAGGAGCTGAATAGGTACCAAGGGTACCTTGTAGCCATGAGTACAATTGTACAATCTGAGCCGGGATCATTTGAAGAAGTCGTAAAACATCAAGTTTGGAAGGATGCTATGCACGAAGAATATGAGTCCATTATGAAGAATGATGTCTTGGAAGTGGTCACGAGACCGGAGGACAAATCTGTTGTCACCTCGAAATGGCTCTTCAAGATCAAGCATGGAGCCAATGGAAGTGCTGAAAAGTACAAGACAAGATTTGTTGCCCGAGGCTTCTCTCAAAAAGAAGGCATAGATTATGATGATATATTTGCACCTGTTGACCGCTATACCACCATCCGATCTATTATTTCCCTTGCTGCAACGCAAGGATGGAGTCTCCATCAGATGGATGTGAAGACTGCTTTTCTGCATGGTTCAAAAAAGGAAGAGGTTTATGTGGAGCAACCTCTGGGGTTTGAAGTCCAAGATAGAGACACATATGTATGCAGGTTGAAGAAAGCCCTATATGGGTTGAAGCAAGCCCCCAGGGCTTGGTATGAGAGGATAGATAGCTACTTGATGAAGTTGGGCTTCACTCAAACTAATGTTGATCCAAACCGTTATTTTAAAGTTGATAGAGAAAGGCCTCTCATTCTAGTTCTCTATGTGGACGATCTCTTCTTGACAGGCCTTGAGGCTCTCATTCATCAATGTAAGAGGGAGCTAGCTTCCGAGTTGAGATGAAAGACCTAGGACTAAATTACTTCCTAGGCTTGGAGGTTTGGCAAAGGCCAGACGAGATTTTCCTTTCTCAAGGAAAATATGTTGTGAAGCTACTGGCGAGATTTGGTATGGTGGATTGTAAATTTGTGTCAACACCAATGGAACTCAACTTTAAGAGGTTGTGTGGAAGCGCTGCTGGGCCCGAGTTAGGAAATCCCACAGAGTATCAACAACTCGTGGGGGCCCTGATGTTCTTAGTGAACTCTTGTCCGAACGCATGTTTTGCTGCGAACACTTTGAGTCAACATATGGTTGAGCCTCATCACATTCACTGGATTGGTGCCAAGAATCTATTAAGATATCTTCGGGGCACAATCAACCATGGGCTGAGATACACTGTCGGGAGTTTGAGACTCCATGGATATACTGATGCCAATTGGGCTGGCAGTGTGGTGGATCGCAAGAGCACATCTGGATGTTGCTTCACCTTGGGTTTTGCGTCGATATATTGAAAGAGCATGAAGTAGAAGTTGGTGGCTTTAGGCATCGCCGAGGCCGAATACATTGCAGCGAGTATGCCTGTTGTGAAGTTGTTTGGTTGAGAAAGCTCTTTAGTGAGTTATTTGGACATGTGCTAGATACCACCATTATCCTTTGTGATAAATTCTCACGAAGCCCTTGGGGAAGGTCAAATTCTTAACCTTCCGTGAGAAGCTTTGAATCGTGGAAAGACACTATTGTGAGGGTCATGCTTGAATTGGACAATCAGCTCTGCGAGCTCCAGGGGGCTTGGTGATAGCTTCTTAGAGCTATAAGCACACACAGGGCTAGGCTTGTCAAACCTTGTTGTGCTTCTGCCCCACCGTTATGATATTGAGTTGGCACGCCTCTCTTTGATCTATGCCCTGCACGCATCCTACCCATGGAGTTTCGGACTCATGGGAAGTACCTATGATTTGGCCAATGAGGTGGGAAATGTGGATAGAGACCAATAGCAATACCGATGGACGCATCGGAGATTGTCGTACTCTCTATGTATAGGATGGCACGTGTCCAACACCTTGATCTGGGATCAAGTCTGATGAGGTTCTTACCTTTAAACTGACTTCGAGTCAGTTAACTAACTTCGGGTTAGTATGAGACTCTTTTGAGTTCGAGAGAGGTTTTAACCTCTAAGCTAACTTCGGGTCAGCAGAGTGTGATGTCTTTGTGACTCACCCTTTTTTGCTCTATTTGTGAAGAAGAGCCAGCAAAGCAAGTTACGGCAGGATGACACAAGAGTGCAGGATGATATATGATAGTACACGATGGTACTGATCACTGGATGGCACAAGTGGACAAATGGAGTTCTCCCTAGTTGAGAGGGAGTGTTAATTTTGGGCAACTAGGTGCAAACTCCATGTTGCACTGCTCATATGATGATGATTATATTTTTGTTGGATTCCTTTCAGAGAGGTGCGAGATTGATCTAAAGATCATCTTGTTTGGATGAGTAGAACATATATTTTGATTTTATTTTCAACACATGTGCAAGGTCGGCCAGATTTGTAATGTAGGCTTGCAATTCCAATAGATATGTCACACACCCTCACTGATGGATATAAATTGGAAAGACTTGGAGATCATTTGCTCATCAAATCATCACACATTCTCTATTGTGATCTGATTGGTTCGATCAGCGTTTGGAGGCCTCTTTCTCTCACACGTGCGGAGCTGAAGCTGGGAAAAGTGTGGACTATTTTAGGGTTGTTTTGCTGGTGCATTGACCAGCGTTGACCGTGGACAAAACTTGGAGTTTTGACCTCCAACTTGTGTAGAAATTCCGATCTCTTGAGGCCACATTAGAGGGCACAAAGATCGAGGAAAAGGAAGATCGTTGACCGAAGCCCTAAACTGCAGCGTTGACCAGCGTTGACTGTTTTGGAGCCGTCTTTGAGGGGCGTGTGTGACACTTCGAGGATTGGCTGATCTAATGTTGAGAAAGACTTTGTTGGCTAGTGCATCCTGTTGACTGTCGGAACACACATTACTCTCAATCTTTGCTGGACAAGAAGAATTGTAAATTATGATCTGTATTATTGGCTTGTCTTTTGTTGATCTATTATTATATTCTATCAGCATTTTACTTTCATGTTTATATGATTGCTAAATTGAATCGGGCCTATAAGAAAGATTGAAGTAAAACTACATTAATCATAGAACATACCATGTCTGTCTAAATTTAACACTCCTTTAACTAGAGTTGTTGGCAAAAGGAAGGAACGAGCTCCATCACCTGTTGGAATCGCACTTCTCCCTAAATTTGAAAAGGTCAGTGACCCCACCCCAAAAATGGCAACTAGTTCCACCATTGAAAAGCCCAAGGTGACCAACAGTGAAAGACATTTGGTTAGTTTCTTTACTCCTTTGAAATTGAGTGACGATCCTAAACCATTACCTGAAAAATACAACCTGTTGGAGTGGGGTCCCCTGGGGTACATTTTTTAGTAACTTTTTGTAGGTAATTTTGCATATGCGCGTTGCGCGGAAAGGTCAGGGGCTTTGGGGCGGGTCAAAGTCCCTCCTTTATGAAAATGGGTTGTAAGGGTAAACTGTGGGCCTCAAACCATGGTTTGAGACCATAGTATCTGCGAGCTGGATGAATATAAATAGAAATAGATCAAGTCTAAGTAAGTAGTCAATCAAGTAATGTTTTGGATCTAAGTACATTTATGTGTCTGTGATACATTTTGTAAGTCTGGGTTGGGTAGAAAGGCTCCTGCTAGCTGTGTGCGCGGAGACCTAGCCCTGGCTGTGTGCGGACTCCGCTGGCTGTGTGTACAGAAGGATAATTGTAAGGGAAAAGTTTGTTTCTACTGAACTGTTGAATCTAATACAAGGACTAGTTTTGGCAAATCACTGTGTTATGTGTCTGAATTATTTGTTTACTGTTACTGCTTTGAGATCGCTTTACATCTGTTATGGTTAATTATATCTACGTGAGTAAATCTTTATGCATGAGTATATGTTGATGGTTGAATACATGAGTAGATCTACTTAAGTTATTGTGCATTGCGAAGATCTGGATCTGTTATCATTTATCTGCGACAAAGTTGATCTGTGATCCATCTATTTTATACATTATCTGTAATTGTGACAAGCTGATCTGATAAGTGTTGTTCGATATTTACGCGCATTTGTTTCTGATCTACAACGAGTTCTGTTATAAACTTGTTTAGGGCTGCCACATTAGTTTCTTACTCACCGTGCAAAAACCTGGTTCCAGCACCCCCCCCCCATACTGCTTCAGGTGAGACTTGATCTGCGCAAACAGGTCATTGCCGAAAGGGCCAGTAGTTGGAGGGCTTGTTGGTTGGCCAAAAACTCTGAACCTGGGTCAGGACCCCTCAAGCCAACAAATGGTTCCGTTGTCGAGACCAGGATCATTTTGAGGGAAATTTAATGTTGTAGCACCCTAAGCAGAACGAATTGCAAGATTGGCTGGATGGAAAGATCCTTGAATTCGCGAACCAAGAGAATCGAAGCTCTAAGATATCACCTGAAAAGTGGGTTCAGAAGTACATCTATACAGAGGTTCACGAGATATTCTTTTGCTCCTTTTGCAACTGAGCTGCATGAGTGATTGTCGCTATTGACTAAATTTAATACCTGCGTGAAGGACGACGCAGTCACTGAGTGTACTCCTGAATAAATACAACAATTAGAAAAGACAAGAAATAAGATCACCCGCGCGATAGATCATTGGATTGATCGTGTCTTGCGAGGATTTGTGAAGACTCTTCAGCAAACTCACAGAAGCATTGAACTGGCCACTGAAGGCCCCACTGCAGAGAAATTGGCCAGTGAAGCGCAGGGAGCTGCTGCGCAGAGTCTCAAGGTAGTGCTGCCACTGAAAAACTTTTGTCGCTGCGCTCCAAGCCAAGATGAAGGAGCATACCTTACAGTGACTCAGGACGAGTCACAGGTTTGTGTTGGGGGCCTGTTGGAGCGGGGTCCCCTGGGGTACATTTTTGAGTAACTTTTTGTATGTAATTTTGCATATGCGCACTACGCGGAAAGGTCAAGGGGTTTTGGGGCGAGTCAAAGTCCCTCTTTTATGTAAATGGGTTGTAAGGGTGAACAGTGGGCCTCAAACAATGGTTTGAGACCATAGTATCTACGGGCTGGATGAATATAAATAGAGATAAATCGAGTCTAAGTAAGTAGTCAATCAAGTAATGTTTTGGATCTAAGTACGTTTATGCATCTGTGATACATTTTGTAAGTCTGGGTTGGGTAGAAAGGCTCATGCTCGCTGTGTGTGCGAAGACGTACTCTTGGCTGTGTGCGGACTCCGCTGGCTATGTGTGCGAAAGGGTAATTGTAAGGGGAAAGTTTGTTTGTATTGAACTGTTGAATCTAATACAAGGACTGGTTTTGGAAAAGCACTTGTTATGTGTCTGAATTAGTTGTTTACTATTACTGCTTTGAGATCGCTTTACTTCTGTTATGCTTAATTATATTTGCGCGAGTAAATATTTATGCATGAGTGTATGTTGAAGGTTGAATACATGAGTAGATTTGCTTAAGTTATTGCACATTGCGAAGATCTGGATCTGTTATCATTTATCTGCGACGAAGTTGATCTGTGATCCATCTATTTTATGCATTATCTGTATTCGTGACAAGTTGATCTGATAAGTGTTGTTCGATATTTGCACGCATTTGTTTCCGATTTGCAACGAGTTCTGTTATAAACCTGTTTAGGGCTACCACATTAATTCCTTCCTCAGGGTGCGGAAACCTGGTTCCAGCACCCCCCCCCCATACTGCTTTGGGTGAGACTTTGATTTGCGCAAGCAAGTCATTGTCGAAAGGGCCAGTAGTTGGAGGGTTTTTTAGTTGCGCAATAAACTCTGAACCTGGGTCAGGACCCCTCAAGCCAACACAACCGATGGTTACCCAAGTTCAAATGTGATGCTACCATGAGTGCCCGTGACTTTGTTGAAGAATTCTATTCACACATGTCCCCTAGGATGATCTTTGATGAAGATAGGCTCATAATGCTTTTTTATTTATCGCTTGAAGGACAAGCAAGAGAATGGTACCTTAGTCTTCCCTCGGTATGCATTGAAGATTCTAATGAATTTTAGGACCTATTCATGAAGAGATGGTCATGCAATGCCCAAGGAACCTTCAACATTGAGAAGTTTTATAAAATAGCTAAGGAAAGGGAAGACATTCGGGAATTCATTCAAAAGTTTGATAGGGTAGTTCGGGATATCCCTGATCACCTAAAACCCTCTGATGCCACCATCCTTGAGAAATTTATTAAAGTCATAGGTGGCCACATGACATATGCATTGAGGGACAAGAAACCTTCCACATTGGTCGAAGCTAAAGAAATGGCAATGCAGGTTGAAGAAAACATACATATCTTATGAATGGATGCCAATGACCTCCCTAAAACCAAAACTTAGGCCAAGAAGGAAAAATCTAAAGATCCACATGAGGAAAATCTTCTAGCAATCCTTAAACAGATGGAAAAACTTGGTGAAGAGTTCCACTCACGGGATAGGATAGTTATGAACAAAATCACGGCATTGGAGAAGGCCCAAAAGTCTAGTTACATTCCAAAGGGAAAGCCTTTTCCTAAAAAGCAAAGTGAAGAAGATAAGCCAAGCTCATCTCAAGTCTCGGACACTTTGGCTCCAACTAATGCAATAGAGCAAGACTCATCTTCCGAAGACGAGCAAAGTGAAAGTGATGAGAGTGATAATGAAGAAGTAGACGTGTAGGCCAATCTTATGGAATCAGATGTCTTCAACATTTTGCTAGGGGGTTCATACACTTATCCTCCCATTAGTGAGGTCACAACCAAAGAAGAGAAAGAGGAGCCTATTCTTAATGTTGATGCTAGTAATGGAAGATTCAAATGGGTGCAATATTCACGAAAGGATAATAATAAGGACCCCGCAACCTCCAAGGAACCCAACAAAGATGACCCACCTCCCAAGCAAGCCCCTCCGAAGGAAGCTCCTTCTAAATATCATCCTAAAAAAGATCCCCAAACTAAAGTTCAACCTAAAAAGGGTCCTCAAAAGGGAGGAAACACCAAGAAGAAAGAAACAGGCAAACAAGTTGGACTTAACATTGACTTAGAAGCTACTATAGGGAAGATAATTGTAACCGTTCCTCTAAAAGAGATTGCAAAAATTCCTGAACCACAACAGAAAATTAAGAAGTCCATGGGCTTTGAAGAGGAAGTATTACCTGAAGACTTGCAAAATATTCATATTCTTGATCGTAACCCAGGACATGTACCTTTGATCCTCACTTTGGCTATCAATGACCTTTGATTACATAATTGTATGCTAGACTTGGGGGCTTCCGCTAATATCATGTCGTTAAAAGTCATGAAGCAATTGCGTCTCAGCATTACTCGGCATATAAGAAGGTATGTGGTTTTAACTCTAAGCCTGTGGAGGTGGACGGTCTCATAAAGAACCTTAAGGTTTCTTTGGCTAGGAACCCCAATAAATCCCTTCTCATGGATGTTGTTGTCATAGATATTCCTGATGTGTGGGGAATTCTCTTGTCTAGGAAATGGGGGGGCTACCGTTCGAAGTCATGTTCAAATGGACTTATCATATGCCACTATCCCACGAGCTGATGGAACCCCCTTTATCCTCTATAGGGAGCCTACTTACCTTTCTCATGTGATTAAACCTAGACCAACTCCATATTACAAAGCACATGACATTGAAAAGCCTTCTCCCATTTTCCCCTCACAAGAAATCCACATCCTCAAAAGACCAAATCACAAAACAAGTAAAAGGTGGAAGCCTAAAAAAGAGTATAAGGTAGGGGACTTGGTTTTAGGTGATAAAGATTTGATGCCTATCAATATTCATGGAAAAGTTCGGGATGACTATTCCTACATTGCTAAACTCAAAAATGAACTATGGTCACAGCCAGTCAAGTTAAGTAGTATCCCCCCTTTCCTTGATACTTGACATTGTAGTATATGCATGCTATAGTAGGATGCATCGCATGATGATTTTTGCATTAGAACTAGTGTCATATGATATTGCTCATAGTAGACTAGCTGCATTTAGATTAGAATTTGCACATTTTATTATTTGTTGATTTTACGGCCTAACATTAAGCATGGGTGATCATAAGACACCGTACAAACATGTTGCCCCGTGGGTTTAGTCTTTGATATGTGCAGGTAACAGGTTTAAGGTAACCAAGAAATTGTTGGAGTTATCGTGGCCTCCCATTCGAGTAGCTCTGCCCACTTTTTGAGAGATCATGTCCCAATTGGTTTTAGGTCACGTCCCATTTTGAGGGTGATTTAATGTTGTGGCACCCTAAGCAAAACGAATTGCAAGATTGCTTGGATAGAAAGATCCTTGAATTCACGATCCAAGAAAATCGAAGCTCTAAGATATCACCTAAAAAGTGGGTTCAGAAGTACATCTATACAGAAGTTCACAGGATATTCTGTTGCTCCTTTGCAACTGAGCTACATGAGTGGTTGTCGCGATTGACTGAATTTAATACTTGCACGAAGGACGACACAGTCACTCAGTGGACTCCTTAATTAATACAGCAATTAGAAAATACAAGCAATAAGATCACCCGCACAATAGATCATTGGATAGATCGTGTCTTAGGAGGATTTGTGAAGACTCTTCAGCAAACTCAAAAAAAGCATTGAACTGGCCACTAAAGGGCCCACTACAGAGAAATTGGTCATTGAAGCGCAGAGAGCTGCTGCGCAGAGTCTTGAGGTGGTTCTGCCACTGAAAACTTTTGTCACTACACTCGAAGCCAAGATGAAGTAGCATACCTCGCAGTGACTCGGGACGAGTCACAAGTTTGTGTTGGGGGCCTATTAGAGCGGGATCCCCTGGGGTACATTTTTGAATAACTTTTTGTATGTAATTTTACATATGCGCGCTGCGCGGAAAGGTCAAGGAGTTTTGGGGCGGGTCAAAGTCCCTCTTTTATGTAAATGGGTTGTAAGGGTAAACTGTGGGCCTCAAACCATGGTTAGAGACCATAGTATCTACGCGTTGGATGAATATAAATAGAGATAAATCGAGTCTAAGTAAGTATTCAATCAAATAATGTTTTGGATCTAAGTACGTTTATCTGTCTTTGATACATTTTGTAAGTCCGGGTTGGGTAGAAAGGCTCTTGCTAGCTATGTGCGTGGAGACCTAGTCCTGGATGTGTGCGGATTTCGCTGGCTATGTGTGCGGAAGGGTAATTGTAAGGGGAAAGTTTGTTTGTACTGAACTGTTGAATCTAATGCAAGGACTCGTTTTAGAAAAGGACTTGTTATGTGTCTGAATTATCTGTTTACCTGTTACTGCTTTGAGATCGCTTTACTTCTGTTATGCTTAATTATATCTGCGCGAGCAAATCTTTATGCATGAGTATATGTTGATGGTTGAATACATGAGTAGATCTGCTTAAGTTATTGCACATTGCGAAGATCTGGATCTGTTATCATTTATCTGCGACGAAGTTGATCTGTGATCCATCTGTTTTATGCATTATCTGTATTCGTGACAAAAGTTGATTTGATAAGTGTTGTTCGATATTTGTGCGCATTTGTTTCCGATCTGCAACAAGTTCTATTATAAACCTGTTTAGGGCTACCACACAAATTTCTTCCTCGGGTGCGGAAACCTGGTTCTAGCACCCCCCCCATATTGCTTCAGGTGACACTTTGATTTGCGCAAGCAGGTCATTACCGAAAGGGCCAGTAGTTGGAGGGTTTCTTGGTTGCACAATAAACTTTGAACTTGGGTCAAGACCCCTCAAGCCAACACAACCGCTGGTTACCCAAGTTCAAATGTGATGCTACCATGAGTGCCTGTGACTTTGTTGGAGAATTCTATTCGCACATGTCCCCTAGGATGATCTGTGATGAAGATAAGCTCATGATGCTTTTTGCTTTATCGCTTGAAAGACAAGCAAGAGAATGGTACCTTAGTCTTCCCCCCGCATGCGTTGAAGATTTTGATGAATTTGAGGACCTATTCATGAAGAGATGGTCATGCAATCCCCAAGGAACCTTCAACATTGAGAAGTTTTATCAAATAGCTAGGGGAAGGGAAGACATTCGGGAATTCATTCAAAAGTTTTATAGGGTAGCCTGGGATATCCCAGATCACCTAAAACTCTCTGATGCCAAAATCCTTGACAAATTTATTAAAGTCGTAGGTGGCCACCTGACATATGCATTGAGGGACAAGAAACCTTCCACATTGGCCGAAGTGTAGAAATTTCAATTTCCCACCCCGGTTTTCAATTTCACCTTATTTCTCCATATAGTTAAATGCCCATTCCCATAGCCTTACATTCAACAAGCTGAATAATAAATATTTTCTGAAAACACAAATTCTAGAATTTTTCACAATGCTGGAAATGCAGAAATAAAGCTCAGCAAAATAAATCAGCCACACAGAAAAATAGACATGCTGATTTTTGGTCAATGTGACCCTGGACAAACCCCCTACAACTCTTGGGGAAAACCAGTACAAAAGCTCCTTCTTATTTCTAGAAAATGCTTTTACAGTGAGGTGAAATATACAGGGAAAATTCCAGCAAATAAATTACAGACTTATCTTGTTTTCCGTGCTTGCCTTCGCCTTGGAAAACGTGCCAGAACAGCAAAAAACTCAAAACATAAATTTATTACAGCAAATGACAGTCTTTGAAATCATGCCAGAACTTAGCTGTACGGCCATATGGATTGTACGAACTGTACAGAAATTTACAGCAAAGCTGCCTCCTCGAAATTCGTGCTGGCTGCCTCGAAAATTGTGCCCAACCACCTAGGAATCTGTACCTTTAGCTGTTGTACCTTTCCTCGAAAATCGTGTTGTCCTTCTCCTCAAAAACCGTGCCACAAAATTGTTGTACGGGCTGATGCCTCGAAATACGTGCTGTTGTACGGCCTTGTTGCCTCAAAATTCGTGCAGCCTCTTCCTGCCTCGAAAAGCATGCCGCTCCTTGCTACTGTACGGACTTGCTGAATCTGCCTCTCCTTCACCTTCTCAAGCTCAATCCCTGAAAATGACTCCAGCTCTCTTCCTCCTCTCTCAATCTTCTCATGAAAGAATGAATGACCTTTTCCCTCATTTTCCTCCTTTAACCTAACCCTAAGTGACTTTTGGGGAATCCCTAAATCCAATGGCTGAGATAGCTTTAGATCTAGGCCTGAGATTAAATGCTCATTTAAATCTCACTTTCTATTTTTTAATTCACCCCACTTTAATAAAGACCCACTTAGTCATTTATTTCCAAAGTCACTTTTCCTTTCTAATTTTACATTGACTTTATTAAAGTCACTTTAAAGTTAGACTTTAGTAACTTTATCACTTAAAGTCACTTTTAAATTAGATTTGACTTTATAACTTTATAAAGTCACTTTAGGAGAAAAAATTAAATTCTTTTGGACACTTTTCCCTAGGCCAAAGATCAAAGCCTTAGGGAACCACCTGTCCTCCGGTAACCAAATTTCAACACTCCCTCTTACCGAGAAAGGTGTTCCTCACCACACCCATCTTGTCTCTGAAGTAGACATGCTTGCCCCGTGGTAAGGCTTTGGTAAGAATATCTGCAACCTGCTCATCGGTGGGAATATACTCAAGCTTCACAGCTCCTTTCTGAACATAGTCTCTGATGAAATGATATTTGATCCCGATATGCTTTGACCTGTCATGAAATACTGGATTCTCCGTGAGTTTAATGCAACTATGATTATCACAGTAAATCACTGAAGGTCTCAACGGCTGACCAAATAAGCCAAACAACATCTTGCGAAGCCAGATGGCCTCACAACTAGCTAGACTGGCTGCCATATACTCTGCTTCCGTTGAACTCAATGCTACTGACTGCTGCTTTCGGCTGAACCATGACACCATTGCCGAACCCAACCCAAAACAACACCCTGAAGTGCTCTTCCTATCAGAAGCACAACCTGCCCAATCAGAATCAGTGTAACCTGCCAATCTCACTCCATCCCCCTACCTATAATCCAGACCATAATCCACTGTCCCCTGCAAGTACCGCAAAATGTGTTTTGTAGCAACCCAGTGCACCCTCCTGGGCTCACACATGAACTGGCTCATCGTGTTGACTGCAAAACAAATATCTGGTCTAGTGTTGACCAAATACATCAAGGAACCAATCAGCTATCTATACAATGTGGGATCCACCAACTCGAAATCCGAAGCATGAAGCTTCTTCCAGTTGGTGATCATCGGTGTCAACATGGGTCTACAATCCTCCATGTGGAATCTACCAAGGATGTCCACAATATACTTCCCCTGTCCCAGGAAGAAATGCCCCTCTTCCTGCCACACCTCCAAACCCAAAAAGTAATGCATCAAGCCAATGTCCTTCATCTCAAACTCCGTCACAAGATCTCTCTTGCAGTGCTCTATGAGTCTCTCTGCACCTGTAATGACCAAGTCATCCACATACAGCACCAGAATGAGAGGTTCCTCACCTATCACAATAAAGTAAAGGTTCGGATCTGCCTCACTCTTTGTGAAACCCATCTCTTGCAAGTATGTATCTATCCTGGAGTACCAAGCTCTGGGAGCTTACTTCAGGCCATAAAGGGCCTTCTTCAGTCTGCACACATGGGACTCCTTCCCATGCACCTCAAAGCCCTGTGGTTGCTCAATGTACACCTCCTCCTGTATGAAGCCATTGAGAAATGCGGTCTTCACACCCATCTGGTGGATCTTCCAACCCATCTCTGCTGCTATCAATATGATAGAGCGAATCGAAGTATATCGAGCCACGGGAGCGAAGGTCTCCTCATAATCAACTCCCTCTACCTGGGAGAACCCTCTAGCCACAAACCTTGCCTTGAATTTCTCAATGTTGCCATCTGCAGCATGCTTTACCTTGTAAAGCCATCTGGAAGTAATCACGGATTTGCCCTCAGGCCTCGACACCACCTCCCAAACATCATTCTTCATGATAGAAGAATACTCCTCCTACATGGCCTCTCTCCAGACCTGCTGGCTAGCTGCCTCCTCATAGCTAGAAGGCTCAAAGTCTAAGATGTTGGCAGCCATTGCCATGTAGCTACAAAACCTCTCAGGTGGTCTGCTCTCTCTGACCGGCTTCTTAGGCCCAGCAACAGATGTGGCCTCTCTTAAGGTATCCTGAAGCCACTTGGGTTTCCTCTTCCCTGAGCACACTTCTCCCACTGGAGAATGAAACTCCTCATCATCAGGAGCCTGAACTCCTGACTGTCTGTCTGTTGTCCTCCTGCCTGCACCTGAACCTGTAGATGCTTTAGTACCGTGTGAACTATCCATCAGTGGACTCCCTAGTGAACTGCTCTACATGCTGCCCAAAGCACCACCCCTCTGACTCTGTGAGCCACTGCTCACTGACGGACCTGACACCGTAATCAATGTACCTCCGGATCCTCCTAATCCCTGCCCACTGGATCCTTGCGACTGATTCAGCTACTCCTAAGGGTCTGGCTGATCTAGATACTCTAACTCCCGTGACCTCCTGAAAGCCCTGCCCTCCTCGAACTTCACATCTCGCCTAACCACAACTCTCCTCTATGCGGGAATATAGATCCGAAAGGCTTTCAAGGTCTCACTGTAGCCCACAAAGATACCCTTCTCTGCGGTGGGCTCTAGCTTGGTCCTCTTCTCCTTGGGTACGTAGGAGTATGCAATACACCCAAAGATACGAAGATGACCAACATCAGGCTTCTTCCCAGAAAAAGCCTCCTCCGGAATCACATGCCCTAAGGCACGATGCGAACTCCTGTTCTGCAAATATACAACAGTGTTGCAGGCCTCTGCCCACAAAAACAATGGCAACCCCTAATCATGTAGCATGGCTTTGGCAACCCCTCCGATGGATCTGTTCTTCCTCTCCGCAACCCCATTCTGCTGGGGGTTGTAAGGAACTGTGAACTCCCCCCTAATGCCTGCCTCCACACAATAATCAACAAACTCTCCAAGGGTGTACTCACCTCCATTTTCCGACCTCAAGGACTTGATCTTTCGACCTGTCTGAGTCTCCACAAGAGCTCTGAACTCCTGAAACCGCTTGGAGACCTCATCCTTGGTCTTCAAGAAATAAATCCAGGTCCTCCTAGAGTGATCATCAATGAATAAAACATTATACTCATATCCACTCAAGGAAACATGAGACATCCAACCGCTCACATCGGAATGAATCAAATCAAGTATCCCAGTTGCTCTGCTGTCACTACTGGGAAAAGAGGATTTGGCAAACTTGCCCATCGCACATCCTCTGCAAGTATCAAAGTGATCAGTACTGAAATTTGGCACCCTTGTAGTGACCTCCCGCAATGTCCTCAAGGCTCCATGATACATGTGCCCCATCCTGCGGTGCCAAATCTCACACAGCTCTGAACTGCTCGCTCTGTTGTCGGTACTACTACTCAATGCCAAAAAGGGTTGAAATGCAAACTTGTACACCTTTGCATGGCATACACCTATCACTCTAGCTGAATCAGCTGGAGCACCCCTGGGATATATCAACACTTGTCCACTCCTGAACAATATCTCATATCCTCTGTCCTCCAAAGCTGAGACGGATATGAGGTTATTCCTCATCCCTGGCACATATAGAACATCTGACACCTTCAAGAGAGGTTTGGGTTCCCTATCAAATGTCAGTGTCCCCACACCGACTGCTCTAACAACGTTGTCATTTCCGAGTACTACCTCTATATCAGTGCCACTCACTGAAAGCTCTGAGAAGTACTCACGGACCCCTGTCATATGATGTGAAGCCCCACTGTCAACATACCAGATACTGGCGATGCTCTGCTAGTGGAGGGAAATGCACACTCCCTCTCAACCTCCATGGCAGGTGATCCTGCACTAGTGGACTCACAAGCAATGAACCCAAACTCCTAGTCAAAGCGATCCGTAAAGTCCTCTACCTCTGCTGGTGCTGCCATGTTCTGGTTCTTCCCCTTCTTCTTCTTCTCTGAACACACAACTGCATAGTGTCCCATCTTCTGACAATTCCAACACTTCACCTTGGAATAGTCCTTCTGCGCGTTCCCCTGTTTACCTTTACCTTTACCTTTGTCTTTGCCCCCACCACTGCTTGTGGAAACTTGCTTCTTTCCTTTTCCTTTTTTGCCTCCTGCCAACAGTGCTACATCCTCATCCTGCTCAACTGGTTTGGTTGCCCCAAGCTGGCTCTTCCTGATTTCTATCTATATGCAATCATCCCAAAACCTCTCCCAAGTGAGAAGGGTCTCACGTGCACAAACCCCATCAGCAAAGTTCAACCATGAACTGGGGAGGCCATTCACTGCAAACCGCACCAACTCAGTGGGTGGAATGACCTCTCCAACTGCTACCAACTCATCTCTCACATTAGTAATCTTTGTGAGATATCCAGTTGCACTATCAGTGTTACCCATCTTAATGGTCTTCAGCTTCTCCCTTAGGACCATTTTTCTATTCTCATTGGTACTCTGGTAGAGATTGGTCAATGTTGTCCACATCTCATGAGCATTTCTCTTTCCTCTCACATGAGGAATGCAATGGTCTTTGATTCTGTCTAGAATCAGTCTCTTACCCTTGTTATTCTTTTTATTATAAGTACTATGTTGACCACACTTCGTCAACTACCCTATAGCAGTACACCCCCATTTTTTCAAATGGGATTCGTCATGTTCGACGTGGTTGCGCCATTCAGATTCCATCATCTAGATTTCATCGACAGTTGACATTGTTATAAATGATGTAAACCCATTCTGCATTGTTATGATGTAAATGATCTAAGTAAGACCGTCCATGTATGTAACAACCTAGGTAAGCCTAGTATGTTGTTGATGACTTCCATCCTAGGAGGTTTTTTGTCTCACTGATTCACGAAAGTGATCGGCAGAGTTTTTCCCTCCAGCCTCACCCCAAAGCTAGGGTGGAATTTGTCATCAACATGCTAAGTGAGTCCTAGTGTTTTTTATCGAGTCCTTGTAAAAGTAGCTTGAGCTACTTGGTCTACTAGATCATATTTTGAGTCGCAGAATTGGGTATTTATTTGAGGGTCTATACAAATGGGTTTTCCCCCTTCATGTATGTAAATGTATTATCTCATGTAAAAGAGAGTTGGAAAAATAATTATAATCCCCTCTTAGTCAATTAATTAAATTTTCTGGTCAATTAATTAATAAAATCCTAAACCAGAAATTTAATTAATTTAGGGTCCTAAATTAGGATTAAATCATTAAAGGCAAAATTTGTTGGTCCTTGGAAAATGATTTTGACAGCCCCAGGCCAAGGGAATATTGAGAATTTTAAGAAATATTGGACCCTTGGGCCCTGGTGGTTAAGTCAAGGTCAAAATTTTGGGGTAATTAACTTAAAAATAATATTTTTAAGTTAATTAAAATTGAATTAAGTGATAAATTCGTTTTTTTCCCCAAAATTTTAATTTCAACGTTCCGGATTAAAAGATAATTAAATCTTTTGGACGGTTGAGATTATTTTGACGAGGATCATCCAAACTAGCCGTTAGAGATCTAGTCCTATAAATTTAGAGGTCTTTGTCATTCTTGGATCATCCGATCTCAGAATCGTGCACTGGCTCTTAGAAGCTCTTGTAAACTTTTTTGAGGAATAAAGCTAAAGACTTTGGGGTTACAAATCTGGATGTTCCTTCTCAGATCTATGTGGTGAATTCTCTCTAAACTCTGCTACTTGGTTTCTTGCATTTTATGGTTGATGGCCTTCATGGATTAATCTGCATATAGGTATCTTATGCGGTTTTCTGGGTTTATAAAATAACATTTTGATTTTTCTAAGGGTCTCATGTTGTTTTCTTAAATCTCTATCGGTCTAAAGTTCAGATCTAAGTGTGCAGGGAAATTTTTTTTTAAGATTGGGCGTCTGGGGAAGTCTTCGGTTGGACCAGCCGACTCTCAATAAGCATAAATCTGATAAGCTCTTTATTTGTTAAATTCCGGGTCTATCTTACGATATTTGTGATTTTGCAGGGTTTCGAAGGCTTGTGCCTCTCACTTAAATTTTAAACTTCTGAAAATTGTGCTAAACGGATTTAGATCTAACCATGAGGGTTTCAAATTGTAAATTAGTTGTAAATTTGTAAATTTCTCAGGATTGTCAGGGTTTAATCATTAAATTGGTGTGTGTATCTTCAGATTTGACTAGTTGTTGCAGGTTGCAGGTTCAAAATCGAATTTTTTTTTTTAATCTAAGGCAGATCTAGCCTCCAAAGGCCAGATCTGGCCTCAAATTTCCACTGTGGATGAATCTGGATATTATTTCAATTTAAGGAGCGTAAATTTGAGAAGGTTTAAGTTTGCTGGGCGACATTTGTGACTGGGTTTAATAGAAAAAATTCTCAATCTTGCTGGACGTTTTAGATGTGTATGGGTTTATTTATCTATTGACCATCGATTCTATCTGCCCATCCTTCCATTCTCCACGCATCGTCCAGCCTTCCTTCCTCTGCATACGCTGCCTATTCTTTCCATCGATTCACCTCTGTCCAGATCCGATTTCCGCAAATTCAAACAAAGGTTAAACGCACGCATTAAAATCTTTGATCTCTGATCTCATTTCCCTAGCCGTCCCTGCCTTTCCGTCCAACCCTCGTGTTCCCTCCTTTGCAAGCCGTCAACCCTTCATCTGTCCTTCGATTCACTGCTCCATCTCCTTCATTTAAACCGCTACTTCATAGCGTCAAGCTCCAGCATCGATCTTCAAACTGCAGCGCCGTCCATCGATGCCCTTCTCCCCACCGTCCAAGATCCTCTCATGCCGTCGTTCCATCTTCATCGATCTGCAACTTGCAAATACAAAAAACGATAAACGCACAGTTAAAGAATTAAACTTACATTGCTATTCTGTATATAGCGTGGTTTAGTTTATAGCGTAGATTTGAATTTCGATTTTTTTATATTTCATGATAGCATAAGTCTTAGTTTCAAATTGGTCGGTTTTCTTTTTTTTTTTTAAGATTTCGTTTTAGTTTTCATTTAAGTTTAATTTAGATTGTAATTTAATTTAATTCTAGCTTAGCGTTAAAATTTTTAGTTTAGATTTAGGATTTCATTTCTTTTAATTTAGATTTAGTTTAATTCTAATCTCTTGTGTAATTTAGTTTGACTTTTTAATTTAGTTTAGATTTGTTTAAATTTAACTTTAGTTTTAGTCTTTAGTGTTAGCTTTAGCATAGTTTTAATTTAGTTTTATTTTCATTTTAATTTAGATTTTAATTTTGTTTTGTTTAGTTTTAGTTTTTTTTTAGATTTTAATTTTTTAAGTTTCATTTAGTTTGTTTTAGATTAAAAATATTAAAAAATAAAAAATAATAAAAATTTCCAAAAATCTTTAAAAAAATTAAAAAATACAAAATATATAAAAAAAAATTTAGTGGTCCACTGAGCCTTAATTTTTTTATCTAAGTTTGACTGTGGATATTTTAATTTTCGAGTTGGGTAATACTGGAACATCTTAATTTTAAGACCTCTTCATGGTGGCATTTTCATTATTCATAGGATGGTGTTTTTAAATGGATATCATTGTGATCAATCATGGTTTAATAAGCAGCAGTTAAGCGTTACTTACTTGTTTATAATTGCATAACGGGATTCTGTTTGACTCCATAAGGCACTGGTCTTAAACGTAATATCTAATCTAGATCTGTGGAATCTCGTTCATTTTATAAGTATTTGATGTTTTCGCTGTGTCTCCTAGATTTGTCATCCTCATTTCTAGAAGGGTCTACCTCCCTTGGCCTGCAAGGAGACAGCTTAAATAGAGAGATTGGGGATAAAGGTGACAGCCTCCAATCTGAGCCGTTGTCGCGGTTACCCTGGAATGCAGTAACGACAACACGCAAGCCCAGAACAGCATCAGTAAGCACATTTACAGTGTGTTGTGCAGTATGCACCATGACATCCCAGACTTCTGCCTCCTCAAAGATGCTCTTCATTCTCTCCTTCCAAAAACTGTAGTTACTATGCCCATCCAACCTATCCTCCACCCTCAAGCCCAAAGACATGCTTGCTGTCCTAAATAAGTTGAAAATAACACTGCTGTAGTAAAGATAAAAAATTGTGTGAAAAATCAGCTTACTGTAATTTCTGAGTGAAAAATCAGCTTGCTGTAATTTTTCCTTCTTGCTGTCCCAAACTGCCTTTTCAGCAAAATACCTCTGATACCATGTAGAAATTTCAGTTTCCCACCCCGGTTTTCAATTTCACCTTATTTCTCCATATAGTTAAATGCCCATTCCCATAGCCTTACATTCAACAAGCTGAATAAATAAATATTTTCTAAAAACACAAATTCTGGAAATTTCACAATGCTGGAAATGCAGAAATAAAACTCAGCAAAATTAATCAGCCACACAGAAAAATAGACACGTTGATTTTTGGTCAATGTGACCCTGCAAAAACCCCCTACAACTCTTGGGGAAAACCAGTTTGAAAGCTCCTTATTTCTGGAAAATGCTTTTACGGAGACCTAAAATATACAAGGGAAATTCCAGCAAATAAATTACAGACTTATCTTGTTTTCCGTGCTTGCCTCTGCCTTGGAAAACGTGCCAAAACAGCAAAAAACTCAAAAGAGAAATTTATTACAGCAAATGACAGTCTTGGAAATCGTGCCAGAACTTAGTTATACAACCGTACTGACTGTACGGAAATTTACAGCAGAGCTGCCTCCTCGAAATCCGTGTTGGCTGCCTCGAAAATTGTGCCCAGCCACCTAGGAATCTGTACCTTTAGCTGCTGTACCTTTTCTCGAAAACCATGTTGTCCTTCTCCTCAAAAAATGTGCCACAAAATTGTTGTACGCACTGTTGCCTCGAAATCTGTGTTGTTGTACGGCCTTGCTGCCTCAAAATTCGTGCAGCCTCTTGCTGCCTCGAAAAGCGTGCCGCTCCTTGCTGCTGTATGGACTCGCTGAATCTGCCTCTCCTTCACCTTCTCAAGCTCAATCCCTGAAAATGACTCCAGCTCTCTTCCTCCTCTTCTCTCAATCTGCTCATGAAAGAATGAATGACCTTTTCCCTCCTTTCCTCCTTTAACCTAACCCTAAGTGACTTTTGGAGAATCCCTAAATCCAATGGCTTAGATAGCTTTAGATCTAGGGCTGAGATTAAATGCTCATTTAAATCTCACTTTCTATTTTTTAATTCACCACACTTTAATAAAGACCCACTTAGTCATTTATTACCAAAGTCACTTTTCCTTTCTAATTTCACATTGACTTTAATAAAGTCACTTTAAAATTAGACTTTAGTAACTTTATCACTTAAAGTCACTTTTAAATTAGATTTGACTTTATAACTTCATAAAGTCACTTTAGGAGAAAAATTAAATTCTTTTGGACACTTTTCCCTAGGGCAAAGATCAAAGCTTTAGAGAACCACCTATCCTCCGGTAACCAAATTTCAACACGAAGCTAAAGAAATGGCAATGCAAGTTGAAGAAAACCTACATATCTTAAGAATGGATGCCAATGACCTCCCTAAAAACAAAACTTAGGCCAAGAAGTAAAAATCTAAAGATCAACATGAGGAAACCCTTCTGGCCATCCTTAAAAAGATGGAAAAACTTAGTGAAGAGTTCCACTCACGGTATAGGATAGTTATTAACAAAATCACGGCATTGGAGAAGACCCAAAAGTCTAGTTACATTCCAAAGGGAAAACCTTTTCCTAAAAAGAAAAGTGAAGAAGGTAAGCCAAGCTCATCTCAAGTCCTGAACACTTTGGCTCCAACTAATGCAGGAAAGCAAGACTCATCCTCCGAAGACGAGCCAAGTGAAAGTGATGAGAGTGATAATGAAGAAGTAGATGTGTATGCCAATCTTGTGGAATCCGATGTCTTCAACATTTTGCTAGGGGGTTCATACACTTATCCTCCCATTAGTGAGGTCACAACCAAAGAAGAGAAAGAGGAGCCTATTCTTAACATTGATGCTAGTAATGGAAGATTCAAAGGGGTGCAATATTCACGAAAGGATAATAATAAGGACCCTGCAACCTCCAAGGAACCCAACAAAGATGACCTGCCTCCCAAGCAAGCCCCTCCTAAGGAAAATCCTTCTAAATATCCTCCTAAAAAGGATCCCCAAACTAAAGTCGAGCCTAAAAAGGGTCCCCAAAAGGGAGGAAACACCAAGAAGAAAGAAAAGGGCAAACAAGTTGGACTTAACATTGACTTAGAAGCTACTATAGGGAAGATAACTATACCGTTCCTCTAAAAGAGATTGCAAAAACTCCTGAATAAATTAAGAAGTCCCTGGCTTTGAAGAGGAAGAATTACCCGAAGACTGGCAAAATATTCATATTCTTGATTGTAACCCTGGACATGAACCTTTTATGCTCACTTTGGCTATCAATGACCTTTGATTACATAATTGTATGCTAGACTTGGGGGCTTCCGCTAATATCGTGTCTTTAAAAGTCATGAAGCAATTGGGTCTCAGCATTACTCGGCATATAAGAAGGTATGTGGTTTTAATTCTAAGCTTGTGGAGGTGGACGGTCTCATAAAGAACCTTAAGTTTTCTTTGGCTAGGAACCCCGATATATCCCTTCTCATGGATGTTTTCATAGATATTCCTGATGTGTGGGGAATGCTCTTGTCTAGGAAATGGGGGGGCTATCGTTCGAAGTCATGTTCAAATGGACTTATCATACGCCACTATCCCGCGAGCTGATAGAACCCCCTTTATCCTCTATAGGGAGCCTACTTACCTTTCTCATGTGATTAAACCTAGACCAACTCCATATTAAGAAGCACATGACATTGAAAAGACTTCTCCCATTTTCCCCTCACAAGAAGTTTGCATCCTCAAAAGACCAAATCACAAAACAATTAAAAGGTGGAAGCCTAAAAAAGAGTACAAGGTAGGGGACTTGGTTTTAGTTGATAGAGATTTGATGCCTGTCAATATTCATGGAAAAGTTGGGGATGACTATTACTAAATTGCTAAACTCAACGATGAACTACGGCCACAGCCAGTCAAGTTAAGTAGTATCACCCCTTTCCTTGATACTTGACATTGTAGTATATGCATGCTATAGTAGGATGCATCGCATGATGATTTTTGCATTAGAACTAATGTCATATGATATTGCTCATAGTAGACTAGCTGCATTTAGATTAAAATTTGCACTTTTTATTATTTGTTGATTTTATGGCCTAACATTAAGCATGGGTGATCATAAAACACCGTACAAACATGTTGCCCCGTGGGTTTAGTCTTTGATATGTGCAGGTAACAATTCTACAGTAACCAAGAAATTGTTGGAGTTCTTGTGACCTCCCATTCGAGTAGCTTCGCCCACTTTTTGAGAGATCACGTCCCAATTGGTTTTAGGTCACGTCCCATTTTGAGGGAGATTTAATGTTGTGGCACCCTACGCAAAACGAATTGCAATATTGGTTGGATAGAAAGATCCTTGAATTCGCAATCCAGGAGAATTGAAGCTCTAAGATAGCACCTGAAAAGTGGGCTCCGAAATACATCTATACAAAATTTCACAAGATATTCTTTTGCTCCTTTGCAATTGAGTTGCATGAGTGGTTGTTGCGATTGACTGAATTTAATACCTGCGCGAAGGACAACATAGTCACTGAGTGGACTCTTGAATTAATACAGCAATTAGAAAAGACAAGCAATAAGATCACCCTCGCAATAGGTCATTGGATCGATCATGTCTTGGGAGGATTTGTGAAGACTCTTCAACAAACTCACAAAAGCATTGAACTGGTCACTGAAGGGCCCACTACAGAGAAATTGGTCATTGAAGCGCAGGGAGCTGCTGCGCAGAGTCTTGAGGTGGTGCTGCCACTGAAAACTTTTGTTGTTGCACTCCAAGCCAAGATGAAGGAGCGGACCTTACAGTGACTCAGGACGAGTCACAGGTTTGTGTTGGGGGCCTATTGGAGCGTGGTCCCCAGGGGTACATTTTGGAGTAACTTTTTGTATGTAATTTTACATATGCCTGCTGCGCAGAAAGGTCAAGGGGCTTAGGGGCAGATCAAAGTCCCTCTTTTATGTAAATGTGTTGTAAGGGTAAACTGTGGGACTCAAACCATGGTTTGAGACCATAGTATCTACACGCTAGATGAATATAAATATAGATAAATCGAGTCTAAGTATTCAATCAAGTAATGTTTTGGATCTAAGTACGTTTATGCATTTGTGATACATTTTGTAAGTTTGGGTTGGGTAGAAAGGCTTCTGCTAGCTGTGTGTGCGGAGACCTAGTCCTGGTTGTGTGCGGACTCCGCTGGCTATGTGTGCGGAAGGGTAATTGTAAGGGGAAAGTTTGTTTGTACTGAACTATTGAATCTAATACAAGGATTGGTTTTGGAAAAGCACTTGTTATGTGTCTGAATTAGTTGTTTACTATTACTGCTTTGAGATCGCTTTACTTCTGTTATGCTTAATTATATTTGCGCGAGTAAATATTTATGCATGAGTATATGTTGATGGTTGAATACATGAGTAGCTCTGCTTAAGTTATTGCACATTGCGAAGATCTAGATCTGTTATCATTTATCTGCGACGAAGTTGATCTGTGATCCATCTGTTTTATGCATTATATGTATTCGTGACAAGCTAATCTGATAAGTGTTGTTCGATATTTGCGCACATCAGTTTCCGATCTACAACAAGTTCTGTTATAAACCTATTTAGGGCTACCACACAAATTTTTTCCTCAAGGTGCAGAAACCTGGTTCCAGCATCCCCCCATACTGCTTCGGGTGAGACTTTGACCTGCGCAGGCACATCATTGCCGAGAGGGCCAGTAGTTGGAGGGTTTGTTGGTTGCGCGACAAACTCTGAACCTGGGTCAAAACCCCTCAAGCCAACACAACCGATGGTTACCCAAGTTCAAATGTGATGCTACCATGTATGCCCATGACTTTGTTGAAGAATTCTATTCGCACATGTCCGCTGTGATGATCTTTGATGAAGATAAGCTTATGATGCTTTTTGCTTTATCGCTTGAAGGACAAGCAAGAGAACGGTACCTTAGTCTTCCCCTGGCATGCATTGAAGATTCTGATGAATTTGAGGACCCATTCATGAAGAGATGGCCATGCAATACCCAAGGAACCTTCAACATTGAGAAGTTTTATCAAATAGCTAGGGGAAGGGAAGACATTCAAAAATTCATTCAAAAGTTTGATAGCGTAGTTCGGGATATCCCTGATCACCTAAAACCCTCTGATGCCAACATCCTTGAAAAATTTATTAAAGTCGTAGGTGGCCACCTAACATATACATTGAGGGACAATAAACCTTTCACATTGGCCGAAGCTAAAGAAATGGCAATGCAGGTTGAAGAAAACCTACATATCTTTAGAATGGATGCCAATGACCTCCCTAAAACCAAAACTTAGGCCGAGAAGGAAATGTGAAAATTTACAACCAGTTGCAGTGATAGATTTATTTCTCATACTTATTATTTCAATAAGTTATTATTCAGAAATATTCCGGCAAATATCGAAATAAATACTACTGCAACATTCACAATTATATATGCTGAGAAATAAACAGTAGAGAACATAAGCACAAGAATCAATCACATGTACATAGTTATTTTTTGGACAATTGTCCCCAGAAAAACCCAATGTGGGAAAACCGGTGCAGCAAATGACGGTTTTATTAATTCTTCAGCAAATGATAACTTTACAGGGAAAATATTCGGCAAATAAATTCTGAACCACCTGAGACTGAATATCTAGCTTACTTGGACAAATTTCTGACACCCAGAACAGCCCCTACAAGCCCCTGCGTGATTCTCTGCGCAGTCCCAGTGCTGGACTGCATGAATCTGCATGGAGACTGTGTGGGATCTCTGCGTTGTAGCCTCAAGCTGCCTCCAGTGACCCATTGCTGCTCTCCGACCCTGATCTCAATTACCTCTAACCTCCTCCTGCTCCTGCAACTTCTCACCATGCAAACTCTCCCACTGAGATCGAATTCTACATCAGAATGGATCTCCTTCAGGTACTGAGTGTGTGCCCGGCTTGTTTTCCAAGTGACCCTCAAGCCTTCTTTTATAATCTTCTTGTTAGAGAACCAACGTCCCAGATTAAAAGATTAATCAATGGCTAAGATTAAATCTTGACTTGATCCATGTTTTCTAGAAGATTCACACTCTGACTTATTAATACCCTTTAATTATTTCATTTCCCTAAGTTTGGACTTAGGGTCTCCATTAAAATATATTAATTATTTTAATAAGTCTTGAACCAAGTAGAATTTCACAAACAGTTTCTGGGTTCTTTGGAATGTTGTTGTTTAAGCCTCTCTGCAAAGTTTGAGACTTGGAACACTTTCTGATGCTACAAAATCAACAGGCAAAATCTAAATATCAACATGAGGAAACCCCTCTGGCCATCCTTCAAAAGATGGAAAAACTTAGTGAAGAGTTCCCCTCAGGGGATAGAATAGTTATGAACAAAATCACGGCAATGGAGAAGGCCCAAAATTCTAGTTACATTCCAAAGGGAAAACCTTTTCCTAAAAAGCAAAGTGCAGAAGATAAGCCAAGCTCATCTCAAGTCCCGAACACTTTGGCTCCAACTAATGCAGTAGAGCAAGACTCATCTTCTGAAGACGAGCAAAGTGAAAGTGATGAGAGTGATAATGAAGAAGTAGACATGTAGGCCAATCTTGTGGAATCCAATGTCTTCAACATTTTGCTAGGGGTTCATACACTCATCCTCCCATTAGTGAGGTCACAACCAAAGAAGAGAAAGAGGAGCCTATTCTTAATGTTGATGCTAGTAATGGAGATTCAAAGGGGTGCAATATTCACAAAAGGATAATAATAAGGACCCCGCAACCTCCAAAGAACCCAACAAAGATGTCCCGCCTCCCAAGTAAGCCCCTCCTAAGGAAGCTCCTTCTAAATATCTTCCTAAAAAGGATCCCCAAACTAAAGTCAAGCCTAAAAAGGGTCCCCAAAAGGGAGGAAACACCAAGAAGAAAGAAAAGGGCAAACAAGTTGGACTTAACATTGACTTAGAAGCTACTATAGGGAAGATAATTGTACCCGTTCTCTAAAAGAGATTGCAAAAATTCCTAAACAACAACAGCAAATTAAGAAGTCCCTGGACTTTGATGAGGAATAATTACCAGAAGACTTGCAAAATATTCATATTCTTGATGGTAACCCTGGACATGAACCTTTTATGCTCACTTTGACTATCAATGACCTTTGATTACATAATTGTATGCTAGACTTGGGGGCTTCCGCTAATATCATGTCTTTAAAAGTCATGAAGCAATTGGGTCTCAGTGTTACTTGGCCATATAAGAAGGTATGTGGTTTTAACTCTAAGCTTGTGGAGGTGGACAGTCTCATAAAGAACCTTAAGGTTTCTTTGGCTAGGAACCCCGATATATCCCTTCTCATGGATGTTGTTGTCATAGATATTCCTGATGTGTGGGGAATGCTCTTGTCTAGGAAATGGGGGGGCTACCGTTCAGGGTCATGTTCACATGGACTTATCATACGCCACTATCTCGCGATCTGAAGGAACCCACTTTATCCTCTATAGGGAGCCTACTTACCTTTCTGATGTGATTAAACCTAGACCAACTCCATATTACGAAGCACATGACATTGAAAAGCCTTCTCCCATTTTACCCTCACAAGAAGTCTGCATCCTCAAAAGACCAAATCACAAAACGATTAAAAGGTGAAAGCCTAAAAAGGAGTATAAGGTAGGGGACTTGGTTTTACCTGATAAAGATTTAATGCCTATCAATATTCATGGAAAAGTTGGGGATGACTATTACTACATTGCTAAACTCAACGATGAACTATGGCCATAGCCAGTCAAGTAGTATCACCCCTTTCCTTGATACTTGACAATTTACTATATGCATGCTATAGTAGGATGCATCGCATGATGATTTTTGCATTAGAACTAATGTCATATGATATTGCTCATAGGAGACTAGCTGCATTAAGATTAAAATTTGCACATTTTATTATTTATTGATTTTACAGCCTAACATTAAGCATGGGTGATCATAAGACATTGTACAAACATGTTTCCCCGTGGGTTTAGTCCTTGATATGTGCAGGTAATAGGTCTATGGTAACCAAGAAATTGTTGGAGTTCTCGTGACCTCCCATTCGAGTAGCTTCACCCACGTTTTGAGAGTTCACATCCCAGTTGGAGCCAGATGTTACCCACCATTTTGTGGTTGATATCCCTAGGAGAAAATTTTCTCCAAGATGGTCCTCAGCCGTCAGCCAGCAACCCCTTGCAGCCACCAACTAACTCGTTGTGCCATTTCTCCGCCACCTAAACCAGCGATGTGGTCCTTCGCCCATCTGTCATGATCGTATGTTTGAAGGTGGGCCTCCCGAACCTAAAAGTATGCCTTGTCATTTGGTAATTGAGTATTGTTGTTTGCTAATGATGGACACTTCTGGGCATGAATTAATGGGGGAATTTGGCGGAAAGAGTGGGCTAGGTCTGTGCTTATGTCCCCTAGACCTCTTTTGGATGTTACCCTTGGATCCTAGTCCCGTGGGATCTCATTTATTGACCTTTGGGCTTTAGGGATGATATTACATGGGAAACCCTGATTTTGGCTGCGTGGTCCCGCTCCCCCATCCACATATATCACTCCCATTCTGTTTATTATAACCCCATCCATTATCTTTCCCACCTGGGTCCACATTTCTCCATTGGGTCCACAGAGGGTTAGCCTCCCCTTTGTTGGAAAATGTAACTAAGTTCGGTCTTCATTTAATGTACTTGACAAAAGAATAAAGAAAAAAAATTATTATTATTATTGTGACTTATTAAACCATAGGTTTCATGCTTGGGTCACCATGTTTTAGGTCAAAGTCCCCATTGAGGACTTCTAGGATTTATTCTGAGTTAGTAGAGTCATTGTACATTTAAAGAGATTCTTGGGCTTTTGAATAATGTAAAAAAGTTTAATATTGAGTAAAATATGAATTATGTGACCTCCACACCAAGTCGACCTAAAGGGGATCATGTCGGCCTAAGAGACACCTATTCGACCTCATTTGGAGCCTATAAAAGGAAGGAAATCGAATTCATTTGGAGCACACCCTCTCACAGCAAGTTTGAGATCTCTTGTAGCTGGGAAAGGTTCAAAGTCTGTTGTCGGGAAGCCAAAAGAAGTGTGAGTTTGGGGAAGTCTAAGGAGAAGAAGAAAAACGAAAAATTGGTGCCTCTCTCTCTCTCTGTTTCGTGCCCTAGATTGGGAGATCGAAGTTTTCGAAGTTTTGTTGTTGCCGGAAATCATCTGCTGCTGGAAGTTGTTGCCTAGTCGAAGTTGCTAGAAAGGAGTCGAAGATCTACGAGACTAACTTGGTGTGGAGGGAAGGTATGGTATATGTCTAGGTTGAAGAGTCTCAAAGAATACTATTAAAAGAACGAATTATCTTGATTGGGTTTTCCCCTCAAGGGGGGTTTTTCCATGGCATAGTTCCTACATCTGGTGTCTATTGTTTTATGTGTTGTTGCTTTGGTAATTGCTTGATGAACTAAGAGAAAGAAGATATAAAGAGTCATAATAACAAGAAACATCACAAGTAATTATCAAGAAAAAGAAAATCTTTCTGCCTTTATGATTTTCTAACATGGTATCATAGCTTTGGTGAAGAAGGAAGAAAAAGGTAGTCTTCAGCACTTGATCAAGGAACCATTCAAAGCATCATCTCAGGGAAGGAATCTACTACACTCTAGGAATATGTCTAACACAATCAAGGGAGAAAACAAACTTGAAGGATCCTCAAACTACAGGTCCTGGAAGAAGAGAATTGACCTCATCCTTGAAAAGAATAAGATACTGGACTTAGTCAAAGGAAACGTAAAGAAGCCTACAGAGGATTCCAATGATGGTGACAAAGTGAAATTCAGGGAACTAGAATTGGTGGCCATGACTCTAAAGGTAGAAGGAATAAAGGACAACTTGGTCCCATTCACAGCCAACATCGACCATGCTCAGGAAATGTATGAAGCCTTGTCGAAGTTATTCACTATTAAGAACATTGGTCAGGTAGCTACTTTGAAGAATAAGCTAAGAACTACAAAGAAGACACAGTGGCCTCCTTCTTTGTGAATATAGCAAGAATCAAGGATGAGCTTTTGGCCATGGATGAAATTGTTCCAGATAAAGAACTCATGATCACTGCCCTATTAGGATTGCCACCTACTTGGGGTGCATTTGCTGCAGGACTTAACAGGTGGAAGGTAGCTCCCACCTTTGAAGAACTATGGACTGCCTGCAGTCAGGAAGAATTAAGGATCTCATTAGTTACCAACTCTAAACGAGCATCTAATTCCTACATTGCTCAACATAAAGGAAATAAATCGAAAGGACAAAGGAAGAAAGTTTACCTGTCCAAGGTATAATGCTATCAATGCCATAAGAAGGGTCAATATAGGATTGATTGTCCCGACAATCCGAGAAACAAGAAGAGAGAAAGAGATCAAGCCAACATTGTTGAAGAAGGAGACCCAAAAAAAGTCAAACCCAAAGAATTTGACATTAGGGACTTACACTACTAAGTTCTTTGCTTGCATCCTTAAATATCTTATGTTATATTTTTGATGTTTTATAAGTTTATAGGTATCCCTCAAGCTTTGGGGGGAGCCCTCAACAACTCCCAAACACAAGTATCTCATTTCCTTTCATTTTTTGGTTTTATGTACTTATTTAAGTTTTTATTATACTGATCACCTTTCTCCCTCTATTGATCTTGACTAGGAAAAACATCTGCTATATTCTCAAGGAGTATGAAGGAGGACCTCTCAAGACAAGGTTTGTCAAGAAACAAAGGAATGCTTTAAAACATTGATTTCTTTATGATAAATGTTCATTCGTTTGACAATCTATTACTAACATTGTTGTGTCCAAGTAGGAGGTGAGCCACTCATTCTCGTACTATATGTGGATGATCTATTTCTGATGGGGTCATCAAGACTCATAGAGGACTGCAAGAGGGACTTAGCAACAGAGTTCAAGATGAAGGATTTGGGACTAAAGAATTATTTCCTACAACTAGAGGTATGGAAAACAGATGAGGAGATCTTCCTTGGGCAAGGGAGATACACTATCGAGATCTTGAAGAGACTCAAGATGCAGCACTGTAAACCCATGTCTACACCTATGATTACCAATTGGAGGAAGATAGATGCATCAGAGGACGCAGTAGTGGACCCAACCTTGTATAGGCAGCTTATATAGGCTCTCTCATGTATATGGTCAACATAAGGCCAGACATTTGTTTTGTGATCAAAACTATCAGTCGGTTCATGGTGGAACTGAAGAGAGTACATTAGACAGCAACAAGACATGTACTATGATATCTATGAGGTACAATCAAGTATGGCTTGAGATTTACTCGAGGTGATGGTATCAAATTGATGGGTGTGAAAATTCCTAACTCTTTGAATCCTATTGCAGCAAACTCATATTGCTTCTCCTACTTGATAAATTATACTAGTTATTTACTATGTTCTACACAAGTAAATACTGAAGCAAATACGCTACAACCTTCACTAAATAAATGCGGAAACAAGATTTGAACAAGAAAATTAAACACACACGACATCGTTATTTTTGGACTAAGTCCCCGGAAAAACCCAATGCGGGAAAATCGGTGCAGTAGCTAAGGGTTTGTATTATTAAGCAGAAGTTTCTGAATACAACTGGATGCCCAAATCTGGCTATTCACAGAGAATCTGACTGACAGAGAATTAGTGAGGATTACCTCATACTAACACTAGAGATCCAACACTGACCCAACACTGAATTGGACATCCCCATGTTGCCTTTGTGCTGCCTCTGCGCAGATCTGCATCACTCTGGCTCGAGACTATGTCATTTCCTTCTGCTGGTCGTTCTGTTGGCTGGATACTGATCTTTCGCCCCTTCGGTCTCACAACCCGACACTTCGACACTGGATCTAACTGATCCTCAGCAAAACTTCGGATCTCCTCAAGCCTTCAGCGTTGCGTCTGCATGGCACTGCGTTGCCTAGCGTACCTCCTACGCTGCCTCTTCTGCGTCCTCTTCTCTGCCTTCTCTGTGATGTATTCCCAACTCTGGAAAAGATCTTCCAATCGGAACTATCACTACCCCTCACTGCAATCGAATCAACTCGATCAAATCTTTCGGCTTCTCACTTGAGAAATCTGATCTCTAAACTCACTCGGTGTGATTTCCAAATTGTTAGGTCCCTATATTACTAGTTTAGCCCCTTATTGTTATTAGTGTAGCCCCCTTATTGTTATTATTGTACCCCTGTAACCCCAATATTGTTATTATTGTGCCCTTACATTGTTATTGTTACGTCGGCTAGGATTACATTGTGGCCCACTAGGATTACATTGTGGCCCCATGGACTCCTATATATAGAAAGGAGGTTTTATCATTTGTATCATCCAAGAATTGTTCATTCATGTAATGTATTGGAGGTTGCCCCCTCGAAGTGGCTTATTTCTAAGGTGTTAATATCTCTTTTCTTCTATTTTTGGAGCTGGTTTCACAACATTTGGTATCAGAGCTTTGGATTCTAGGGTTTCGTTGCTCCAAACAGGTCATCGTGGCATTTTCGCTATAACTTTTTTTTCTACGAAGGTTCAGAAGCTGAAATTTTTAGAGTGAGAAGTCGAAATCCTGAGGAACATCGTCGCAAACTTTCAAAGGTTGGTTCGCAATATTTTGGGAGATATGATCTGTGGAAGTTAGGGATGTTTGCAGGCTCCTCAATTTAACCTAAACAGGTCATCGCGGAATTTTCGCTATAAATTTTTTCTATGAAGGTTCAAAATCTGAAAGTTTTAGAGAGCAAAGCTGCAATCCTGAGGAACATCGTCGCAAAATTTCAAATCTTGGTTCGCAATATTTTCGGAGATATGGTCTGTGGAAGTTAAGACTTTTTCAGGCTCCTAAATTTCATCTCAAAGAGGTGATCGTGGGAAAATCTTCATCTCTCTCTCTGAGCATCGGATTGGAATTCTGTAAAAAGTGGACGCAAGCACACGGAATGTAGTTTCCTGTCTATAAATTTCAGAGCTAAAGGAGCAAGAAGTGACACGTGGCAAGTCGTACAAGTTCGCTCTACTGAACCAGTCCATAATTCAATCATCAAAGGAGATTGGGCACAACTTTGTCTTCAAGAATCCAAATCAGGTCAGACCTGTGTAATTCGAAAGAGGATTCAGAGGGCTACCTTAGTGCCAAATTTCAGATATTGAAGATCTGAAATCACAGAGATAATTCAGTTTCAATATCGCGCTCCTCAAAAGCAACAAAAAGGTGTGTACTTTTTTCGAATTACATAAGTCTCGTTTGAAAAAAATTAGTTTGAATTTATTCCAAGGGCATATTGAAGAATAGATATCAGTATTGGGTTCTAAAATGGCCCCTAAAAAGAATTCAACACCCATTAAGCCTTCAAAAGGCTCTACTATGACTCATGAAGACGAAGAAACACAACATGAGATATCAAAATTACAAGAGCAAGTGCACCAAATTTCGCTATCACAAAGAGCAACAAAAAATGAAATGGAAGTTTTGAAGAAAGGCGTGGAAGCTAAGATGAATGGTTTGGAAGCTAAGATGGAAGGCATGGAACTGGGCATCGAAGCTAATATGGATGGCATGGAAGCTAAGATCGATGGAAAAATGGAAAACATGAAGAATGATATAAAAGTAGACATCGAAGGTTTGGCAAAGTTGATACAAGAAATGTTTCCTAATGGCGAAAAGATAGTAGAGGAAACTCATGATGAGAACAAAATAAATATTAATCGTGATTTCATAAACTCTAATGTTGGACAGAAGAACCACCATATTCCAAAGATGGATAGAAGGAAGTTTGATGGCAAGGATCCCGTAACATGGATACTACAGATGGAGCAATATTTTGATCTCAATAATGTGCAAAACACACAAAAGGTACACATTGCAACTTTACATTTAGAACAAAATACATTTCTATGGTATCGATGGCTTTGCTCCCGTAAAAAAATTGTCACTTGGTCAATTTTTACGGAGGAAATGATAGCACATTATGAAGATACAAAAAGCAACACCTTCTTTAGCCAATTGATAAATCTCAAACAAAAGGGTTTAGTGGCGGAGCACATTGAGGACTTCCAAAAATTGAATACAAGGGTAACTGATATTCCAGAGGAACACAGGATTGATGTCTTCATAGGGACTTTAAAGGATAACATCCAACATGAAGTTCGCGTTTGGGAACCTGATTCATTGGAAAAGGCATTCAGGTTGGCAAGAAAAATTGAATGTAAAATTATGGCAACAAGGAAGCCTACCACTTACATATATAAAGATGGAAGTGTTGCTACTCCTAGACTTCCACAACCTACAAGGTTGACACCACAACAATTGGAAGAAAAAAGAGCAAAAGGGCTTTGCTACAATTGTGTAGCAAATACACTAAAGGTCATAAGTGCGCTGAGAAGAAATTATTTTACATAGATTCTGAAGAGGAAGAAGAAAATGAACAAGAATCTTCAAAAGAAGAGGATATACACCAAGAACCAACTCTATAAGAGGAAGAAATGAGTCTGACCATATCGTGTAATGCATTGGCGGGAATTACCACTCCTCAAACTCTCAAGATAGAAGGACATATCAAGAAGAAAAAGGTAATAGTGTTGATTGATTCGGGTAGTACCCATAATTTTATTCATTGTAAGGTAGCCAAGGAATTGAATTGTTTCCTATACCCGGCACCAGAATGTCAAGTGATGGTTGCAAATGGAGGAACTATAAATTGCTCTGGAAAATGCCATAATATCAAGCTAACCATGGGGGAATATGTATTGAATAGTTCAATGCTTTCCATTCCTATGGGAGGTGCTGATGTTGTACTAGGAGTACAATGGTTACAATCTTTGGGGACGGTAGCTTTTAATTTTCAAGAACTTTTCTTGAAATTTTTTTCAGAAGGAAAGGAAGTCGAATTACGGGGTATTGAAGGGAAGCCAGGAAGGATAATAAGCTCTAATGTGATGACAAAGCTTCTAAAGAAAGAACAACGAGGCGTAATTGCACAATTATGCTCACTAGAAGTTCCGACATCAAAATCATCTATTTCTGCAGATCTCCAACAAGTCTTGGACAATCATTCCAAGGTGTTTGAAACTCCCAAAGGACTCCCACCTATTCGTGATCCTGATCATGCTATTCATTTGATTCCAGGAAGTGTTCCTCCAAACATCAGGCCTTATAGATATCCTTACTTCCAAAAGAGCGAAATTGAACGTATGATTGCGGAAATGTTAGAGGCGGGTATAATTCAACCTAGTCAAAGTTCTTTCTCTGCTCCTGTAGTATTGGTACACAAGAAGGATGGATCATGGCGAATGTGTCCGGATTATAGGGAGCTCAATAAGCTCACCATTAAAGATAAATTTCCCATTCCTGTGATTGATGAATTATTGGATGAATTACATGGAGCAATTTATTTTACCAAGTTGGATCTTCGTTCAGGATATCATCAAATTAGAATGAAGACTGAAGATATTCCGAAAGCAGCATTTCGAACTCATGAGGGTCATTATGAATTTTTGGTCATGCCTTTTGGCCTTACCAATGCACCTTCTACATTTCAAGGGTTGATGAATTCCATTTTCAAACCCTTCCTTAGAAAATTTGTGCTACTATTTTTTGATGATATACTAATCTACAGCAGGTCTTGGAAGGATCATGTTGAACATGTTGACAGGGTGCTCAAACTATTGCACGAGAAACAATTATATGCAAAAAAATCCAAATGTTTCTTTGGAGTACAAGAGGTGGAATATCTGGGTCATATTGTATCTCACGAGGGTGTTAAAGTAGACCCTAAAAAAATTAAAGCCATTAAGGAATGGAAAGTCCCCACAACCATAAAGAAGTTACGAGGATTTCTCGGGTTAACGGGGTATTATCGCAAGTTTGTTAAGAATTATGGGAGAATAGCAGCACCTCTAACAACATTATTGAAGAAAGATGCATTTTCATGGACTCCTGAAGCAACTAAGGCCTTTGAACGTCTTAAGGAGGCAATGTGCCTAGCACCGGTCTTAGCTACGCCAGACTTCATGAAAACCTTTATTGTGGAATGTGATGCCTCAGGAAATGGAATTGGTGCAGTTTTAATGCAGGAAGGAAGACCCATTGCTTTTGAAAGTCGTCCAATCAAAGGAAAGTATTTACGGAAACCTATTTATGAGAAGGAAATGTTAGCAATACTACATGCACTAAAGAAATGGCGAACTTACCTAATGGGAAGACACTTCAAGGTAAAAACTGATCATGATAGTCTTAAACACTTTTTGGAACAAAGACTATCATCAGAAGAACGACAAAAATGGGTCACAAAGATGTTGGGTTATGACTTTGAAATAATCTACAAAAAAGGAAAGCTGAATGTTGTTGCAGATGCACTCTCAAGAAAGAATGAAGAGGTGAAAGCATTGCTTTGTGCCATTTCTATTATCCAACCAGATTGGATAACTGAAGCAAGAGATGAATGGAAGAAGGACAAAGATGTATGGACACTCATTCAAAAGTTGCAGCAAGATCCTAGTACATCTGATACATTTAGTTGGAAAAAAGATTCCTTATGGTACAAAGATCGCTTATATCTTTGTAAGAATTCCCAACTAAAACAAAAGATTCTTCTGGAATTGCACACTTCTCCTTTAGGAGGACACTCGGGATTTTTAAAAACTTACCACAGGGTGAAGAAAGAATTTTTTTGGGATGGCCTTAAATCTGATATTCAAAAGTTTGTGGCAGAATGTTTGGTTTGCCAGTAAAATAAAGTTGAGACAATTAAGACCCCGAGCCTTCTACAACCTTTATCCATTCCAAGTCAACGTTGGGAGGAGATTTCAATGGATTTTATCACAGGTTTACCTAAGTCCGAAGGAAAGAGTGTCATCATGGTGGTAGTTGATAGACTTACCAAGTATACACACTTTTGTGCATTATCTTATCCATTTAAAGCAAGTACGGTTGCTACTACATTTATGGATAGAATTCAAAAGCTACATGGAAGCCCAAGGGTTATTGTGAGCGACAGAGATCCCATTTTTACTGGAAATTTTTGGACGGAGTTTTTTTCTTGTTTGGGTACTCAATTAGCTCATAGCTCATCTTATCATCCTCAATCTGATGGTCAAACTGAGATCGTAAATAAATGTTTGGAAGGATATCTTCGTTGTTTTGTATCTGATAAACAAACACAATGGGTCAAGTGGTTACCTCTTGTTGAATGGTGGTACAACACTTCCTTCCATACTGCAGCAAAAATGACCCCATTTATGGCACTTTATGGATATCATCCACCATCCATCACATCATCTTTAAGAGAAAATTCTAAGGTTCAAGCAGTGGAAGATCACATCGAGCATCAGCAAGAAGTTCTCCAACTCTTAAAGGATAACCTGAATTTGGCACAAAATCGAATGAAACAACAGGCAGATCAACATCGCAGCGAGAGAAGTTTTGATGTAGGAGATTGGGTATTTTTACGGCTACAACCATATAAACAAATGTCCCTCAAGCAAGCTAAGAAGGATAATAAATTATCACCAAAGTACTATGGTCCTTACAAGGTATTGCAAAAGATTGGTACTATGGCATACAAATTGGAGCTTCCTGCTTCTTCGCGAGTACATCCAGTTTTCCATGTTTCATGCTTAAAGAAGGTTATAGGAGAAAATCTTCCAGTTCAAACAATATTGCCAGAACTTGATGAGGAAGGAAAAATCATATTGGAACCAGAAGCGGTCATGGAAACAAGAACTCGACAACTACGGAATCGATCAATTTCAGAGTATCTCATCAAGTGGAAGAACTTACCCACTGAAGATTCTACATAGGAGGATGAGAATTTTATACAGAAGCACCCAGAGCTACTCAAGCATTGAGGACAACACTTTTTTGAAGGAGAGGGGCATGTTAGGTCCCTATATTACTAGTATAGTCCCTTATTGTTATTAATGTAACCCCCTTATTGTTATTATTGTACCCTTGTAACCCCCATTTTGTTATTATTTTGTCCCTAAATTATTATTGTTAGGTCGGCTAGGATTACATTGTGGCCCACTAGGATTACATTATGGCCACATGGACTCCTATATATAGAAAGGAGGTTTTGTAAATTGTATCATCCAAGAATTGTTCATTTATGTAATGTATTGGAGGTTGCCCTCTCAAAGTGGCTTATTTCTAAGGCGTTGATATCTCTTTTCTTCTATTTTTGGAGCTAGTTTCACAACACAAATGCCCATCAAAGTCCTTATAATCTTTTCATTGAGAAATCAACAGCCCGAATTAGATTATAATCAATGGCTCAAATCATTTTGACTCGATCTCCGTCTTTTTCTAGAAGTTTCACACCCAGTTCTATTAATACAGTTTAATTAATTTAATTCCCTAACTTTAGACTTAATCTTCCATTAAAAATAATTAATTATTTTAATAAAACCTCATCTGGGTGAAATTTCCCAAAACGATTTATGGGTATTCTAGAATACATGTGTCCAAGCCTCCCTGCAAAATTTGAGACTTAGAGCACATCAGATGCTACCAGAAATCAACACTCCCTCTTATCGAGGATTGTGCTCTAGTAATGCAGCCTGTTGAAGCATCACCTTGACTTTGTAACATCTTCCCCTGTGTTGTTGATGTCTGATATCACTGCCCACCAACTACTGCGCTAATGCATCTGTGTTACTACTGACCCTGCATGTTGCTGCCAACTGCAGCTGCACTGCAACTCTGCTATTGTTGTAACAGAAAAACATCCTAAATACTGAAATAAGTGTTCAGCATGATGCATCTAATATTGAAGATCTTACTACTACTAGTCTATTTGTTGACCCTCTAAAGCCTTTGCGTTGCTGCTGACTCTGCACTATGCCAACTCTGATTTACATTGCTCAATCTCTGGCGCTCTCTAGCCACTGCGTTGTCACCCTGGCACTCCTCTGCACCAATTGACACTAGTCCATCCTGCTACTTCTGATATGGGCTCCCGTAGCAAGGTATTGATCCAAGAGGTGGACTCCTACAGGATCCTGCCCAACTGTAGTTCTTTCAAACTATGGTTCTAGATCACCCCAATTCTCCCCTGGAGATATGTGGGCAATCATGGTGAACTCTTCCTCCTTGATCCTTGCAGTTGGAGCCTGCAAATCATGTTTCTCGTCCTTGTCCTTCTTGAGAGAACACTGTGTAGCGTAGTGACCCATCTCGCCACACCAGAAACACCTGATCTTTGAGACGTCCTTCTTCCGCCTTCGTTGCTCCTGTTGCCCCTTAGTTGCAAGGGTTACATTCTCTTCCTTCTACTTGGGCTTCGACCCACTGCTGTTGTTGCCATCAAGTTTTCACTTGATCATATCTCACCTCATCTCTTCCCGCTAAAGAGCGGCCCACATCTACTCCCAATCAGGCAACCTTTCTCAGCCCAGGATGCTCTGGACAAAGACTTTCCATTCATCTGATACAGATTTTAGAGCCAATCTAACCATCTCGGTGGCCTGAGGTGCTGATCCGACAACTGCCAGCTGATCTCTAGTTTTCCTAAAGCTTTGCAAGGAATGGATCAATGTGTTCCCCTTTTGCATCCTCATAGATTGCATCTTCTCCTGCAAGTACATCTTTCGTTGCTCAGAAGATCCCTGATACAATGTAGCTAAGGCATCCCACATCTCCTTGGTCGTTCCTTTGCCAGCGATGTGACATACTACATGATCCCTCACTCCGTCGAGGATCACACGCTTAGCCTTCGCCATATTCTTCTTGTAGGCTTTCAACGGGTCTGCATCTACAGGGACAGCTACCACATTCTCGATAAAGGCCTTGATATCATGCTCATCTAATAGACAAGTGATCCTTGCCCTGCCAAATCACATAGTTGGAGACACCCTCCAACTAATCTTGATCTCTTAGCCCATTTGCTTCCATCTTTGTCGTCTAAATAATGTTGAATTGTTCCCTCTCTCTCCTCTGCAGCTGCTAGGCTGGCCTACGCACTTCTTGCTGGAGTTAGTAGATCTGCTCCTCGCTACTGTTGCTCAGCAACTGAGAATTAGAATTCCTTGGTTCGGAATTCATTGAAGAAGGAAACTCCCTCAAAAGAATGTCTTCTTCCTTCATCTGGCAATTTTCTGCCCACAAAAAATGTTGTAGAAAACTACTCTGCGCTGAAGCTTCTGCTGCACTACTCCATCTGCCGCTGACAAATCACGAACTAGAAATCTTACCTCTATGTCGACTCACTCGGAGAGAGATTTTCCTCGAGAATCTTTCCCTCCTGGCCTGGACTATGCAATCCCTTGGGGATTCAATCTGTTGCCTTACGCATCTATTCGATCTCCCTCTTTCTCTTCAACGCTGAGATCTTTCGATCTGCTCTCTTGCTTCACCTGCACTGCTCTAAAACCATGTGACACCTCTGATACCAAGTGAAAATTCATAACTCTCGGAATCCTATTGCAACAAACTGATATTGCTTCTCCTACTTGATAAATTATACAAGTTATTTACTGTGTTCTAAAAGTAAATACTGAAGCAAATACACTGCAACCTTCATTAAAAAAACTGCGGAAACAAGATTTGAGCAATAAAATCAAACACACGTGACACCATTATTTTTTGTCTAAGTCCCCGGAAAAACCCAATGCGGGAAAACCGGTGCAGCAACTGAGGGTTTGTATTATTAAGCAGAAGTTTTTGAATACAACTAGATGCCCAAATCTAGCTATCCACAAAGAATTAGTGAGGATTACCTCACACTAACACTGGAGATCCAACACTGACCCAACACTGAACTGGACAACCCCACACTACCTTTGCGCTACCCCTGCGCAGATCTACGTCACTCTAGCTAGGAACTGCGTCACCTCCTTCTGTTGGTCGTCCTACTGGCTCGATGCTGATCTTCTGCCCCTCCGGTCTCACATCCCGTCACTCTGGCACTGGATCTGACTAATCCTCAGCAAAACTTCAGATCTCCTCAAGGCTTCAACACTGCCTCTGCATGGCACTGCGTTGCCCAGCCTAGCTCCTACGCTGCCTCTTCTGCGTCCTCTTCTCTACCTTCTCTGCGATGTATTCCTGGCTCAGGAAAAGATATTCCAACCAGAACTATCACTGCCCCTCACTGCAATCAAATCAACTCAATCAAATCCTCCGGCTGCTCACTTGAGAAATTCGATCTCTAGACTCACTCGGTGTGATTTCCAAATGCACATCGAAGTCCTTCTTATAATCTTCTCGTTGAGAAATCAACGGCCCAGATTAGTGTGAAATTTTCAAGCTAAAATACTACTACAATGATTGATTTATTTCACCTACTTATTTATGGTACATTATTTACAGATACTTTCAGTAAATTCGGAAATAAACACAACTGCAATATTCACTTAATCATAAGCAGAAAATCGATACTCTGCTAGGGTTTCGCTCGATCATCCCTCGCCTTCCGCACCGACAGTTTGCACTTCTGAATCCCTAGTGCGTTGACCCCGTGGGGCTCTATACCTCTCCAGGGCCAGAGTGGCCGAGCTGATGTCAGGCCCCTCGCCGCGGCGTGAGGGGCCGCAATCCCACCGTGACGCGACGAACCAAACTCCTTTCATTCACAAACCATTTGCCCAAGGAGCGAATGGCACTACCTCATCCACAGAAACCCCAGTAATGGGGTCACAGTGGCAAGCGAAGGAAGGGCGAAGTCGATGCCTCCCCAAGGCAGCAATCAACCCTAAATTTGTCATTTCAAACAATCACCTTGAAAAAGCGCGTCAATATATGAAAGATCATGCAATGATCTACAAATTCTTAGGGATATGGCCCAGAGAGCCAGACATACTAGCTTGGATCCAGAACAAGTGGACTCCAAGGGGAAATTTTGAGCTTCGAATTAGGGCCAAAGGCTTCTTCACTGTGATCTTTGAAGATCTAGAAGACCGGAAGCGGATCTTCGAAAAAGGACCATATTTTATGGGAAGCGCAGGCCTCTTTCTCCGTCACTGGGAAGTATGCTACAACCCAGATAAAGAAGAATTTACCGCAGCTCATGTCTGGGTTTGGCTCTACTCCCTTCCAAATGATTTCTGGGAGCCAGACATCCTTGAAGGAATTGGGAATTCCATAGGAACTTTTGTTAAAACTTCTGAGATCACCAAACGTCGGAGGCATGCGCGTACGCCCGGATCTGTGTCCATATGAACATATCCCAACCGTTGCCTGAATCTATAGATCTGATCTACCACGATTCTACTTGGACCCAACCTCTGGATTCTGAGCACGCCCCTTTCAAATGTCATTGTTGTCATGAGTATGGACATCTCTTCAGAGATTTCCATTTAACAGTTGCAGAAGAAGCTTGAGCGGTTGCACTTGCTAAGGATGGTAACGGTTTCCAACCTGTCCACGGGTAGTGAACCCGGCCCAATCGGCCCCCGCAGCCCAATCTCCCTAATCGCTCGAGCCTCCACTTGCATGCCCATCCCCGGCCTCTGCAGGCCCCCTCCTCCTCTCAGTCGTTGCCCTCTGAATCCAATAACCCTTTCGCAGCCTTGGCCGATGAATCCCTGGCCCTCGTCCCATCCCAACCCCTCCTCTCCCAACCCCTTCCCTCATCCTCCAAAGAAGTGCCCCAATCTATGGACATAGATAAATTACTCTCCACCCCAGGAGATAAGCTCAATACCAAGCGGAAGCTCCCTGAGCACACTAAATCAGATCGACGAGTCCAAGAGATCCTGAGACAAACGAGCAAGATCCTAGAAATCGAGGAGCGACACAAAAGGCTAGGAGCTGAGGAGAAAAAGATGCTAGAATTCTTCAAGAGCTGGAGCAAGACAGGCATCAAAGATATCCCAGGTAATCAACTGAAGCACTTTGGTACTGTTTTCAACCAATGGTCGGCTCATTCTGGACGAGCGGACACAGATCTCCAAAGCACGGTAAAGAGGGCAACCCTCTCAGCATAGCAATCCTGGACCCCGGGGGATACGAGAAGAGCAAGAAGGTACGCAAATCTACTCAAGAACTTATTCGAGAAGTTGGTGAACTTTTGTTAAACTCAGGGTACATGGGTCAATTGACGGATTACTTTCCCAGATTCGTCACTCCCTCCTCATGAAGATCATGTCATGGAATATCGGGGGCTTCAGTAGCCCAGGGAAGATCTGTTCCCTAAAAGAAAAAATAGGAAAATACAGACCAGAGATTGTTATTCTTCAAGAAACCAAGGTGCCAAATGACAAAGTCAAGGAAAACAACCAACGATGTTGGAGGAACAGCCAAGCTATGACGATCGAAGCCACCGGATCCGCAGGGGGCATAGCAATTTTATGGGATCCAGGGAGAGTTATCCTAGAAGACTGGATTGACACCAAATTCACACTGTCGGCCTCGATCTGTATAATAGGAGAACAACGATGGAGGAGCCTAACTGCCATCTATGGTCCGCCCTTGCCATGAGACAAACCCCTGTTCCTCGCACATATTCATAGCCTCAACCGCTCATGGGCAAAGGAAGACAGGATCCTTGAAGGATATTATAACATGATCTGCAACCTGGAGGAAAAGCGCAAGGGAGTTCGCCGCTTAGACCCCATCTTCGCATGCCTTCAATGACTCCATTAAAGCTCTACACTTAGTTGACGTCATCCCCTGCCAAGGTCTGCACCCCTAGAAAAATCGCAGAGGGGGAGAGAATCAAATTGCAAGCAGACTGGACCGCTTCCTATTCTCAGAGCACCTCATCATGATGGACCCCTGGCTTTCATCCGAGATCCTTCCGTCCACTGGCTCGGATCACTGGCCCATCAGTGTGGATCTGACCTCATCTACCCCCCGTCAGAGGCGCCCATTCCGCTTCGAGATATTTTGGCTGCGCCACCCAGGATTCTTGGACCAATTAGCATCATGGTGGACAGCCTTGGGCTCCCCGCCGGGTAACAAAAGGCAATCCTTTCAAAAGAAGCTGCAAGGCCTCAAAAGTCATATTAAAGCTTGGAACCGTGAAACTTTTGTTAACATATTCGAGGAAAAGAGAAAGCTGGAAGCCAGCCTGGAGGAAGTCGAGCAACGAATCATCCAGGATGGCCGCACAGAAGAGCTGGTAGAAAAAGAAGATCTCTTGACCAAGGACCTTGAGGAATGAAAGCAGCAAGAGGAAATCTTATGGCGACAGAAATCCCAGATTCAGTGGTTGAGAGAGGGGGAAAAGAATACAAAAATCTTTCACCAATCCATGATACGACACCAACAAAGTAACAAAATCACCCATTTGCAGGCGATTGACGGTTCTCGGCTCAACCTCCATGCAGACATAGCGGCAGAATTGCAATCCTTTTTCTCTAACCTTCTGCAGGATGAAGGCTATGACCGATCGGAGGCTCTGCACAAAGTGTCCCAACACATCCCTTCATTGATCTCTCAAGACCAAAATGAAGCCCTCTTAAGTCCCATCACCCTCTCAAAAGTGGAAGAAGTGGTAAAGACCCTGCCTCTCAGCAAGGCCCCTGGCCCCGACGGCTTTACTGCGGAATTCTTGAAGGCTGGTTGGTCTTTCCTCAGCCAAGATATCTGGGATCTGGTCGAGGAATCAAGGCAGCTCAGACAAGTATGGTCAGGCCTCAATGCCACATTCATCACTCTTATCCCCAAGTCTAAGGAGGCATCAAGACTGTGGGACTTTAGGCCTATAGCCCTTTGCAATGTGATCTATAAGATTCACTCCACCATCATGGTCTGCAGGCTCAAACCATTTCTTCAGCGCATCATCAATCATGAGCAATCGGGGTTTGTCGAGGGACGACAAATCCTGGATGGCATTGTCTCTGCGCATGAAACCATTCACTCCATTAAAGCTCATAAGCTCAACGGAATGCTATTGAAACTAGACCTCTCAAAATCATACGATTGTCTCAGCTAGGATTACCTATTAGAAATCTTACAAGCCTTTGGTTTTGCAGCCAACTGGATTCAATGGATTAAATCTATGATCTCCACTCCATTCTTCTCCATTCTCATCAACGGTGTGCCATTTGAAACTTTCCGGACTTCGAGGGGTATTCGTCAGGGAGACCCTCTCTCCCCCTTTCTTTTCATTATAGCTATGGAAGGGTTGGACAGATTGCTCAAGGCAGCGAAGCAGTCAAATCATCTAGAAGGGCTCCATTTGCCGGGATCCACAATCAACATGACCCACCAGCAACTCGTCGACGATAATCTCCTGTTCGGAGCAGCCACTCTGAAAGAAGCCTCCCAGATTAATTCCATTCTGGAGGACTTTCAAGAAGCCTCAGGTATGCTCCTTAATAATCCCAAGTCTGATATCTATTTTTTTCATACTCCTCGCCCAGTCCAAGCTTGTCTGGCTAGAATTCTAGAAATTCAATATCGGCACCCTCCCCTCCAAATACCTTGGAGTTCCCCTCCTGTTCAATCCTCTACGCATTGCTCCCTAGAAAGACCTCTATGCCAAAATATCTCGCAAGCTCTCTCCAATCGGACTTTCCGAGTCCTTAACCTTGCGGCAAGAGCAACCCTCCTCAAATTTGTCTTGTAAGCAATGCCTCTATGCCAACTGTTAGCCCTGTCGGCCCCCAACTGCATCTACTTGGACCTCACTGCCCTCTTTCGGCAATTCCTCTGGGGAGATGCTTCAAAAGATAGGAAGTGGCCATTGGTGGCTTGGCACAAGCTGTGCCTCCCCAAGCTGATGGGGGGGTTGAGTCTACGGGACCCTGCTACTCTCAACGCCGCCCTAGGCGCCAAACTCTAGTGGAGATGGCTGAAAGGAGGAAAGGAACTTTGGAAGACTATTTGGTCCCACAAGTATGGACAGAGATCGCAGGAGGAAATCCTTCACACTCCCCTCCCTAACCAAGGGTCAGCCATCTGGAACCTTGCTAACACCAACAATGATCTGATATGCAAGAACTTCTTCTGGGAGGTGCATGATGGAACAACAGGTCGTTTTTGGCAGGACTCTTGGCAACAATCCCCTCACCTCTCTCAAGACCAATCCCTGTCAAAGTTCATGCCCCTCTTTCACTCCCGTGGAGCTGTGACAATAGCGGATAATTGGAAGAACCAACCGAACAAGCATGGTTGGCGCCAATGGAAAACCAAAGAGGAATGGCCTCCAGATCTACCCCGTCAAGGGTATGATCAGCTTGCTCGCTTCCTCGCCCAGCAGAAAATCCATGCCTCCTGGGGTCCGGACAAATTACGATGGGGCCTCTCAACCTCAGGGGACTTCTCAGTCAAGGAAGCCTACCTTCTTCGTGCGGCGGTGCAGGTCATCCCCAACACTCAGGTCTGCAAACAAATATGGACAAGTCATCTATGGCCGAAAGTTGCCCACTTTTTATGGTTAGCAGTGCATAAGCATATCCTGACCTGGGATCGCCTCCTTAAAAGGGGATTTATCAGGCCCTCCATATGCTACCTCTGCAAACAGGAAGAGGAAACTCAATATCACCTCTTCATTGATTGTCCTCTAATCAAAATGGTCTGGTCCCAAGCCTTTGACATCTTCGGCCCCATCAAAGATTTTCCCGCCAACACCAGATCCCTGCTCGAAGATTGGTCGACCCAAAGATTCTCCAACCCAGTGGTCTCTAGAGCTTGGTGGCTCCTCCCTAGTCTCTTGCTCTGGAACACTTGGAAAGGAAGGAACCTATCTATCTTTGATAACCAAGTCCCTTCAGCCCCTCTCATATGGTCCTTGACCCTCTCCAACATTCGTGAATCCATTCTCGCGGAGCCCTAGGACCCCACTGACTAGGAAGTCGGCCAACCGGATTTAGGCATCCTCCATCTTTTGAATCTCTCTTCAAACCTGGTACACCCTCGATCGGCCCCAGGCCGCCCCTCCCCCCCTCCTGCCCCGACTCTCTTTTCCCTCCCTCCTCAGGGCTGCATTCAAATCAATTTTGACGGTGCCTCTAAGGGCAACCCAGGACAGGCGGGATACGGAGGTATCCTCAGAGATGACAAAGGGTCACCTAAGCCAATGTATGTTGGATCTATTAGTACTTCGACCAACAATGTAGCAGAACTCACATGGTTGGAAGTTGGTCTGACCCTGGCCTGGGACCTTAGCTACAGATGCGTTCGCCTCGTTTGGGACTCCCGGCTGATTCTGGATATGATTCAGAAAATCATTAATGGCTCGGATCCTCAAAAATTAGCAAAGAGTTGGCAGCTGGAGGCTCAACTCTCCCACATCAGAAGCCTCCTCAATCAAATGGAGTATGCCACCACTAGTCATGTGCACCACTCCGGGAACAAGGTGGCTGATTGGTTGGCCAACAGGGGTACGAACAAGCCAGATCACAAATTCTGTGACACATGGGATGAGATACTCTCTAAATCAAATCTGGATCCTCATGAATCTTAGAATCTCCAAACCCTTCTGGAAGAAGACTTGGGAATCCCCGCTGGGGGTGTCCAATCACCGAGGCAAGTGGGCAGCGGATAGTTATGGCCAGACCAGCCCCCAGCCACGCACCCGTAGACTCATTACCTCCCACGCTCGAGAGGTAATGATCCTTGGGGCAGGAGAACTCACAACAACAACAGTAGCTGATAAGAGTGCAGTGGACGAGCGGCAGTTCATTTGGCATTCGCGGGCAATGGTGAAGGTTAGCGATCTGGTTTTCGCAGACGAGCAGACATTGGCTCTCAAGCCTTGACCTGACCTTCGCCGGCAGGAGCCGAGTAGGGCGCAAGTGTAGTCGAGCAGCTGTGGCGGGCGTCTGATTGACAGAAGGAATCCTGGCAACGGCACTAGCATGCTGCACCAGGAGACGGGCGAAGGTGGTGAAGGTGTTTTCTTAACAAAGGAAGCGCCTGTTGACGGGTGGTTCTGGTGCTCCGGCCAGGCGGCCGAAGCTAGCCAATGGTTTGTGTAGGAAGGGTCCTTCCCCGTCCAGGCCCCAGGGTGGTTTTTCCTTGGCCTCACTAAGCGCTCCGGCTCTTCTGCATTTAACATTTGTGGAAGGTGGCGAATTTTCCCCTCACCTGGAGGCGTTGCGGCTATTAGAGGTGTAGTGACTCTCCTCCACGGCGCTCGGGAGGTGTTCAGTGGAGTGTAAAAACTCTGGTAAACTTTATAAGTATATATTATTATTGATAAAAGATGAGATGATTACAATGGGGAATCACCGAGGCTTTAAATATAGCCTCATGGTGTCCCTTAGTGAAGAGGCATGATCTTTGATCATGCCCTTTCACTTAATAAAAACTAAGATAACTATATCTAACTAATAATTAATAAAATACACATAACATTGCCCCTCTCTTAAAGATGCTTTGTCCTCAAAGCATACGTAATGATGGACAATGTTGACGAACGCCTGGGTTTCTTGAGCGGCGGGCTCTTGCTTCCCACATTTTAAAAAGATCGTGGAGCATCTTCTCAAGTTCAATCTTTTGGTGATGTGGATAGCGACAAGATTTGATATTGACAGGGTTAGATCCTGTCTTGACTTCTATTGGATGTCTGATTTCCCTATCGAAAGGTACTTTTATGGGTAGATCTTGGAATACTTTTTTGTGTTTCTGAACGCGTCCTTGTACTTCTGGCGACTCTTCGTGGTTCCTTTTTAGATTTGGGGGTAAGTTACCAATAATTATTGTCTGATGCAACTTATCCTCATCATCAAACATTCCCTTCTTAATAACCATATCTGCTTCATCACCGAAGGCCTCAACAACTTCTGGTGCTGTATCAGTGGATTCGGCTGTGTTTGTCTCTTCACATTTTTCTTTCAATTCTGGGGATGAAACATTTTGCTGTTTATAAATATCTGCATTTTCATGGTTTCTTTCATTTTCAATGACTATCGCTATTTTTGCATCTGTGATAGCAATCACGTTGAATTCTTTATGTGGCTCCTTCACCAACAGTGTTTCTTTTTCTGCCATTGGATTTTCATTTATATAAAAGCTCTCAATAACTTCTGTTGTTGCATTACTGGCTTTATCAGTGGACTGAGTTGCATTTTCTTCTCTTGGTCTCTCAACTCTATAACTTTCATGGTTGATTTCAGAGTCTTTGCTTCTAGGTATTTCAACACTATAGTTTTCATGTGAGCTGATTTTCAATTCAAGCTCATTCAATTGCTCTTTTTCAAACATGTTATATTCATGATTATGATCTGAATTTTCTAAATCATCTAAGTTGTTCTGTTGACTATGTTCCATATTGGGAAATATTGGGGGTTGTGTCTGACTTAACTTATCTATCTTATCATTTAACTTATCGAAGAGTTCTGTCATCTTTCCTGTGGCCTCGTGATGATTTAGCCACATTTGTCTTTCTATTCGATTTGTCGTATCATGAACCTTTTTGATGTCATTGGAGTGTCCTGCAACTGTACCTTCAAGATCGACTAATCTTATGTCGAATTCTTCGGAATTATTATTGATCTGTTTCTCGAGATCCACCAATTCCTTCTGGAATTCGGCCATCGACATTGATGACGACATTGAACGCGTATGTGGTGGTGAATATTTTTTTGCCAGTTTCTCTCTCTTTTTTTTTTAATTAATTAATTAAATTAATAATATTGTTTTTTTTATGTAAATAATAATAATAATTATTATTATTATTATTTTATTATTTGAATTTTATATATATATATATATATAATTATGGGGAAAAAAATTTGTTAACTTTGAAAAGTCACCTTGTTTTGAAAAGGGGAAATGGGTTTTAATACCATGGGCAATTACCATGGGCTCCAAAACCACGAGCTTGTAAACCACGAGCAATTACTCTTCCTTTTTAATTTTAATTTGTCTTCATATGTACGTATATGTACTTCTTTATATATATATATCTCTTTTTCTTTTTCTTTTTCTTTTCTTTTGGAACTACTTTCTTTTAAATATTTTTTTTTCCTTTTAATTTATTTCCCCCTTTATGTTAACTTTCCTTTTCTCTTTTATTTTATTAATATATATATTTCTTCCTTCTCTTTTTTTTTTTAAAAAACAAATGTTGCTGCCCACAAGCACTTGGTTTTTAAAAAAAACTGCAATTCTGGAATTTTCTTGTAATTCCTTAATTCTGGGTGATCACACAGATCCCGAAGAGCGATGGCTCCGATACCAATGGAGTGTAAAAACTCTGGTAAACTTTATAAGTATATATTATTATTGATAAAAGATGAGAGATGATTACAATGGGGAATCACCGAGGCTTTAAATATAGCCTCATGTTGTCCCTTAGTGAAGAGGCATGATCTTTGATCATGCCCTTTCACTTAATAAAAACTAAGATAACTATATCTAACTAATAATTAATAAAATACACATAACATTCAGCGACAAAATTGGTCGAGGTTGCGGGGACAGTGCGGTGGTTTTAGGGATTGTTGGGCCCGAGGTGATCTAGAGCTGCACCTCAGCAACGAGGGGGGTGTTCGACGAGTGCATGCCGAGAGAGAGAGGTCGGGCTCGGCGAGGAGGTTTTAGGCACGACATGTAGAATCGCCTGGCATCTTGGGACTCGAGTTCACACTCGAAATCCACCGAGCGTCAACATTTGGTGGCGGCCATGGCAGTATCTCCGACTCAGCCACCGGGACAGGTTGAGGCTCCGGCCACCCTTAAATCAATTTCTGCCTAACTTGAGCATATCCAGCTCAACCTGGACACTTTGCGCCAACTGAGGTATGAAGATCGTAACGAACTCGTGGCCTAGATTAATGTTATTCAACACCTGCAGAATGAGACCCTGCAAGCTCTAGAGAGTCTGCGTCGTTTTCTGCGGCGCTCTCATGACCACCTCCGAGCTTTAGAGGCCCAAGTGGACCATATTGACTACCATATGAACAACCAAGGACGCATCTTCGCAACTCCCCCGGCGGGTCCTCAGCATCCTCCTCCATGATGATTATGTTGTTCTGTTTGTTTTGTAATTTTGTGCGGGCAATAACCAAGGGCATCGTATGCCTTGGCAAGCACCCAAGTATTTCTAGGCACTTCATGCCTTCTGGGTTGCCTAAATGTAACACAGCTATGTTGTTCTTTGTTGTAAATTTTAATATGATAATATAAACTAGACTTTGACCGACAAAAAAAAAATCATATGCAGCAAATAAAATAGAACGCATATAACGCAATAGAAACAATCACATGAACACAGTTATTTTTGGACAATTGTCCCCCAAAAAACCCAATGCAGGAAAACCGGTGTAGCAGATGAGTGTTTGTATTATTCTTCAACAGTGGAAATTATTTACAGAAATTTGACGAGCAGATGTCTAGAATACACCTGAGATCATTTTTCCGAACCCTTCAAAAGAATTTATGACACATGGGAGGCACCCTTTCTCCCTCTACATCACTCTGCATGGTCTTCTGCGCTAGACTACGCTGGACTATGTCACTCTGCGTGGAGGACCAGTGTTGCTACTCAACGTTGTCCCCTCTGCGTGCTCCTCCTGCCTTCTTCTTCCTGTGCTGACTTCCCCTTTCTCTTTCTTCCTCTACAACTCTGCCTCTACAAGCTCCCCCTCTAAAATCGAACTCTATTCCTTCCTAATCGATTTCCTTCGAGTATTGACTGTGTGCCCGGCTTACTTTCCAAATGACCCTCAAGCCTTTCTCTTATAATCTTCTCATTGATGAATCAACGACCCAAATTAGATCTCTAATCAATGGCTGAGATTAAAATATGACTTAATCTTCGTTTTCTAGAAGATTCACACTCTACTTTATTAATACCCTTTAATTATTTAATTTCCCTAAGTTTAGACTTAGGGATCACTTTGAAATAATTAATTGTTTTAATAAAACATGAACAGAGTGGAATTTCCACAAACGATTTCTGGGTTCTCTAGAATACTGATGTCCAAGCCTCCTCCCAAAACATGAGACTTGAAACACTTTCCAATGCTACAAAATCAACACTCCCTCTTAGTGAGGAAAGTGTTTAAGCAAAATACAAATTGCATATGCTCTGACTTGAAGCATCCGCTGCGCTGCTGATGTCTTGGCTGTTGCCCCTCATCTCTGCGCTGCTGCCCTTTGTACTGCTGCCCGTGACACCATCTTTGCCACTGCCTCTTCCGTATTGCAGTCCCCTCTGAATCTCAGGTCCACCCATTCCTCTACTAGAATGGGTTCTTGACCATCCCCATCTTTTCCCTAAAGTAAGTAAACTTAATCTTACCCAGAGCTTTCGTGAGGATATTTACCACATGTTCCCCTATAGGAATGTACTTCAACTGTACAACTCCCTGTTGGACATAGTCTCTGATGAAGTGGCACCTAATGTCAATGTGCTTCGACCGATCATGAAACATAGGATTATCAAAGAACTTGATGCAACTCTAATTATCAGACAAAATTTTGGTCGGTTCCATCCTCTTCTTGAGCAAGTTCATGAGCAACTTACAAAGCCATATGACCTCACACAAAGTTGTGCTAGCTGCCATATATTCAGCCTCTGTTGAGCTCAATGCCACGGATTTTTGTTTCCTACTGCACCAGGAAGTCATTCCTGATCTGATACTCAAACAGTACCCACTGGTACTTTTCCGATCTACTAGGCTTCCAGCCCAGTCTGCATCAATGAACCCACTCAACTGGATTTCATTGCCCTTGGTGTACTTCAATCCAAACTCGTCTGTCCCCTTCAAGTATCTGAGAACATGTTTGGTTGTTGCCTAGTAAGCCCTCCTTGATTCTACCATGAACTAACTGAGGGTATTCACGGCATAACAGATGTCTGGTCTAGTGTTGACCAGGTACATCAATGATCCTATGAGCTGCCTATACAAGGTAGGGTTAGCCTCATCATCCTCGGATGTGTCTATCTTCTTCCAATTTGTGATCATTGGCGTAGCCATGGGCCTACAGTCCTCCATCTGAAATCTCTTCAGGATCTCTGTAGTATATCTTCCTTGCCCAAGGAAGATTTCTCCCTTCTGCTGCCAAACCTCCAAACCAAGAAAATAGTGCATCTGCCCTAGATCCTTCATGTCGAATTCTGTAGCCAGATTTCCCTTGCAGTCTTTGATGAGCTTAGATGATCCAGTCAAGAACAAATCATCTACATATAATACCAAAATTAGCAGCTCATCCCCTACTCTTAGATAGCAGAGGTTGGGATCTGCGTCATTCTTGACAAATCCCATCTTCTGCAGGTAGCTACAATTCGCCCATACCATGCTCTAGGGGCTTACTTCAGTTCGTACAAGGCTTTCTTAAGCCTACACACATGAGTCTTCTGCTCATGCATCTCAAAACGCTCTGGTTGTTCTATGTACACTTCCTCTTCTATCACCCCATTCAAGAACGTTGTCTTGACATCCATCTGGTGAATTTCCCATCCCATCTGCACTGCAAGAGAGATGACAGATCTGATCGAAGTGTAACGAGCTACAGGGGCGAAGGTTTCTTCATAATCGATCCCTTCCTTCTGTGCGTACCCCTTAGCCACAAACCTAGCTTTGACTTTCTCTATGTTGCCATCTGCAGCATACTTGATCTTGTAGATCCACCTTGATCCTACAACCGATCTGTTTTGAGGTCTAGGGACTACTTCCCATACATCATTTGTCATGATGGAGTTGTACTCCTCCACCATAGCGTCTACCCACACCTGATGTTGAGCTGCCTCTCGAAAACTAGAGGGTTCTCCAACCTGTGCTACCAGTGCCTGGTACCTGTCTGGTTGTCTGTGTTCCCTCTTCTCATTTCTAGGGGCTCCAATAAATTCCTCTGCATCCCTCAGAGTCTGTTGGAGTTCTCTTCTCATCCTTCCACTAGTGGTGGGTGGATTCACCTTATCTCCTTCTTGCACTTCCTCGAAAGAACTTTCCTGAGGATCCTTGTGTCGTGGAGAGGCATTAGAGCCATCTTCTGTAGGTCGTTGTGGCTGAACTAGCAGATCCTCCCCAGACTGCATAGCTGTAGACATCTCTTGGATTCTCCTGATTCCTGAAGGCTCTCTCCTCCATGAATTTCACGTCCCGTCTTACTACGATCTTCCTACTCTTGGGAATATAGATGCAATATGCCTTCGCATTTTCACTATATCCCACAAGGTATCCTTTCTCTGCAGTCTGATCATACTTCTTCCTCTTCTCATCAGGTATATGGCAATACGCTATACTGCCAAATATCCTAAAGTGACTCACCTCAGGCTTGCTGCCAGTGAACACACTCTCAAGCGTAACCTTACCCAATGCTCTATGAGGCACCCTGTTCTGCACATACACTGTTGTATTGCAAGCTTCAGCCCACAGAAACTTGGGCATGTCTTGATCATACAACATCGCCCTCGCAACTTCCACAATGGTCCTGTTCTTCCTCTCTGCAACTCCATTCTGCTCCGGATTATATGGAGTTGTCCATTCTCTCCTGATGCCTTCCTTTGTGCAGAACCTTATGAAGTCCTTATCAATGTACTCTCCACCATTGTCTGATCGCAATTTCTTGATCTAATTTCCGGTTAGATTTTCTACCAAAGCCTTGAATTCTTTGAATCGCTCAAAGACCTCATCTTCGGTCTTCAAAAAGTAGATCCATGTCTTTCGGGAATGGTCACCAATAAAGGTGACAAAATATTTTGCACCACTGAGAGCATTCGTGGACATTGGTCTGCAGATGTCTGAGTGTATCAATTCCAACACACTCTTGGCCCTACTGCTACTCCTTGGAAATGTTGCCTTGGCATACTTCCCTAATACGCACCCCCTGCAGACATCGTCTTTCTTGGTGCTAAGTTTTGGAACTCCCGTGGCAGTGTTCTTGAGGATCCTCAAGGCTCCATGATGTAGATGCCCCATTCTTCTGTGCCATAATTCATTCAAATCCCTTTCATCGGTACTGCCTATCAGTGCCATTGGAGACTCGAGTTATAAATTATAAAGTTTATAGCTCCTTACTCCAATTTGTGTCTTCCTTTTCCAACTAGGGTGTTTGACATAAACTTTGTTGCCAATATAGTATACATCATAAACCTTGTTCTGAAGTTGAGACACCGAGAGCAATTTCATCCCCAATCCTGGTATATGCAGTACGTTGGTGGCCCGAAGCTTGTTACCAGCTTCTATTTGAAATATTATGGTTCATCTTCCAATAGGGGTACACTTGGCCTTGTTTCCCATCGTGATTTGAAAATTCATCTACTCTTCCTAGTAGCTCGAGAAGCATTCTCAAACTCCCGTCATGTGAGTAGATGCTCCACTATCAATATACCAGACCCCTGGAGAGGCCATGCTTGACACACAAGCAAAATCCTCTTCTAGTCTAGATGCCAGAACTGAAACATCATGATCCCTCTGTTCCTCCATGCGTTCTGGAGGACTACGTGAACCCTTCCGAGCTGATGCTGCATCGTTGTCGGACCTTCATTCCATTGCAGAATCTCCTCTTCTGTCTCTCGTCTTTTGCTCTGATACCATGTGAAATTTTCAAGCCGAAATACTACTGCATTGATTGATTTAATTCGCCTACTTTCAGTAAATTTTGAAATAAAGATCACTACAGTATTCACTTAATCATAAGCAGAAAATCAAATAGAACGCATATAATGCAATAGAAACAATCACATGAACACAGTTATTTTTGGACAATTGTCCCCAGAAAAACCCAATGCGGGAAAACTTGTGCAGCAGATGAGGGTTTGTATTATTCTTCAGCAGTGGAAATCATTTACAAAAATTTGACGAGCAGATGTCTAGAATACATCTGAGATAATTTTTCCGAATCCTTCAGAAGAATTTCTGACACACAGGAGGCACCCTTTCGCCCTCTGTGTCACTCTACATGGTCTTCTGTGCAGTCACTGCGCTAGACTGCGTCACTCTGCGTGGAGGACCAGTGTTGCTGCTCAGCGTTGTCCCCTCTGCGTCCTCCTCCTGCCTTCTTCTTCCTCTGCTAACTTCCCCTTTCCCTTTCTTCCTCTACAACTCTGCCTCTACAACCTCTCCATCTGAAATCAAACTCTATTCCTTCAAAATCGATTTCCTTCGGGTACTGAGTGTGTGCCCGACTTACTTTCTAAATGACCCTCAAGCATTCTCTTATAATCTTCTCGTTGATGGATCAACGACCCAGATTAGATCTCTAATCAATGGCTGAGATTAAAACATGACTTGATCTTCGTTTTCTAGAAGATTCACTCTGCTTTATTAATACCCTTTCATTATTTAATTTCCCTAAGTTTAGAATTAGGGATCACTTTAAAATAGTTAATTATTTTAATAAAGCACCAAGCAGAATTTCCACAAACAGATTATGGGTTCTTTGGAATACTGATGTCCAAGACTCTTCCCAAAATATGAGACTTGGAACACTTTCCAATGCTACAAAATCAACAATTAGATTCTAATCAATGGCTCAGATCATATTGACTCGATCTCCGTCTTTTTCTAGAAGTTTCACACCCAGTTCTATTAATACAATTTAATTATTTTAATTCCCTAAGTTTAGACTTAGTCTTCCATTAAAAATAATTAATTATTTTAATAAAACCTCATCTGAGTGGAATTTCCCAAAACAATTTCTGGGCATTCTAGAATACATACACATGCGGCACCAAGCATCCCTTGCCACATACCCTGAGAGACTATGTATCCTCTTATGCTACCAGGCAATGGGATGAGATGATGGCAAAGTAGTGTCGTGGATCGGAAAAGCACTTCAGGGTGTTGCTTCAATATTGGATCAAGAGTTGTCTCCTGGTGGAGCACGAAGAAGAAGTCTGTGGCACTGAGTTCTACAGAGGCAGAATACATGGCAGTAAGCATGGCTAAATGTGAAGCTATTTGGCTTCGGAAGCTACAACATGGATCAATCCGGCTACAGTGTGTTGCCACAGATCAGTAGGTTGCAGATATTATGACGAAGGCCTTGGGTAAGGCAAAGTTTGTCTACTTCAGGGATTTTAGAAATTTTTGAATCTTAATTCTTATGCAGAAATTATTTATGTTATTCCGGTTAAGCTTCTCCTACTTATACAAGTTATCAATTGAATAAATTCAAGTTAACATCAAAGCAAAACACATAACAAACCTCTACCAATTCAGATCTAGAATAAGCACATGCACACATAGACAAAGTGACACAGTTATTTTTGGACAAACTGTCCCCGGAAAAACCCAATGTGAGAAAACCGGTCTCTGGCTGCTAGAGGGCTCTATTATTAAGAATATTTCTGAATACACAACTCTGGGTTCCAGATCTGGAAATCCCTATAGAGAAAACTCTAGATCTACAGCACCTGGCTGATCTAAGACCAACAATACTGACTGATCCACACCCTCAAACGAGATTTACAGAACTCAGCCAGATCTAGGCCTAGAAACCCTAGATCTGCCCCTGAAAGACACTGCATCAGCCTTTGAAGGCCTCCAAATTCTCAGCGCTGTCACTGGAAGGGACTGCGTTACCCCAGACTGGGTGACGCAACCACTACGCTGCCCTAAGGGTCTCTGCGTAACCCCTAAAGGGTTTCCTGATAATCACGCTGTCCTTGTTGTTGTTGCTGCTGCTGCCGTCTACTGTTGTTGTTGCTGCCGTCTGCTGCTGCCTTCCTCTACGCTGTCTTTCCTGATCTCTTCTCTGCTTCTTGTGTATTCTAGACCCCGGGATCAAATCATCCCCTTGGTCTAAATTCCCCTCTCTACAACTAAAACACTTGAGAATTCTTAACAACCCCGCCCTAGAATCTCAGCTTAGCTTTAGTGCTCTGCCTCTGTGTGTCTTACAAATGACCCCAAGCCTTTCCTTTATACTTTTCTCATTGAAAAATCAACGGCCAAGATTAAATCTTTAATCAATGGCTAAGATCAAAAGAAAGCTTGATCCGTGTGACTTAAGACAATTTCATCACATGTTTAATTAAATTCACTTTAATCATTTTATCTTCCTAAGTTTTAACTTAGGAAATACATTAAAATAATTAATTGATTTAATATCTCCTAAACCAAATGAAATTTCCCAATCCATTTCTGGGTCTTGTAGATCCAGTGTACTCTAGTCCCTCCACAAAATTTAGGACCTAGAGCACAACTGATGCTACCCCAAATACACAAAATCTCAACACTCCCTCTTAGCATCAAGGGTGTGCTCTAGCAATACATCACACTATGCATTACATTACTTTGAGTACTAGTTTTGTGCTGCTGAAGCTTGGCCTCCCGCCACTCAACTCTGCACTACTGCTGCCATTTTGTACTGCTGCTCATAACTCTGCCACTGCCACTGCAACTTCTGTATTGCAGCTCCCTCTCAATATGCTGCATCTGTGCTGCCAATAGCATTGCCACTGCTGATTTTCTGCACTGCAACTTCAATTGTTGAGAGAAACAACTGAATCTCCCCGCCCACCTTGGATGTACAAGCCGAAATGGGCCGCATCCTTATCATTGAAGCTCCATAGGCTACAGATTCGTGCCGGCATCTAAAGAACGATGCATAGCTATAGCTCGCTAGCGTAATCGACTCCCTCTCGCACTACCGAAGTCACATCAGCCTCCTTGTGCTGAAATCGTCACGCCGTTGCCGCAGACCGCGCCGTCCCTCCGAAGCTCGCGCTCGCCGGCAGCCTCCGCACCGCGCTACTAAAGTCACACGTCTCTCGCGCTACTAATGCTTCTACGCTGCCCGCCGCTATGCTCCGTGCCGCTCCTCCTAGCCTCCGTATCCGCCTCTCGCTTATGCCTCATCTCCGTGATCTATGCACCCACCACTTGTCCCGCTACTGTCTTAAGGCCGTCGTAGCTCGCTTGTGATCCAAGAGATGAGCTGCTCAAGGATCCCGCCTTACTTCCATGTAGCTCCTCTACATGTCCATGTCACCCCACCTCCGTGGTTCATGAGCACTCATGGCTACATCATCTCCTGACCCATCATCTACCACCGCTGCTTTGGAAGAAGATGCTTCCTTGTCCTTCTTCTTTTCTGGACAATGGCTGGCAAAATGTCCCATTTCGCCACACTGGAAGCACTTGATCTTAGAAAGATCCTTCTTCTTCTTCGACTACTTCTTCGATGCCAAGGCTGCATCTTCCTCCTCTTCCTTCTTAACCTTGCTCAACGCAGGGCTGTGCTGCTTCTTGGTGAACCTTCGTAGTTCTTCTTGCCGCAGGATTGACCACAAGCTGTCCCAATCTGGGAGGTCCGCTCTGCCCAAGATACTTTGGACAAAGGTTTCCCACTCATCCGTGACTGCATTGAGGGCAGTCCTGACTATCACTGCATCATCTACGGTTGCACCTGTTGCAGTTAGCTGATCCCTGATTGACTGCAATCTGAAGAGGAAGTGCTCGATGTCTTCTCCCTTGGTCATCATGAATGACCTCATTTGGGCCTCCAACAACATCTTTCTTTGGACTGATTTTCCCTCATATAGGGAAGTAAAGGCCTTCCACATCTCATTGGTTGTCTTCTTCTCAGCTATGTGTGGTACAATATGGTCCTTGATACTGTCCATTATCAATCACTTGGCATGCCGAGCAGCTTCTCTATGCTTCTGTAGGAGATCCGCATTTGTCGGTGTGGCTAGGGTCTCTGCATGGTCTCTTAGACCGTATGCCTCAAGGACAATCAGGATCCTTGCTTTCCACACCGAAAAGTTTGAGAGACCCTCTAGCCTACCTTGATCACACAGTCCATGAGGAGACATCTGCTCAGAATGTGTCGGAGCTCCTCCTCTCAATGCTAGATATCTAGATCTAGGGTCCTTTTCGAACTGGGCACCCTCTGCTCCCTCTGACACTTGATTTCCCTCCTTGGAAATCTACCAAATCAACTATGATTCAGCTTCTTCTTTAATCCTCTGACCAAACTGCAAGTTTCCTTTGGCAAGAAACTCTCTAAGAAGCTGATCTCTTCCAAACTTTGTCACTTGTGCTAAGGTTAAAAATCTGAAAACTTCAGAAGTTTAACCCCACCAGCTCTTCTGAATTTCTGCAACTTTTCTGCAGACTTTTTATGGATCTGACAGATTCAGATCTGAATCACACTGGCTGGCTTCAGACCTAACCAACGTTGTTTCTGAGCTGCCTCTGTGCAGTAATTGCGTGGGCTTGCTAGGACACAGCGCTGGACAGCGTCACCCTTCCCTCTATGTCAATCTCCTCCTGAAAACTGCGTTGTCCCTTCAGATCTGCTTTTCTGCTGCCTTTCCAGCTGCTTTCTGCAGCTAGATCCTTCAGATGCTTCAGCTGGTGACCCTTCTAGATCTACAGTTGCTCTGATACCATGTAGAAATTTCTGAATCTTAATTCTTATGCAGAAATTATTTTTGTTAATCTGGTTAAGCTTCTTCTACTTATACAAGTTATCAACTGAATAAATTCAAGTTAACATCAAAGCAAAACACATAACAGATCTCTACCAATTCAGATCTAGAATAAGCACATGCACACATAGACAAAGTGACATAGTTATTTCTGGACAAACTATCCCCGGAAAAACCCAATGTGGGAAAACCGGTCTCTGGCTGCTGGAGGGCTCTATTATTAAGAATATTTCTGAATACACAACTCTGGGTTCCAAATCTGCAAAACCCTATAGAGAAAACTCTAGATCTGCAGCACCTGGCTAATCTAAGACCAACAATACTGACTAATCCACACCCTCAAATGGGATTTACATAACTCAGCCAGACCTAGGCCTAGAAACCCCAGATCTGCCCCTGAAAGACACTGCGTCAGCCTCTGAAGGCCTACAAATGCTTAGCGTTGTCACTGGAAGGGACTGCGTTACCCCAGACTGGGTGACGTAGTCACTACGCTGCCCCTAAGGGTCTCTGTGTAACCCCTGAAGGGTTTCCTGAAAATCACGTTGTCCTTGTTGCTGCTGCTGTTGCCGTCTGGTGCTGCTGGTGCTGCTGCTGTTGCCTTCCTCTACGTTGTCTTTCCTGATCTCTTCTCTACTTCTTGTGTATTCTAGACCCCGAGATCAGATCCTCCCCTTGGTCTAAATTCCCCTCTCTGCAACTGAAACACTTGAGAATTCTTAGCAACCCCACCCTAGAATCTCAGCTTAGCTTCAGTGCTCCGCCTCTGTGTGTCTTACAAATGACCCCAAGCCTTTGCTTTATACTTTTCTCGTTGACAAATCAACGGCCAAGATTAAATCTTTAATCAATGGCTAAGATTAAAAGAAAGCTTGATCCGTGTGACTTAAGACAATTTCATCACATGTTTAATTAAATTCATTTTAATTATTTTATTTTCCTAAGTTTTAACTTAGGAAATACATTAAAATAATTAATTAATTTAATATCTCCTAAACCAGATGAAATTTCCCAAATCCATTTATGGGTCTTGTAGATCCAGTGTACTCTAGTCCCTCCACAAAATTTGGGACCTAGAGCACAACTGATGCTACCCCAAATACACAAAATCTCAATAGGGATAAGTTGGGAGTAGTGGAGAACACCTTCCTCGCTAAGAGGGAGTGTTATTTTTTGTTGCTTGGACAAGTGTTCTAGTCTTTATTGGTGTTTATGAGGCTAAAGAACACAATAGGATAATTATCTCCAAGACCTAGAAAAAAATTCTAAGGGAAATGTCTTAATTAGATTAATTTAGCCAGTTTTTTAATTACTTTCCTAAGTCTTAGGAAAAGTGGTTAATTAAAACACATTAATTGAGGCAAATGACTTCTACAAAAGTCATGAGAAGGGGTCAAGATGATCTTAGCCATCGACTGGAGTTAGATCGTGGTCGTTGATTCATCAACGAGAGATTATAAGAGAAAATGATGGGGCACTTGAAGATCATACATTTGAGACACATAATTGCAGTGCTAGCAAGGGCGCAGTGATAGCATGGAGGACACCAGTAGCATGGTTTCAGCAGAGAAATTGAGGAGAAAATTTATGGAGAAATTCCTCACCGAGATTCCAGTATTCCGAGAAGAGAAAGGAAGCTGAATTATTCTACAGAGGAGGCCAAATCAAGCAGTGCATGTAACCAATTCAGCCAGTGCGAGTAGCCAAAGGCTCGATTCAGTTTCCAGTTGTTGGATATCTCTCCAACGGCAGAGCAAGTGGGTTTATCAGGTTGTTGGAGGCAAGATTATACACGAGATTAATTTTCCCGAAAGCAGTGTGAGTTTCTGGGTGGCCAATTTGTACTCTTCAATATGTCAATGCGAATTCCTGGAGGAGGTGAGAATAACCTGGAAGAGGCTATGTGGATTTGCAAAGGGAGACTTTTGTTTTCCCAATTCGATTTTGCTAGTAGAAGTGGAGAAAAATATTTGTCAGAGCTTTGCCAATGTTAGGAAAGCAATTGTTGTATTTCTCAATTGCTGAAGATTATTGATAATATAAGCCCTCATATGCATAACTAGTTTTCCCCACGCTGGGGTTTTTCCAGGGACTATTGTCCAAAATATCGGTGTTTAAATTTTGTGTGTGCATTACTTTTCTCAGTTCTTGTTATTATTGGTGAAAATTGCAGTAGTGAATTTATTCGTTATATGTTGTAATTAATTTATGAAGACAAATAATCTGCATAAGGTAGAAGAATAATTTCAAGTAACTGCAAATAAGGAAATTTCACAAGACACATATAAATTGGAGCATGTAGACCCCGCGCTCTACCAGTAGTTGATAGGGTCACTTACGTATTTGGCGAACACGTGGCCGAACATATGTTTTGCAATTAACTCTTTGAGCCAGTTCATAGTCGATCCTACCAAGGTGCATTGGGTTGCTACCAAGCACGTATTGAGATATCTAAAGGGGGCAGTAGAGCAAGGATTGTGATATAGACAGGTTGATGGGGTGAGGGTTGAGGTCTTCACTGATGCAGATTGGGCAAGGAGTTCCACAGACAAGAAAAGTACATCGAGTTGTGCATTCAGTGTTGGATCAATAGTTATTTATTGGTTTAGCCGAAAGCAAAGATCAGTTGCATTGAGCTCAGTAAAGGTTGGGTAAATGGCTGCCAACTTGGCAGCATGCAAAGCTATCTGGTTGAGAAAGTTGCTTGTGGGATTGTTTGGAGTCTGGATAGGAGCTAGAACCCAACATGATCCACTGTGACAATTAGAGTTGCATCAAGCTCTCTGAGAATCCACTGTTTCACGCTCACTCAAAGCACATCAAAATACACTATCATCACATCAGGGACATTGTTTAGAGAGGTACAGTTAGACTCCAATACATACCTACATAGGAGCAGAATGCAAACATTTTGACCAAGGCTTTGCTAAGGGGGAAGATTTTTTTACCTCAGACACAGATTGGGTGTAGTGCAAAACACCTTCCTCTCTAAGAGAGTGTTGATTGGAGTAGAGAAGCAAGGGTTCTGCTTGCAAGGTGCTAAGGCTTATATAGTGACCCACAAGATAGCCACTTAGGTATTAATTTAATTTATTATTTCCTAATGTTGGACTCATGAAAAATTAAAAAGCCTAAAGTCAACAAATGATTAGACCTCAACCCTTCATCATGAGTTAATCTCAGCCACAGAAGATCGTGGTGGGGACCAGGTTGACTTATTAGTGGGTGCAGAAGTGTACAATTCAATTTTGGGCATAGTGTGTGTGTGTTAGCTCAGGAAAGGAGATTAGGGTTTCAGCAGTTCAACAAGTTCAACAACCAAGTGAGAGGAATAGAGGGCCGCACAACCTCTACCTTAACTCAACATCAACGCAGCTATACAACACGCAGAAGGGAAAAGGAAGGTCGTACAACACACAGAAGTGTACAGGAGACCATAATGCACAGGCCACACAACATGCAAAAGTGTGCAATAGACCATAGGGTAGGGGGTAAATTGATTTTCTTGGGAGTTGTTCAAGGGGTTTTTGTTATAAAAGGGAAGTGTTCCCTTGCTGTAAGAATTTCTCAAGAATTATTTGCTGAAGCTAATAGAAAAACACACACAGAGTGCAGGTTTCACCCGAAGTTGGGATTTCCTGGGTATATCCCATGTTTTATGTGTTGCATGTATTTGTCTTCAATTTTATTTACTTCCGTTGTGCATCCTATGGTTAAAAAACTTAGTAGTATTTGTGATTTAAGTTTCATAACATCAATTTAGTTGTAGTTCTGGTTGCATGCTTAGAAAATCATAAATCGATTACTAGGTTTTAAGGAAATCGTGAGGAAATTTAACAAAAAGTTGGCCAGAAAAGGCTTGTTTCTCAGGATGAACTTGTGGAATCAAGACAGCCAATAGTGGCACACATCAAGGACTCTAAACCATGCTCAAAAGCTATCTAGTGCTAACTAGGTTGTTTTAGAGGGGCTATGTCATATTATTCCAGAAAGTTATTTATATAAAATGCAAATGAATGGGAAAAACTTGGTTGGAGATAAAGAGGTGGGGAGCTTATTGAATCTATGAGACACAGAATCTTTATGAGTTGATTAAACACTCAAATGACTTGATAGTTGGTTAAATAAAAGACCCAATGGCGCAATGGTTGAGGAGGTCATTAAATCATTTGGAAAGCTCATGCTTCCTTCAAACATAAAGTTTGAGGGTAGTGGTTGCTTCATCAGATATCGATGTCAAGAGTAGACTGCAAAAAGTTGGTATTACTAATCTGGCATGTGCATTGCATGGTAAGGATGAGGTTCTGCAACATATTTTTTTGGAAATAGACTGCCAGGGTTTTGGGCATGGTTTCAAGTTGGATTCCAATCCCTTTTTGTAGCTCCACTCTCATGGAAGGGGCCCCTCCTAGGAAACATTTGGATGGTTAGGGGGCTGCAAATTGCATTGGCAATCAATTTGATTAGTTGCAATTGGCTTTCTGTGGAAATATTGTAATAAAGTTACATTCAATAAGGATCCCCACCCCTTTACTTTAAGGGATTTAAGGAGCTTATCGCAAGAGTTGGCTTTGCCCCTTAGAGTTAACCGCAATGCATTCTTCCATGATGTTGAGTCTCTTCCTGTGGGAGTTGGGCTAAGATGCTAGCCTTTTTAGCTCATAGACAAGGACTTTCATGGCACCCCTGTTGTCTGCATGTTGTGACCACCTTAAATCCTGATTTACTTATTTGTCCTCTAAAGTAATACATGAAACATTTTCAAAACACAAAGAAACAGCAGTGGCTACAATTCTTTCCGTGTCTTTGTTAAATGTTTACTTATAGAATTATCATTACTGAATCTAGAACAGGTTTGCTTATGTTAAAAGTTCAAGGACGAAATTTTGTCTTCTAGTCGTAGTTCGATGTGCTCAACGGAGTATATTGTAGCGTGACCCTCTCTTCCCGTAAAAACCCTTTGGCGAATTAAGAGCCTTTTTAATATAAGTAAACTGGCGTCGTATTGAAGGGTTGAGGCCTTAGCTAAAATTTTAAATCGCTTAATTCTCAGTGACACGTTAAAGATCAAGATGCGGATGCTGGCCAGCTCGTTGTCCATAAAGATGTTAGTCCCGGTTAAAGAGTCAAGCCCGCGTGAAGACCTGAGCTATGCCACCTCTCCACAGGCTGGTGTGCCGGGCATTTAATACATGGGCCATAGGGTTGTAATAGGCCTAATAATACCTTTACACCAAAAGAAAACGAGGGACAAGAATATCTGTTTTAATCAGAATAAATTTGTGCTCTGGTATTTGATCTATATTCTAGATAGTATACGGGGAGGGGGAGGGATATTACATTTGCTCCATACACAAAGATGCCTGAAATACGATTTTTCTCATCGTATACCCAAGGGGAGTTATTATTTGTCAACAAATCCCTACCATACCTAACCTTCGGCTTGTACACATCTTCCATAAAATTTAAGCGCTTTACTTCTAACTTTTGACCGAATTCTCTCAAAGTCGTCATTAACGAGTAAGCTTAGATAATTCTGAGCATCGTGGTCTTATAATCTATTCCATTCTTTAGGACACCATACAAGGAACGTTATATAAACTGTAGAAATTTTTCTAATGTACTTATATATATCGAATTTTTAAACCAGCTCCTTCACACAGGAATCCTCAGTTATAATTCTTCCCATTCTTTACCATTTTTTCTACAGAGATTGAACCTTTGCCGTACCTTGTTTTCTAAATTCGACCGGACTTTGTCAGCTGCGGCTATTTCGGCATGAAGAGCTGCACATTTTTTATGCTGCTCGGCTTCATCATTTCTCTGCTTCTGCATTAAAGCATAGTGACATTACGGTAAAGCTTAAAAAGAAGCACCTGCATTACTGCAAATAACTTGACATAAAGAGTATTTAGGCAGAACCTCTAATTGTACGAACCTGGACGAGAATTTCCAAGTCTCTCCTCGTATTTTGATCTTTTTCCTGTGAAATAACATAATCAGTGAAATTTACGTACATTTCAAGCATGCAAAAACCAGAAGAAGCGCTAGAGCCTCATTTTACTCGAAGTTGCCGGACTTCTGTGATGAGATTTTGGAGCTTGTACTTGAATTTGGAAAATGTAATATGCGCAGGGTATTCTGTGCCTTCATGCCTCTGCACAACAAAGCATTTTAAATAAATAATTTAAATTTAAAATAAAATACAATAAAAACAGAGGTCGTTTTAACGAAGCTATCAAATGATCACAGCAGATAGCGTAGCCAGCAACAATTACTCACTCTTTCCATCATTCCCGCCTCCACTGGAAATTCCCGTGATAATTCCTGGGTTGGCGACTCACAGAAACTGCATTTCTGAAAAGCTAAAGAAAGCCTCGGGATCAATTTTCTAAGAATATTCTCCCTCTTGAATGAAAAAGTGAAACAGGACGGCCTCGGGAGAAAGCCAAGTATGATAACGTATACATATTTTGGAGGAAGATATCCGAGAGTTCCAGAATTATCGCTATTTTGAAAGCGCACTTCGTGCAAGCGCCAAAGCCCTAAATGGAGTTATTCATAGGCGGGGACTAATTTCGCTGCACATTCTTCACTCGCTGGAAAATAAGACAACAATTTGTGTTTTCATATACGTAAACTTGTGGTCTTAAACAATAAGGCTAGTGTTGCATGTCCTTTGAAAAATATTTTTGGAGTTAATAGAAAGTTTTCAGTTTCAAAGATATCATCTTTAGTTTGAAAGTTTTTAAGATTTAAAATTATCCCCAAAAACAATTCAATGGTAACCATCTTTACAATAATAATAAAGTGTAAAATGATGTGGTTTAATTAGTTAATATAATAAATAATATTAATTTATTAAACCTTATAAGCGATGATTGTTTTTTATTTAGTTTTTATGGTAAATTTCACAACAACAATTTAAAAAAATAGGAAAGTAGTGCAAATTCTTTTATTCTCATTGTTTATAACCACTATAAATTTTATAATTAAAATTAATCATATTTCTTAATTAACTATAGCACTTACATATTACATATTATAGTATAAGGATGAGTTAACACAAAAAATAAAAATATAAAAAAAGATGTAAAATTAGCTTTAAGGAATAGCATTGCCATAAATTAATGGTGTTTCCTTAGATCATGTCTGTATTAATAATTTGAAGTGAACTACTTCTAGAAAATAGGTAATTATGTCAATTGAAATTCAAAAACCAAGATAACAAGTTGCAGAAAAAATGCATTATATGCATATCAACACGTGTACATCTCTACCTTTTTCTTTTTCTATGATATATAATACCACAACCATATTAAGGCATTGCATTCATATCAACACATATACATCCCTACCTCTCTTCTTTTCCTAAATATATAATCCCACAACCATATGACACTAATGACATTTATAGCCATCTACACCTTTAGTGTGAAAAAACATTGAACTACATGCATATTTCTAATTAATTTGCTATGTTTATCTATTTAAAGGTTGTAAGATTAGTTAGAAGATTAAAGCTTATTGAAATGGTTTGAATATGTTATAGGATCTATTGTTTATATTATTGAAAAAACTTATTTGGGTTTTGGAGAAAGATGAAGCATGCATGTATCAATGCAAATTTTCATTGCAAGAAATTGAGGGTAGTGGTTTTGTGAAGGTTTTGGTGGCAGATGGGCGGTGTAATTTTGAATTGGGAGGCTTGAAGATTGTTTTTTAAGGCTACTTTTTTACGACTGGTTGTTTATATGTAAGGAGTGAGAATTGAATTTTGCTTAGAAAACATGGTTTTAACCATATGATTGAAGTTGGGTGTTATAATTTTGTTCGCCAAAATTTTCAATACATATCTCTGACCTTTGTTCAACATCAACCTACCTTCATTTTGATCATTGTTCTAGAGCAAGGGTGAAAAGGCCTTCAAATTTAATGGAACGTCAAAATTGTTCCAAAGAACTCTCGTGCTAAGTTTCTATACATCCAACAACAAAAATATCATTGTTGTATTCCTATATCATAAATGAATACATGTGTCCAACTACATAGAACATTTAAATAAACAACAATTTTATTTCTTTTTAATTGCTATAATTTGTTTCAAATGCATTGTTATAGTGTCCTTGGGAATATGGATAGGTTTGTAGAGCTTGATTGCAATGTATGGAAATTGATCATGTTTACTTTATGTTAAGACATTATTATTTGTGGAACAACTCAATTTAGATTACTGGCCCAAATATATTTAGATCTATTTGTTTGTTGTTCACACTCAAACTTGAAAGACTTAATCTCCCTATGTCTTGTTTGTTCTTTCACAATCAAATCCTTCATAAAAATTATTATTTATAACTTCATGTTACGACTACTACAAGTGGAAACGAGGTTTTGAAGAGAAAATCAATCATTTGAGGGTTCCAACGTAAAGTATGCATAGTGAATTCAACTCATCGCGCCTTGATTTGTTGAGATTACACAATCCAAGTGTAATCGGTTTTTTAGGGTGATAAATTCATTTATACATTCATAAATACAAATTTATTGACAACTAGATATTTGGTTTCTAATAACAATTATCATAAAAAAATATTTAAAATTGTCAAATTCATATATGTGTGTGTGTAGGCACTATTTATTACTACTACAAAAGTTTACATGATCAGTGGATATTTGTCTATGGTTTACCCAATGGGAAATCAGGTTAGAGATCTAGGTTCAAATTGTTGAGGTTATATATACCTCTCATGACTATATCAAATGTTAAACAAAAATGAAAATACATAGACTAACTAAACCTGCTTCCAACATACCATGGTTTGATTGAATAAAGAACATTACAATAACTAAAAACAAAAAATTGAGATTGCATGGAAGTTATTGTCCTGAGTTGTTCGGCTTGGGGGTCGGCTGGGGAACAACCTCACTCCCAAGGAAGGGGTTGTTTTTAACCTGCTAAGGAGGATGTTTATTTTGTGATCTATTCCGTTCAATTTCTTCTCTAATTCTGCCAATTTATAAGCATTCACCTACTGAGCATTGTTGTTGTGTGCGAGTATGCACCCAGAAGAATTTGTGTATGCCAATAAACATTAATTTCCTATATGTTATTGGAAATATCAAGTGAGTGGTGGTACCTATATTAGGAATCCAGTTCTTAGTCTCAACTTGAACATGGTGGTCAGGAGTATAGTGTTTTTCCTAGCACCAAATAGCTTTTATTCTTCCAATTTCTTGGCGAACAAGCTCGGGGGTTTACTTCTCATAACGAGCCATAGATTCACTTGCTTGCACCTAAGCTCAAAGTTAAGAGGTTGATGTCATATGGCTGGGAGCTAGAAAGGAGACAGAGGGACGACCTCTACCCCTTCCTCTACGAGAAACCACGGATCTTTTGGGAGTCATAATGATATAGAGAAGTCTTGAGGTTTAGGATTAATGGTGAGGGGAATGATTGAGGATGGGATAGATGATAGTTTATGGATTTGGTGAGTCGGGACGAACAAGCAAAGGTAAAGGAGTCGGAGTGAGGCTAGCAAGGGAGGAGGCAGAGCAACGGTTATTGGGAATTGTCGTGAGTCCGAGGAGGGAAATTGAGAGGGATAGGAATGAGTTATGAATGGAGAGTTACAAAGGACAAAGGATGGCGAGAAGGCCAATATGAATCAAATTATTTTCTAAAGAAATACAAATCCATAAACCAAAGAAACCACAGAAAGATGAAACCAAGCACAATTCGATGTGAAGGAAGTAAAATTGGATTGAGAATAAGCTTACTCAGAATTCTAAGGATCCTATTATTAGGTCAGCAACAATAACAGTTGAGCGCATCGAATGGAATTCACTAGCAAGAAGGGAAATAGTTCCCAGGTAGTTTTGCATGTTCTTGATATAGATATAAGGGTGTCTTGGTTCACTCAATATTTCCAATATCAAGGATGTTGGCATAGCCAGTATTCTAAGTGCAATAGTAATTGTATGGGAATGCAACATGTTGGTTTGAAATATTACTTCGATTATGCAGTGTGTCATCTCCTCCAATGAAGGAACCCTATGATTGTCACTTTCTAAGAAGATTGAGTTGGAGTTTTTTGGTTATGAGAGAAATGCATCATTTTGGTATAAAAATTCGATACCTCCATAATCCACCATGAAATTGACCTCTGTGGCATGGTACTTGTTTTAACATTTTCTTGGCAAAATGACCCTATTAAAATTTTTGAGTCTTGCGAGAAATATGTCAACTTCCTTCATTTTTCTACTCTCCTTGGTCAAGCAAAGAGATATCATGGATAAAGCAGCAACTAGTATCTTTATGAACAATGAAGTTTAGGCACACTAGTTCAACCCCTTGTTAGCCCTGTCTTACCTATAATGGGGGTAAATCAACAACCTTTCTCGAAGAATTATATGATTTCAGGGTAAGATTACAATTAAAATGAGTTCATAGGTGTAATGGAAGGTTGGATATATATCAGGGATATTGGAAGACACATATTAATACATGCAAGCAGGTTGTTATATTAGAGAATTATTATTTGCTATGTCATGTTTTCTCTTCATTTCTTAATTGTTGTTTTAATGTAGTTGTCTTCCATTGCCAAATAGACAAAGAATTATGTCATAGCATGTCTTGTATTTTGAGTTTTGAATAGAGTTTGTATTTGAGGTAGAGCAGCTTGCAACAACTGCTATGACGAAGAGTCAAAAGAAAACTTATGTCCATGGATTGACCTGATATCACCTGCACTTATTCCTCTTCTGAAATTTTACTTTCATGAAGAAGCTCAAAAAGGTTGTTGTTTCAATGAAGTCAGAGTTTTTGCAATTTTCAAATTGGCTATTGAGAAGAGACTCAATGTGTGTTTTCCTAATTCATGTATTGCATAAGTTTATTCTTTCTATACTAAGGGTTCCAAAATAGAATTAAAGCTACATACTCTTATATCTAAATAAACAAATTATTGGCAAGGATTGAGATGGATCTTTGGTGCCATTTATACTGGAGGCCTTTCATGAAATTGCTTTCCATCCATAATTCCTTTCATTATGGGTTGCGAAATATTGACAGTTTGTTCTTTCATAGCTTAAAATAATGAACACTATAGAATACAAGGTTGATCACCAAATTGATGCAATAACTACATTCGTAAAACAAGCTAAATAGAATATTTTCGATTGGATTGGAGTTGTGCAAGTACGTTTCAACCTTAAACATATTCAAAAGGTGTTTGACATCCATTAAATTCTAATAAATGTTACTAGCATTTCCAACCCCAATATAAATAGACAATGCACTTTATATAAAACACTTGCAGCTTTCAAAGGTGGGTGTTGGTGTTCAAAGATCAATGGTTGGAAATGCTAGTAAACGGGGGGTTGCGATTTGCTCTTTTGGTGAAACAAATTTTGGTTATGTGGCAGCAATAGGTGAATAGCGGACCCCCTTGAATTAAACCAGATACAACCATGGACCCTCTCCACATTCAACTTATGGTTTTACAACAATTTTCCACCAAAGTCTGTGACCAAGGAAAGTAACAACAAATCGCTTGGATGTACTTTTGTGTTTTGTGAGTGTTGGTTACAAACATTAATAGTATTCATCTAGATGGAATTGGTAATTATTTTTTGGAAATTATAGTGGATCGATTTCCATCGTTATCTTTGAATGTGAATGTTTACTCGCTAATCTAGTAGCACCGACATTTTCTAGACTGGTATTTGATTTTGTCTCGGGGGATTAATTGTGTTATAATGTAAATTTCATAGAGTGTTGGACAAGCGTAATAAAAAAGGAAGCATATTGATCCAATTATTGGAGGGTTCACATTTACCACTTATCATTTTTTTGCACTGTCGAAAGTTTGATACGATGTGAAGCAGAGGTTTGCATTACATATAATGAAGTTTCCAATCGATACAAAAAAGGAACCATATCACCTATGTATAGGTTTTCAATAAACATTCAATTCAGTTGTACCGGATCTTATTTTTGCATCTAGGCTCAGTTGGTCGATGTAGCCGTGGTCAATTGACCAGTATAACCATGTTTAAGTTCTACATGCGAAATTTGCTAATAGATATTTCATTGGAACCTTAGAAGTGTAATGGGGTGCTAATACATGCATTTGGCATGACTCTGGGAGGATCATTTAAAATTTTGTTCAGAGATGAAAAATAAAATTTGTTTGATCCTACCTCCAAGGTCGAGTAAGATTTACTGTAAGCCACATCATAACCTACCAAAAGGTGCCAGTTCCAAATTTAATGCCTATGTGTTGGGTAGCCCGTAAGTTTTAAAAGGTAGTGTTGGTCCTGTGTAGAATAAATGAGTCTAATATATTCTATACCACGTGTCGGAATGCTCAACACGAAGTGCCCTGAACTGCTCGCAATTATCAAATAGCTTATTTCTTATTATTATAATCCGTATTATCAATTGGCTTAACCAGATAATTTCATTTATAATGAAATGCCTTAGATCTTCAGTTATATTTTTTATTGTGTTTCTTATTCTTTTATCTAAACGTTTGGAAGATGCTCCAAAGAGATTACAATCATTGTTAAGTTATAGGCTTCAATCAAACTCAATGATGGTGGTACCAAGAAGCACAATACATGCGCAGAGTCTTGTGAAATAATGAAAAAGAAAATATAGATTTATGTAAGGGAACCTAAAGTATTTCTATAAGAGTGCCATTGTGGAAAATGGAACCTACAAATGGATGTCACCTGAGTTTCTAGTTGTATTGTGGAGTTGTTGAGATGATGGGCCATGTTGACTTCCAAAAGAATGTGAACTATTAGTTGTAATTTTATTCATTAGAGGCATTATACATTCAACTTCAATCTTATTATGATATTGTTCATAATATTACTATTGTTGATGAATTTTCCTTTATGCTATTAGGGTGAATGCCAAACTTATTCAAATGTTTTGTATCAATATTGTATTTTCTAGAAAATTTACAAGTTTTGTTTTACATGGAAATTTACAAGTTTTGTTTTACATGGATCATTTTGGACGAGATGAAAATCCTAACAATATATTGTATGAGAAATTGGTTGTTTTGAGCAAATTATTGGGACCCGGTGCAAAGTGTAAAGGTATTGGAGGCCTCTTACAACTCTATACATATTTCAAGCCTTTGTTTTCACAACAAAGGTTGAAGATCTAAGATTTAAGTTTCATTTATCTGTCAAGTATGTAGGGGAAGCTCAAAGAATTGCATATCTCTTCTAAAATGTAATTTGAATGGAATAGCTACCAAACTTATTGAGAAAACCTTGTCAGTATAAGCTACATGTTATGATGGGGATGGAGTAGATATGAAGTGGAACACCATGGTTTCATATGGTTCTATTGAACAAATTATCAATGAAAACAACCAAAATGATGATAATATGCAATTGCTAAACTTAGGTGATCAAAGTAAATCCAAAGGCATTAAATATATGGATTAATGCAAAGATCCTTGTGCATTACAAATTGAGCTTGGAGATCACGAAAGCATGCTTGTCGTAAGAAATGGGAAGTAGATAGTCATGCTTTTTATTGTGACCATTCCAAGAACAAACCACATCATGCAGTTTTTGTTATTAACAAGTATGGTTCAATGTTCGGTCCTCATATATAACCAACCATGGAAAATTTTATATCTTGACACGATTATTGACTGTTGAGAATGGCAACAAGAAAATCTTGATTTAATTTTCTCTTGAAATAAATTAGGAGAAAATTGTAATTCCACATCACAAGACAACTTTGATGAGTTAAATAAGTTAATTTCACTTATTTGTCTCAGTTAATTTGAGTTGAGGGCCTAACTTGAGTTGTGTAGAGTGATTCCTAAATATTAGGAGCCTAGGTTGAGTTTAGTTTGAGTTGTAAAAATTTAATTAAGTTAAACCGAGTTAAAGACAGTAAAGTAGTTCCAACTGTTAGAGGAACTAGTAGGAGGTCTAACAGTGGGGTGCAACATCAGTGTTCAACTATTTAACTGATAAATTAACCATAATTAACTCATGCATGCATGAACTACGAATTACCCAATTGAGATTGGATTTCAAGGGTAGTGTACTATCAGTTGTATAATTAGCCAAGTTGTACAGGTGGTGCATGCAATCAGAGAAGGGCCTATAGAGATTGCGCAATTATGGATGAGGAATTTCCCTAAATAATAGGGGCTAATTCCCAAGGAAACAAAGCAAGGAAATAGGGACTTGGGAAAGTAGAAATTTGGTTAAGTATTGACCAAAGGCAGCTTGTGAAGCAGTGAGATAGATTATAAATGTGCAGAGATTGTTTAGGATTGAACAAGCATTGTATTTCTTCTATATTTTTTGAATAATGTAATACAAATAGGAAGGGGTTTTGAGTAGGTGCTTTCCCCTAGATATATCCTCGTGTATGTGTGTTAATTTCATGTCGTGTGTTTTTATACTGCTTCTTAATCGTGAATTTATTTCTGTAAATGAGAAGAGTAGATTTGAGTCTTATGTTTTAGAACATTACATGAGTAGTTTAGAATCTACAATTAATTTCTACATGGTATCATAGCTAGATTCACAGTAGAGAAGAGAATTTTAAGTTATATTTGCAGGAGGAACGAGTTTGCAGATCTATTCTTCAGAGCTAGCAAGGTGGTGTTCTATGGTCTAAGGCTAGAGTATGCCCTTCAGGGTAGCTTGAATTATATTTCTTGGAAGGATCGCATGGAGGCATCCATGGAAGTTAATGGGCTAAAATAATTCATTGATAATAATGTCTCGAAACCAACAGCAGTTGATGCTCAAAATCTAGCAGATTGGAAGAAGAGTGCAGTCAAGGAGAGGAGGATCATATTGGAGGGAGTACGAGACCATATTATCTCTAATATCCATGGGAAAGAAACTCCATATGCAATGTGACAAGCACTGACAGATTTTTTCAAGAACAGTAGTGACCATAGGAAGTTGGCAGTCAAAGATAAGCTTCGGAATATCAAAATATAGAAAGGTGACACAATACCACAGAACCTGAGCAGGTTCACACAATGTCATGATGAACTTTGGAGTGTTGGTGTTACAATTGTAGAAGATGATCTAGTAATCCTAGCACTTCTAGGCCTTCCCAAAAGCTCGTACAACTACCAGGATTCGATCAATGGGAGAGAGAAGCTACCAAACTGGGAAAGATTATGGTCAGATTTGGTACATGAAGAGTTCAGGTGGAACACCATAGATGAGACTTCATCCAAGGTTGAGGATGAGGAGAATTGTGACTTGTTTGGAAAGGCAAAGAAATGGAAAGGGAATAAATCCCAATCCAAAGGAGATTCTAGTCAGGAAGGCAAGAAGAAAGACTTGTCGAATATTAAATGATTTCACGCTGGGACATTATGCCACGAAGTGTCGACACAAGAAGGTCATCAAGAAGCCCTCGGGAGGAGCTGCAGGTGAGGCTCTAGCTTCACAATTCAAGTTGGATTTCACCCTCATTGCATACATGGTAACATTAGTGATGGGTAGTTTGTGGTATCTGGATAGTGGAGCTTCATTCCATATGAAGAGTAACAAAGAATTTTTTAGTGACTTGGAGGAGAAGGACCTCCAGATGCACATCGAGATGGGAGATGATGGAAGGTATAGCGTGAATAACATCGGTACAGTTACTTTTCAGAGGGAGTCGCGGTCCCCTCTCACATTAAAAGATAGCATGTATGTTTCGAGTCTGAAGAAGAATTTAGTTTTAGTTGCTATGTTGGAATATTGTGGCTACGATGTGATATTTAGAAAAGGAAAGGCTTTCCTTAGACACATCGCCACAAGACATGTGAAGCGGATCAGGGTTCGAGTGAAGAACCTCTGTAAATTGGATGTAGAAGATTGTGCTACTTTGAGCACAAAAGCAAAGAAGGTGCGGAGTCGAGACATCGGTGAATCATGGCATAGGAGACTTGGCCATTTTCACCATGGAGATTTGAATATCATGCAACAGATTTATACAGGACTTCCCAAGGGTGCACTAGAGCAGTGAGATACATGCAAAGGGTGTACATTGGGGAATTACACCAAAGCCACCTTTTATGATAAGGACAGTAGAGCGCAAGCAGTCCTTGAAAGAGTTCACTCGGATGTGTGCAAACCTTTCTTGATAGCCTCCATGGCCAAGCACAGGTATTATGTTATATTTGTAGATGATTTCTCATGTAAGTTTTGTATTTTCGTCATGCAGAAGAAAGACCATACATTCTCCAAATTTTGTGAATTTAAAGCACTTGTTGAGAAATACACTTGCAGAATAATGAAAGCTCTCAGGAGCGATAACGATGGAGAATATGTGTGGAATGAGTTTAAGAACTTCTGTGCAAAGGAAGGAATTCAACTGCATTTAATAGCACCCCATAACCCACAATAGAATGGGGTGGATGAGAGGAAGAACAAAAGTATTGTGGAAGTTGCATGGGCGGTGTTGCATGATCAAGGCCTACTATTGTACTTGTAGGCTGAAGCATGCAATACAACGGTATATGTGCGGAATAGGAGTCATCATCGGATTCTAGGGATGAGTACACCAGAAGAAGCGTTTTCAAGGAAGAAATCAGATGTGTCACACTTCAGGATATTTGGTTCATCAGTTTACTGTCATTTTTCCAAGGATGCAGTATTTGTGGGGTACATTGATACACCTCACAACTATAGGGTGTACCTTCCATCTCACAGGATGTCAGTTATTCGTAAATATGCGAAGTTCGATGAAGAGAAGGCCATGAGATGTTCCCTTGAGAGGGAGCTTCAGTTGCATGCAGATGAGGAGCTTTTGGCTCTAAAGGAAGAACCTCTAGATGTTGGGGAGAAACCTTGTGCAGAGGAGCAAAGAGTGGAAGCATCCACTCATGCAGATACATCCAGAGATGGAAGTAAGCACACCAGGGAAGCTGAGATATTATTACATGATGCTAGAGAGAATTAGGGAGCACTCACATCACAACGCATGAAGAGGAGGTCATCGGATCGGTACACTGGGTACATGGCTCTTATGGGTGATCTAGTTGAGATAGAACCATCCTCATTCGAGGAAGTGGTGCAACATCCTATATGGATTAATGTCATGGTAGAGGAATATGATTCCATAGGCAGAAATAGTATCTAGGGAGTGGTCCCAAGACCAGAGAAAAAATCAGTGGTAGGTTCGAGGTGGATCTACAAGGTGAAGAAAGCAATAGATGAAAGCATTGAGAAACATAAGGCAGACTTTGTGGCCAAGGGGTTCTCTTAGGTGAAGGGAATTGATTACGAGGAGACCTTTGCTCCAATATCAAGGTACTCTTCTATCAGATCAATTCTAGCACTTGCAGTGCAGATGGGATGGAAGATCCATCAGATGGATGTGAGGACATCATTCCTCAATGGAGTGATTGAGGACGAGGTGTTCTTTGAACAACTAGAAGGATTTGAGTCCTTTGATAGCGAGTCACATGTGTGCATACTCAAGCAAATATTGTATGGATTGAAACAAGCACCCTGGTGCTTCATACACCAGGATCGAAAACTATTTCACCAGGCTAGGCTTCACCAAAAGTGAAGCAGATGCAAACCTTCACCATATTGTTGTCGAAGGTAAATTATTAATTATAGTATTATATGTCGATGATTTTATTTTAAACGGTGATGAGAAGTTGATCAAATTTTGCAAAGAGGATCTTGCAAGAGAATTCAAGATAAATAACATGGGACTCATGCATTATTTCCTCAGTTTGGAAGTATGGCAAGGAGATGGGGAATTGTTTGTCTCTCAGGGCAAGTATGCCAACGAGATATTAAAGAAGTTATGTATGGAGAGTAGCAAACCCATGGACACTCCTCTAGAAGGCATTTGGAGGAAATAGGATTCCACTTCAAGTGAGGAGGTGGACGCCACTATTACAGGCAGCTTGTGGGTTCACTTATGTATTTGGTGAACACACGACATGACATGTGTTATGTAGCTAACCAACTTAGTCAAAAAAATTTTAAGCCAACCAAACTGTATTGGAAGGTGGCCAAACATGTGTTGAGATACCTCAAAGGCACTACTCAATATGGTATTGGTACAAATAGACAGAGCGAGTGACGTTTCAAGGCTTCACATATGCAGATTGGGTGGGTAGTCCATTAGATCGGAAGAGTGCTTTACAAGGTGATCCAGTGGATTAGTAAAGTGCTCAAAATTCAAAGTGTTAAAAAGAAAATGATTGAAACTATTGCCAAAACGTAGATCTCGTCTCCCTGAATCCAACGCAACTTGACTCGCTCAAATCTGATATTGTATGCTCCCGATAATGCGTTTTGATCATTTTCCTAAATAGCTAAAAAAAATTACAGGTTGGTCAGGTACGTTGAGTGTGCAGTTCGTACGCTGAATGGGCAGGCTAAATGTGTTCTTAGGACCAATGGCATACTTCCAAGTGTCCACTCCGCATTGGTTGATTTTTTTTTGTGATTTGATTGGTTGATAAGGTGTAGAGGTGGTCCAATGGGTGGAAGCCACGTGGACCAATGGATGGATGCCATGTGGCCTCCCAATAGTGTGGTAAAATTATGGTTATGACTGAACAGGCCTCACGGGGGTTGAACACGAGACCTGTCATTGGGCAACACAGAGCCTTACCGCTCTGCCACTGGTGGATCTTAATATACATAATTTTGAATGCGTATTTAAATTTTAAGTGTTGGGCGGTTAGGGGACGGGGTCGGGGTTAACCCCTGGTCCTCGGTCATCCCATACCCCCAAGACCACAAACACAGGGTGTTGAGGGCACGGGGTTAACCCCTGACCAATCCATGGTACATACAACGCAAGCATAGTCGGGTCTGGAGTTTGTTACCCCCGGTTACACTAAGACTTCACCATAGTTCCAAATTTGGTTCTGGTTGGAGTTACCGTTTTGGCACAAAGCTTAAGCCATACCCACGGTGTATATAACCATACTGTGGTTCAGAGCGGGTTAAAATAGTTGGCGCGGAATTTAAAATGGCCTGGATCCAACGACAGAGATGAGACCACATGGGCCAATCTGTCAGCTCATGGGGGGTCATTAGGAAATTAAAACATGCAACAAATTGCACCTATTTCAGCGCAAATTTTGTCGGTGACCAGTGAATTTGTCGCTCGACGGTTCTGGAAAAGGAGGATTCATAGGATGGTTAGCAGGAGAGTGAAGTTTGTAGATTAATTAGCAACAAAACTTCACCAGAGCATAACTTCTTCAGTTTTTAGCCAATTTGAGCCCAACAAGATCCCAATTAGGGGTTTTTGACTATTCTAGGGCCACTGGAGACATTATTTTTTCATTTTGAGCACTGAAAATCTACGTAATCACATATTTTAGCACTTAACGAAAGAGGCCCACATTGGAAGTTGGACCAAGAGATGTAGCCCAGGAGGGGTGAACTCCTTCATCATTTTGTTGTCTTGTGTTACTATTTATGGTATTATTGTCTCTGTTTTTATGCTGCAAACTGAGTTAAAAACACTTAATTTATATGCTTTTGCAACTTGCCTAATTTCCTAAAAGACATAAAAAAAATACTTGCACAATTCATCAAACCTTAAAATTTTCAAATACATATCAGTTTGGTATCAGAGCTTTGGGTCTTTGGTATTTTTGAAGGTTTAATTATGTTGCAAGTGTTTTCTGATGCTTACAAGGTTGAAGCTCAAAAGAGGAGAAGGAAAGCTTGTGGGAACAAGTCCTCAAGCTAGTTCAAGGAGAGCACATCTACCTCAAGTTTCACCTCAAGTGTCGCCTAAAGCCTCACCATTCATGGCACATGAAGGACAACCTGACAATATGTTTTAGGATGAGAAGAATTTCATAAAATCATTCTTTGAAATGACTGAAATGGTGAAAGTTATTTATGAGGAAGGGAACTCAAGGTTGCAAGGAGAGAGCTCCAATCCTCCAAAGGGAAATGGAGGAAATGGAGACAAACCTCCAAAATGGAATGGAGGAAATGGTGACAAACCATCTCTACCTCCACCTTTATCTTCAACTTTATATTCACCATCATCTTCTTCTGCATCAACCCCTTCACAAACACCTCTACATTATCCAAAGGGACATGGTAAAACTCCATTGTTAAAACTTGAAATAAAGTTTGAATTTCCTATGTATAATGGAGAGGTAGATGCTGAGAAATTAGATAATTGGGCTCGTCAGCTTGAAGTGTATTGTAGGATACAAAGGATCAAAGATGATGAGACCAAGATACATCTTGCTTCTTTTAGGTTGGAAAGTGCATCAATCATTTTGTGGGAAGCCAAAACCGAAGAGGATATCAAGAAAAGAGGTAAGATCACAACTTCTTGGAATGATTTTGTGGCTGCATTAAGAATACATTTGTATCCTTTAGCATGCATGCAAAAAGCTATAATTGATTGGAAAAATTTTAGGCAAGAAAAGGGTCAAAGTGTGCAAATTTATACCCAAGATTTTAGAATAAGAGCGTTGATTTTGGGTGTAGATTTATCGTCTCAAGACACTCTACTCAAATATATTGGAGGTTTACATAGTTACTTGAGACACAATTATCATGTTTAACCCTACAAATCTAGACGAATTTTTTGTACATGCAACACATTTAGAAGCAAGAGGGGAGAATGTTCCACAATAGGGCAACAAAAAGCCATTCAAGGGTGGAGACAAAGGAAAGGGGAAATTCAAAGGAAAAGGGAAAAAGAATGCTTCCATCAAGAAAGAGGGATAAAACTCACATGCAAACATTGTTCAAAAGAAGGCAATGATGAAGACCATTGTTGGAAACTTCATCCCGAGATGAGACCCGAAAAGTTTAACAACAAAGGAAAGCAAAAGACTGTTGTAACTAGACAACATGATTTAGGATCTGATTCTGGAGATGAAACAAAAATCACAACCATGGGATTGAAAGGTAAGAAGTCTATTGCAAGTACTAGTTCTTCTAGTAACCTCAATGAAGCTCAAAATGATAAGGAAAGAATAGAGCTTTTCCATATTAGAGTTTCTCAAAACATAACAAAATAGATGCTCTATTTGATAGTGGATCATAAGAAAACTTCATTTCAGAAACCATTGTCAAGAAATTTAATTTAGAAACCATTCCTCATCCTAAACCTTATCCTTTGGGTTGGGTATGTGACAAAATTGAAAGTGACAAAAAAATGCAAACTGAAATTCACCATCACTACAAACTTCATTGATGAGGTATAAATTGATGTAGTTCCACTTGACATATGTGGTATTGTTTTGGGAATCCCATATATTTATTATAGGAGAGCCATATTTCATCGCCATGAGAACAAGTATCATTTGTTTAAATATGGTATTGAGTACATTTTTAGATTACATCGCAGGAAATTAAATTTGTCTCTTGTGAATCTTGGACAAATGAAGAGGCTTGTTAATTCTAGCAAGAATTTTGTACTTTTGATGATCAAACCCAATAATGATGTTGAGAATGAAGCCTTCCAAGGTTGTGATGCAAGGTTAAAATTTGATTTGATTGAGGTTGTTAATACCTATGATGAGATGTTTCAGGAGCCTAAAGGATTGCCTCCTAAAAGAGGAATCCAACATGAGATCCAATTGCAGTAAGATTGTCCTCTTCTAAACATTGGCATGTACGGGATGCCAGTCATGGATATTAGTGTCATTTTTTGCATCCTGCCACCAATGATCAAATAGACTCTTATCATGTATTTTTAGGGTCTCATTTTCAATTTTTTTTTCATTCCATTAGGTCATCATGCAAAACTTTGGTCACTGGATGCAGATCTAGGTCTGATTTCACTCCTTACAAAATTTTACTACTTGTTGGATCATTCCACCTCTCAGCTGAGTGTACCATCATTCATGAGTTGTCATCATCATTAAAGTCATTTTCATCATGGTTTCATTCAGTCCAGAGTCTCCATTATGTCTTAGGGTTCCAAGGTCATCAAATCATCATTCCATGCATAAATTCCAGCAAGTGCAGGAGTGACAATAAAGAAATTTCATCTGTGAATTTGATTTCAAAGAAAAACGTAATTTTATGTTCCTAATTTGTAATAAGTACTACATAGTTCCAAGTAGCCGCAATACTAAAATTTCCATTAGCAAAAGATCCAGGTTCCAAAAATCCATCACTGTTCCTAAGCCATCAAAAGATAAAATTCAAAGATCAAGTTCAAAAGTTAAAGGTAAAAAGCAATGTAAAGTTGATCTGAATAAAGGAAATGTGGGTCCATGTCTATTTAATGATATTTATCCAAGTACAAAAGGCCCTCAAAGACCAAAATTCACTCATTTTCACTCTTCAGCATCGATCTCTCCAAGTTTCCCAAGCAAAAAATCAAATTTTCCTTCAAAAAACTGAGTTCCAGCTCCATCGATGCGCTTTTTCCACAAGCACTGTGCTTTTTGCAGTGGGCACACTGCACTTTTCTTAAGCACGTTGTGCCTTTTGCAGTGAAGGAGATACCACCTCAAATCTTGTCTCCAAGGGTTCTAAACAAAAAATAAGGGTTTCTTCATCCATTTTCAAGTAAGTTACATCTCTTAAGCCCCTCCTTTCAGCTCATAGTCATTAATTTATGGTGCAAACCTCTCCATGACTTCCATGTTATGTTTAGATGCTTAAACCATAGTTTTCACAATTTAAAAGCTTAATTTGTTTTCCCCTAGACCCTTTTACCCCCCTCACAGTCTAATTCATTCTCCACTACCCTCACATCCCTTCATTTCCCATTCCTAAGCTACATTCCCTAAAACCCTACCCCTACGCTACGCTTTTCTAGGCAGCTAGACTACATCCCTGTAATTCAATTCCCTACCCCATCCCCCTTATCATTTAAACTCCCCATCACTTCCCTAAACTTCCTAACTCCTTTATACCCTTCCCCAAATTTTCCTTCACCTTTCCCAACTCCCTAACCTCGTTCTATCACTCCCTTTTCCTTCCTCTTCTCCCTTAGGGTTTCTAAAACAAACAGAAACATCATGGAGGAGGAGAGAAACAACATGGAGGAAAAGAGAAACACCATGGAGGAATAGAGAAACACCATGGAGGAAGAGAAAAATACCTACAACAAAGGAGGGAGAATCTTAAGGCATGAACCTAGACCTTGAGTAGTACAAACCCTACTTGAAATCACAGTACAAAGGAAACTCTAATTTGTCAAAAGGAGAAGAGTAAGTTGGAACTACTTGTTGATACATCCATAATAGAATAACACACCTTATTTGGCATCTCTGGAGCAATTTTGAGGAAATTTGGAGAAAATTTGAGAAATTTGAAAAAATCTTTGAAGGCACATTTTCGAGAAATGTCCTGTTTAGAAATATTTTTGCATAACATATTTTGGCCAAAAAAAGATGAATTTTGAGAAACTCGAGGAGGATTTTCTTCCTAAGATATCAAAATACAATAAACTATTTCATATTTTACACAAGTATTACATAATGAGAGATCCATTCACATCTTCACAACCTATTTTTCTAACTATGCAATGTCCTGTTTAAGTCGCCTTTTTGCAGAGAATATTGTGGACAATCAAAGAAGCATCTTGGGAAACTGGAGGAGGTTTTTGTTAATAACATGCCAAAGAACAAAAAAATATCTCATTTCTTCAAAAAATTTCATGGTTAGTGATATATCCCTCCATATTTGAGGCCTATTTTTGCAAAAAACCTGGAAATTTGGCAATTTTTACACAGTCTGACTGCAAAAAGCGCAACGTGGGCCATGGTGCGCTTTTTCTGGAGACCTCTAAATGCCAAAAAATATGCATTGATGGATAGAGAATGGTATCTACATCAATTTTTTACAATTGGCACTCCAAAAACTGAGCTTTTGACAGGTGGAAAAGGCCAGAAACCTCCTAAAAAACACCTTTCTGCCTCCTTTTTTAGCCTCATGCTGCGCTTTTTGACCAGTCTTGGGAGATTTCATTTTTGAGGAGCTTCACTCAATAATTTTTAGAGATTGAGGACATTTTTTACAACTATATTGGAATATATTTCCAATGAGCCATATTAGGCTCAATTTGGACTTCAGGAAGGCACTCAAAATTTGATTTGAAGGCCCATGCTGCGCTTTTTACAGTCTGCTGATTTCTTCATAATTTTCACTTTTTCTTAGTTTATTGATGGATTTCAAGGAGATTTACTAATGAAAATGTAAAAATTAAATGTAATTGTGTCTTGTATAGTTACTAGAGGTATATACATCAAGTAAAATGTATTTTTGGATCAAGTGAATCAGCTTCATCAAAGATAGGGATGAGTTTGTTGACCTCCCTAGTCATTAGGATTCCAGTTGAGTACTTTTGGGAACAACTCCAAAAGTCATGGATTCGACCCCTGAGAATGGGAGAATTTTGTTTTGGTCTATATATTTCATTTCCTTTGTCATTGCAAGGGTTGGATGCTATAGAATTTGATCATTGAACACTAGTGTAATCAAGCTTTTGGCAGGAAATAATAGACCGAGTTGCAGCTATTTTGGTGGGATTCCTGTGGTAATGTGTTTTAACATTGCTTCTTCTTATGTTTTCAAATGTTTGAATGTATTGTGATTGCCATATTCATTCCATCTCTGAATGTAATTTATTCCTAAGTCAGATAGACAAAATTCATTAGTTGATGCTCTGTTTTGGAGGAATTATTACAGTTGCATGTTCACTTTCTTCTAATTGAAAAGAATTAATTTTTTCCATGCTCTTTTCTGAAAACCTAGTAGTCTAATCCACTCCATCAAGATACCTTAATGTGTTAAAGTGCTTACCTACCTTTCCCATCAGATCTCTGCAATTCTGATCCTTTTTTTCCCTGACCTATTCACCATCCAACACTCAAAATCAATCAACCAAACCCTAATGCTACTATACCTAGCCTAAAATATCATTGATCCAATCATCTTGGTTGTGATCTCATGGAAAGAGCCCTCTCCTGCCCAATAGGGCTAGCTACTTGGAAAAATATTGGTCTGTGGTTACCTTTGCTGGTCTCTTCCTCAGCCTCAGAGATCCGGTGGAGTGATAACAATGGAAAATGCAGAAATCAAGAAACAAATCCAAGAGTTGCTTGATAAAGGGTTCATCCGACCAAGCACATCGCCATGCGAGTCACCTATTGTTTTAGTGCCAAAGAAGGATGGTACATGGTGCATGTGTGTGGACTTTAGAGCATTGAACAAAATTACGGTAAAGGACCGTTACCCTCTTCATAGAATTGATCATTTACTTGATCAATTGAAAGATGATATTTATTTCACTAAGTTGGAATTGAGGAGTACCTATCATAAGATTAGGATTGTTGAAGGAGACATTTGGAAGACAACCTTCAAGACAAAGAAAGGTTTTTTTGAGTGGTTAGTTATGCCATTTGGGCTTTGTAATTCCCCTACTACATTCATGCGGGTTATGAATGATGTTTTAAGGCATTTTCTTGATGATTTTGTGATATTCTACTTAGATGACATATTGATTTTCAACAAGTCTCGTGAAGAGCATGTCATGCATGTCAGGAAAGTGATAGATGTCTTAAAGAAGGAAAAGTTGTTTTTAAAGATGTCTAAATGTGAATTTGGGAAAAATTCTTTAGTCTACTTGGGTCATCTTGTTGGAGGGGTTGAGTTGAAGATATATCCCTCAAAGGTAGAAGTCATTTTGAATTGGAAAAAACCCAAGACTGTGACAGAGGTTAGAAGTTTCTTGGGAGCAGCCCAATATTGGAGAAAGTTCATTTCTAAATTTTCTTCCATTGCAACTCCATTACATGCATTAACAAGTGTTAAACGAGTTTTTTCAGTGGGGAGGAAAACAACAGAAAGCCTTTAATGCATTGAAAGAGAGAATGAGTTCAACACCCGTACTTCCACTTTTAGACTTGAGAAAATCATTTGAGATACAAAATGATGTAAGTGACTATGCCATAGGTGTGGTCTTGATGCAACATGGTAAGCCCATTTGTTTTCATTCTGAAACTTTTAATGGTGGAGTGTGTTATCACTAAGTTGGTACAGATGGGCTGCTCCACTAGAAAACCTAGAGTAACTCTTTCAAACCAACTTCTGGCTTAAAATTAGCCTTTTCAACTTGAGAGGGCTCTCTCAAAGGTAAACATGATTTGTTAAAATGAAATTCAATCAGATGGCTAACTCTCTAATAGTGTTTTGAGTGTATTTGTATGCAGGTGAAAAATGTATAGGGTTTACTACCATTGGGCTTATGGAGTGAGTACTAATAAACTCAGTAACATGGTTCTTCTTGTGGAAGCTGAGGCATATATATGTTTTAATGAAAGGACAACACACACGGAAATACAATAGTCTAATGCTTGAAGGAAGTCAGAGCATGATGTGCATGAATTCTGAGTAGTCAAACATTAAAATATTGAAAGAAGAATAGCAAGATACATGGGAAAAGTACTCATGAAAACATCGAATGAATCTCAAGTGAAGAAAGAACCAACAACCACTGTACATTATTGCTCATAAAAAGTACACAATAGTAGTAGTGTAAAATAACATCATTCAACCCCTTCTCCTTCAATGATATGCCTATTAATAGGCTTAGGCATATTTACATTGATCCTCTCAACAAGGCTGAGCCTTCAAATGCTTCTCTTGACACCTAATCTAACCAAAAGAATATTACAAGGAAACAAAATTGACAACTACTAACTTTAAGACTTAGATACCTACTAGGATTCTACAACCTATTTCATCTAATAACTGAAAAGACTACATATTTACATAGAAGATAGTCATGTTCTTGGGTGGCACTGACCATGACTAAAACATAATTTCCCCCACCAAGTTAGGAGACTAGCCTTCCTACTTTTAAGGAGGTGGTGTCATGATAAATGATGATTGTCTTTATGATGAGTTGGTGGATTAAACAACCTTGTCGAAGACCATGCCTCCACCAAAATATTCCTTTGATGCTCTTTAATCTTTCCATGTGGCTGGCTTGCCTCCAATAGACCATAAAAACCAAAAAATGCTACAAAAACTTGCTCGCTGCAGAAACAGGGGAGTTTAAGCAAGTTTGTAGCAAATTGATTTCACCTATCTCTGCCACTTGTTAGCTCTCTTTGCTGATTTTGAAATGTTTGTTATATAAAATGAGCTAAATAAAATTTCCCACCTTTATTTTGACCATATCCATGATTTTAAACAAAAAGACACCTACAACAATTTCATAGTGAAATCTGGGCTTCAAGCCTGGGATTCGCTACGAAATTGACTAATAGGAAGAAAACTCAAAAATTGTTGTTTTTCTTCAAAATTTTGCATATGGCTCTGCAAGATGATAAGATGAAGAATGATAAGGAAAACTTGTTTCAAAATACCTCTTACCCTCCTCAAGAAACAACATTTTCCCCTTCAGCAAGTTCATCTACCAATAAAAATGGAGTTGTTGTTGTTGTTGTTATTTTATTTTATTTGTTGTTTTTTTTTTTTTAAATAGGGCTCAGAAATGAGCTCCTATCTCTGAATCCTTGATAGCTGTTGCAAAAAAAGAGGATTTTTTTGTAAATTAGTTCATTTTGAAGAAAAACCTCTCTTGATTTTTTGAAAAAAATCTCCAGGTGTTCAAAATATGTATTTGAAAAACATATCTAAAACATGAAAAAACGCATTTTGAAAATAGAGCCCAAAGACATCTTCGAATCTCCCAATTTGCAGCACCTGTGAGAAAAGTGAAAGAGGTTAATGTTCTTTGATATGTTCTTGACAATAACTTCTCTTGAAGTTGACTGCTCAAACAGTCAAAAAACATAGAAATCCCTTTGTATATCCTGGTAATATCTCATGCAACCAACTTTGGTGAAGTCCTCTACAACACTAGGGTCTTCCATGACCAATTTTAGGTCCATAGGTTCATACTTGACCACTTCAGCTCCCTTGTTGGTGTTATTATATGTTTCCATCTCCTCCAAAACAATGATGCCTTCTTTGAAAGTTGGCACATGCAAAAAATTGTATATGACAACAAGTTGTTTGTTGACACATGGTGGAAACTAACCTATGACAACAGTTAGAGCTATACTTAGATAAAAGGTAAAAGGTGGAAGAAGCAGCTCATAGGGATTGACAAGGTGATTGATTAGGCTTGAATGCATGAAGGTTTAAATTATGAAAAAGGAAAAAGTTAAAGTGAGACAAAATGATGAGGTGGTGTGATTACCATGCATGACACACATTTAATAATGATTTAAAACAGGTAAAAATGTGATGGAAATTTGACCTCTACCCTCTCATAAGGTGAAAAATAATCAATCTTTGAACCGTTTGCAAAAAATATGAGTTCGTAGTGAATTCAGTTAGAAAGTTGGCAGATTTGCTACGAACTTGTCAGGTGAGTTCGTAGCAAAAATCACTTGTTTTGCATAGAATTCGTTGCAGACTCAGGAAGAAACAGACAAGTGGCTAAAAATGAATTTTAAACCAATGCATGGAAATTTTTGATGGATTTATATGGATTTTACCATGATGGCATGACATGTGGGACTCTTCAAACTTAAGATTATGACCAATTCACAAAATTTCATCAATTCCATGAACTAATTTTATGAGACAAAATGAAACCTAGGCTAATGACCCTATCAATCAAAAATTGAAAATACTATGTGTGATAACACAGTGATTAACTATCCTACATATGAAAAATAATTTTATGCCTTTGTGCAAAGTGTAAAAAAATGGAAACATTACTTGATGGGTAAGGAAACTATGATTCACATTTTTCATCAACTGTTTCAATATTTGCAATCACAAACAAAGCTACAACAAGCGAGGCACTTCAGATGGATGGGTTTCTTACAAAAATTCCACTTGGTGATAAGGTATAAGAAAGGTATCTATAACAAGGTTGTTGATATACTATATAGGCCAATTTTTAGTGCATCAATTATTCTTCAGCATAATTCTATCATGCTTGAGAGCTATGTTGAGAAATATGCTTTAGATGAGGATTTTAAGGATGTAATGCAACTTTGTGTCAAGGTAACCAAGTAGAGGAATTATATTATCATGTGCATGATACATTGTTGTATCATCTTGGCAAGCTATGTATTCCACAAGGAGAAAGAGTCAACATAATAAGGGAAGCACATACTTCTCTTATTGCTAGTCATTTTGGTGTAGGTAAGAGAGTGGCACAATTATAGAGGTATTGTTACTGGCTTTGTATGCTTGAAAGTGTGTCATGATATGTAAGAGGATTTTCTTTTATGTGTTGTTAGTAAGCCTAGCAATAACAATTTGGGGTTGTATACTCCATTTCTTGTACCTTCCCATCCTTGGGAAAGCGTTTCTATGGATTTTGTGGGAGGTCTACGTATGTCTAGGAAAGGTCATGGTTATCTTTCTGTATTTGTGGATCATTTCAGCAAAATGTGTATATTGATGCCTTGTAAGAACCAGGTTACAGCTGAACATACTGCACAATTGTTCTTTCAAAATGTATGGGTACATTTTGGGTTTCCCATATCCATTGTTTCTGATCGAGATTCTCGCTTTGTCGAGAAATTTTGGTCAAGCTTGTGGGGACTCATGGACACCAAATTGAAAAAGAGCACAACATTCCATCCGCAAACAGATTGGCAAAAAAAAGTGGTGAACAAAATGGTAATACATATTCTTCGTGGCTATTGTAGCAAGCATCGTAATTTGTGGGATGAACATTTGCACTACATTCAACATGCTTACAACCAGGACAAGCATTCATCGACTCAAACATTTCCATTTGAGGCATGCTTGGGACACTTACCAAAATATCCTCTATATTTTAGCTTTGGGAAAGATGTTACTATTAATTGACATAGTGACATAGACAAGGCCAAGAGATTCATTGAACAAGTTCAATTGGTGCATCAAATGGTTCAAGAAAATTTGGAAAAGAGTCAAGTCAAGTACAAGACAAGACATGATAAGCATAGCGTTGATCAGAGTTTTCAAGTGGGAGATGAAGTTTGGATTCACATTAGAAAGGAAACACTCCAAGGAGAAGGTAAAAAATTGAAACCAATCAGATATGGTCCATTCAAGATTTTAGAAAAGGTTGGTAATAATGCCTTCAGGTTAGATTTGCCTCCATATATGAAAATCTATGCATTTGTTAATGTTGAAAATTTGATACTGTATGAGCCTCCTTTGATTGAAGATCAAGGAGAGAATGTTCATATTACTTCAATTGAAAATTTCTCTCCTGAATATATTGAAGAATTTCAGAAAGACACCATCCTTGATAGGAAAACAAGGACTTCAAAACGAGGGAATGTGGAGTATCTTCATGTGGGGCTAAAAGGGACAAATCCAAGAAAATATAAATGGTTTGAGATTGGAAAGGTGACGGAACTGTACCCTCATTTGTTTTTTGACTGAAAAATGACCTTTTGGAGGTCCAAAAGCTTCCAGTGTGGAGGAATGATCCAATGGATCAGTAAAGTGATCAAAATTCAAAGTGTTACAAATTGCTCGAAACTGATGCCAAAACGTAAATATCGTCGCCCTAAATTCAACGCAACTTGAATCGCTCAAAATCGATATTGTATGCTCTCGATATTGTGTTCTTATCATTTTCCTAAACAACTAAAAAAACAATTCCTGTTGGTCAAGTACGCTAACTGGGCAGGGTGACTAGGAAGGATGAATGTGTTGCTAGGACCAATGGCATGCTACCAAGTGTCCATTCCCAATTGGTCAAATTTTTGTTGCGAGTTTATTGGTTAATAAGGTGTTGAAGTAGTGCAATGGGTGGAAGCCACGTGGGCCAATGGATGGCTGCCACGTGGCCTCCCAAAAGTGTGGTAAAATTATGGTTATGGCCTCACGGTCCTCACGTGGGTCGAACACGAGACCTGTTGTCGGGCAGCATGGAGCCTTGTCGCTCTGCCACCAGTGGATCTTAATATACATAGTTGTGAATGCGTATTTAAAGTTTAAGTGTTGGGAAGTTGGGGGACGGGGACGAGGTTAACCCCTGGTCCCCGATCACCCCATACCCATGAGACCGCAGACATAGGGCGTCGAGGGCGCGAGGTTAATCCTAGCCTAAGCCACTGTACATACAACATAACCATATTCAGGTCTGGTGTTTTTTACCCTCGGTTACACCAACACTTCACCACAGTTCCAAATTTGGTTCAGGTAGGATTTACCATTTTAGCGCAAAGTTTAAGCCATACCCAAAGTGTATATAACCATACTGTGGTTTAGAGTAGGTTAAAACAGTTGGCGTGGAATTTAAATGGCCTAGATCCAACGACAGAGATGAGGCCACGTGGGCCAATCTCTCTGCTCATGGGGGGTCATTGGGCAATTAAAACAGGTAACAAATTGCACCTATTTCGGCACGAATTTCGTCGGCGCTGGGAAAATTTGTTGCTCGACGGTTTCAGAAAAGGCAGATTCATAGGATGGATAGCATGATAGTGCAGAGTGTAAATTAGTTAGCAGCAAAACTTCGCCAGAGCATACATTCTTTATTTTTTGGCCAATTTGAGCCCAACAAGAGCATAGTTATGGATTTTTTACTGTTATGGAGCCATTGGAGACATTATTTTTTCATTTTGAGCACTGCACATCCATGTAATCACATATTTGAGCACTTAATGAATGAGGCCCACATTGGAAGCTAGAACAAGAGATGTAGCCCAGGAGGGGTGAACTCCTTCATCATTTTGTTGTCTTGTGTTACTGTTTATGGTAGTATTGTCTTTGTTTTTATGTTGAAAACTGAGTTAAAAACACTTAATTTATGTGTTTTTGCAACTTTCCTAATTTCCTATAAGACATAAAAATTTACTTGAACAATTCATCAAACCTTCAAGTTTTCAAATACAGATAAGGAGAAGTCTTAAGTATTGGTTCAGCAACAATTTCTTGGTACAAAAGGAAGCAGGGATCAGTTGCACTCAATTCAATAGAAACAAAGTACATGGTTTCTATTTAAGCAACTTGTGAATCTACCTCGACGAGGAAGTTTCTTTTTCATTTTCCAGAGTTCTGCAATTAGTATTTAGTTGTGCTGTGTCTTCCGAATCCATCGCATCAGAATTTTTATTATTTTAACCGACGTTTCAAGCCATCTACCGTTTCTTGTTTGGTTATTTTTCAAATGATGGATCTTACTGTGATTTACTGTGACAATCAAAGTTGTATCAAACTCTCTGAAAATCTAGTTTTTCATGATCGATCCAAGCATACCGACATCTAGTATCATCATCTACGAGATTGTGTGCAGAGGCAGATTATGTTGTTGGAATACATTCCTACAGAGGAACATTATGCATATATTTTGACAAATGCATGTTAAGAGGAAAATTTGAGTTCCATAGAGGCAAGTTTGGGGTATCTGATATTCCCTTTCTTGTTGAGGGGGAGTGTTAAAAATAGTAACAAGAAATTCCTGATTTATTTTTTCCTTGAATTAAATTAGGAGAAAATTGTAATTCCACATCACAAGACAACTTGGATGAGTTAACTAAGTTAGTTTCACTTAATTGCCTTAGTTAATTCGAGTTGAGGGCCTAACTTGAGTTGTGTAGAGTGATTCCTAAATTTTAGGAGCCTATGTTGAGTTTAATTTCAATTGTAACAATTTAATTCAGTTAAATTGAGTTAAAGTAAGTTAAACTAGTTCCAACTGTTGGAGGAACTAGTAGGAGGTCCAGCAGTGGGGTGTACCTTCAGTGTTCAACCAGTTAATTGATAAATCAACCATAATTAACTCATGCATTCATGAACTATGAGTTATTCAGTTGAGATTGGAGTTCAAAGGAAGTGTACTATCAGTTGTATAATTATCCAAGTTGTACATGTGGTGCATTGATCTGGACTTATGCAGGAACACAATAATACAAAAATAAACATAAACAAAGAGATGCAATAGAAATAACACTTCATTTCATTAATATAAAATACTGAAAAATGATTAAAGACAGAATGGAAAAAAAACTAGCTTGGGCAATGGTAGCTTATCTCTAAGAAGAGATGTAACAACCAAAACCCTAACCCGAGGAGATGTAACACCAAGAGTTTATGGGCCCCATTGGGGTTAGTTGGGAATCCGACTTCCCAGGGTCGTAACTTGGTCATATTATCTCTGTTTGGCGCACGTGATACCTCGTTGGAAATATCTCTCCGAGGAATACAATTGTTGTTGCGACTTGCATCACATTGTTAGAACAATCATGCCCAAAAAATGTCGTTTAAGGCCTCAAAACAGCTCCGGAAATTCAGGACCCGAAAAACTCCTAAAAATAGTAAATAAGAAAACTGATGAAACTGACTAGGTGGAATAGGAGGGTGGCCACCAATATCCACCTGGATCATTCATCCTCCCTTAGGAAGCAATGGTCCCCATTTCGTGTAGAGCCTCCATGAGGTTGGGAAATTTCTGTTGAACTTGGTCCCTGGTGAACCACTTTCCCTAATGAAGGAGTTAGCCAGCTTTGACAACCCGATACAATTGGATCTTCTGTTGGTGAGTGCTTTTAAGCTGTGTGTCCATGATTTGATTGGCCACAACCTGTTCCATCCAGTCTGGATTTAACTCTGTCGGGGTGAGTTGTTCTGTAATGTCGGATGTGTCCAGTAATGGCGTGAAGTATGGCCGAAGGCGATCCACGTTGAACACTAGGTGTAGGCCAAGGAATGGGGGAATGCTAAGCTCAAAAGCATTGCCTCCCATGACCTTGGTGATGGTATATGGACCATATCGGAGTGAGCATAACTTGCGGTGGGGTCTAGAGAGGCACACCTTCTGAAAATATAACCAAAATTTGTTGCCCATCTGGAAGCTGTGTTGCACCCGATGCTGATCATGTTGCTGCTTATACTTAGCATTGGCTCTATCCAATACGTCATGAACCTATTGACGAATGTGTTGAATGCACTCAATGAAGCTATTCGCCTTGTCAGCTTCAGACTGGACATGAGCCAAATCTGCCTGAGAAGCTGCAAATGGCATGGCTACGTCAATGGGACATAGTGGAAATAATCCCAAGCACACCTGAAAGGGGTTGTGGTAGGTTGAGCTATGGAGAGCTCGGTTATAGCTGTATTGTACATAGGGTAGGATCTCATCCCATGTGCGTGGATGCTTTGAGTTTCACATGCGAAGAATGTGTACGATCATCCTGTTGACAACCTGTGTTTGTCCGTCGATTTGGGGATGCAAAGCTGTGGACTTGGTGAGCTTGGTGTCCAACATCGACCAGAGACTGGACCAAAATGTACTGAGGAACTTGCTATCCCAATCTGAGATGATAGACTGTGGAATCCCAAAGTGTACCCACACTCGTTCAAAGAAGATTTTAGCAATGGCTTCTGCTATGATATTCTTCTTGCAGGCCACCATAGGGCTTTTAGCGCTCCTGCAAATTTAGCGCCACAATGCCAAATATAGCTCAATTCACCGAATATATAATTTTCAACATATTCATGCCTGACCTGTGCCCTCGATGACATTATATCCACAAGACTGAGTGTTGGAGCCAATCCTTTAGCCCTTTGTTTTAATTTCCCTGAGAATAGACAATGGAGCGCATTTCTAAAATTTCAAGGTCAATCCTTTGGGATTACGTGTCCTAGTGGGGCCACCACCTGTTTCCGCTTGCACATCTTCAATTGGTCCACGCGGATTGTGCTTACCACTTAAATAACACCATGTCCTAATGCTTGTTACACTAGGTATTTAGAATTGTGCACCCTTGTAAACTCTCGAGGTCATTCCATTGGGATGATGTGTCAACTCGTAAAGCCTCCAAATTTTCCACCTGTATGACAACATGTCTTGGTACTTTGTCAACCTAGAGAAAAACCTTGTAGCTCACTTAGAAGCTATCGGGGTGCTTAAAATTTTGGGGTCCAGGGTGACGTGTATTGTGGGATCTCTTCTCAATTGTTTCAGGGTGATGTGTCATTTCCAACCTGTATGCCACCAAGATGACATGTGTCACTTGTTGAGTTGTGCCACATGTCACCCATTTTTTTCCCACTTGTTAACCTGAAAACACCAAATTTTCATGCCATGTGTCATCGTCTTGGAGTTCCATGTGTCTTGCTGGTGTCATGATAATGTCATCATGCCATTGTGGCTCCATGTCACATCTGCGAGCTAATCAATATGTACCATGTGTCCTTCTACCATTGATCCATTCTGTTACATGCTACGTCATCATACAATATAAGGGGGTCTCGGGCCTATGTTTTTCAATGAATTTCTTTAATAATTTTTTTTGGTTTATTTTCGGGACGGGAAGTTCTGTTGTAACTGAAGGATAATTTCTCGTTTCCCTAGATTTGTTACCCCCAAAAAAATAACATGGACCTCCCTTCAAATATTCTAGGGAAGTACCTCTAAGGTGATGTGTCTCATGGGGTCCTCCCTTCGCTAACTAGTGCATGCTGCTCAACCACCTAGATGCCATGTACTTTTGGCTCTCCTATTCTTGATACTTTGAACTTTCACTCCATTTGAACTTCCTGGGAGAAGGCTCCAAGGTGATGTGGTTGTGGGGTCCTCCTCCAGCTAAAGAAACTCGCTCTACCTACCATGTCATCATGCTTCATTTTTGTTTTGCTTTACTCTTTACCGTCGATGGTTTTTCATGGACCCCTTTGTTTTGTTTTGTGGTAAAGGGGGGAGAGTTTCCACTTTTAATGGGGCCATCGATCACTTGATTGGTGGTTTGGCAATACAACCCAAAGCGGACCCCCCTGTTGGTTAACACTAGGGAGGGCATGGGCCCTCAAATTATTTATGATTAGTTTATGGCGACACATGGCACATGATCCATCTACAAACATGAGCATCGTTTAACCATCATTCACCACCAACTACTCTACTAGCCTTGGAAAGACCAACAATTTGGAGTGTGTTAACCATGCGCTAACCCTTACCCCATATTTAGCTCTGCAACTCGTGAAATTTTTGACCTACATCCTTTGACCTTGAATATATTTTGATCCAAGGGGTCTTTTGCAGACTACCATATACCAATGGAAAGATATTAATGAGCTCTAACCATATGAGCAGTTTCCAAGTGCACTCGAGTGTATCTTCTAAACTAGAAACGACTCCAAAGTCTCTACTCCTTTATCAATCTACTTGTAAACACTTGTGCATTTTCCATCTGTTATCACAATCTAGTTTCAGAGTAAAGGGTTCAATGGTCTTAATTTTTCACAAAAAAATCATGCATGCTCACAATTAATTTTTCAGCGCTAGTTCAGAAAATTTGAAATGGTGGCACTGACAAATCAAATGTCAGCAAAAAGTTTATTTTACTTTGTTTTTTCCTGTAAAATGCAGTAACTTTGGGCACAATTTCTTAATATATTGAAACTAATTTTGCAAAACCAAGAGAGGTTTTTGTTGGGAACAAAACCATTAACAAAAACCTCTCTCAGTTTTTACACAGATGTAACGGTTTGATATATTCGAATGGATCTTTGAAGCCTATTTTTTAGGAATTCACCGGAATTAATGTTTTCAATTTTTAGAAAAACACCTAATCAACTTTTAGTTGGAGAGACACCTCATCAAATTTTACTTGGGGATCCTTAGTTTCAGCCATTATTCCAACAACAACATGATATTTAGATACAAAATATTATTTATTTTGTTTTATGATGGAACGATGTAATGTATTTGGTTTTTATTAGATATTTGCTCATTTATTTTAGGGCTTTGTAATGAAGTTTTTTTCTAAAAACTTGGTTATAGTTTTGTAAGTACTCTATAAAGACCATAATTTTGTAAGAAGCAAGGGTTGGAAATTTTGCAGAAATCACGTGCACTGTTTATACCTTTGATATCAATAGAATTTTCTCTGAAAAGTGTTACTTGTACAATTTGCAGAGATTCACGTGTGATAAGTTCGCTGTCATATTTTCTAGTGTATATTTTTTCTTCTAAGCCATAACTCTGATCCATAAGTCTTATGTGTTTAGAAATAAGTGATTAAATTCGAATGCTTTTTGAAAGCTCACATTTACATTTTCCAAATTTCTCATATGTTTTCCAACGTAAATGACACTTACAAAAATCATATGGTTGCTCTATTTTTTATGTTCACTCCCTACTGTCTTCTATCATAACTTGATGAATGATTTGAATAAGAAACCTAAAGCTTTATTTCCTCTTTTAAACTTAAGAATATAACATGTAGCTAGAAATTCTATGTCAAAGACTCCATGCCCAATGGTACTTTTCCTCTTCCTTGCAAACTGATTTCATCCTACATGTTAAATTTGGCCAACTAGATAAATCACCTATTGCTAAGTGACAATGAGTAGTAGAGTTTTATGGAGAGATCCCTCTCCAGATTGAAGGGTCAACATTCAATAAAAAATGGTTAGAGGCTACCTTAGTTTTTTCCCTCTACTGTCGGGGTTTTTCCTAAGTGATAACATTTTGACACCGTTGCTGAGGAATGAAGATGATATTATCCTTGGGTATAACGACAAAGAATTAGTTATGATCACTGATGGTGAGCACTAATCAAACACATGAAAGAAGTTGTACATATTTCACCTGGAGACTCCATTGTCAAACGATCCAGAGTTTGAAACACGGATGGTGACTCCACTGTCCGATGAATCCAAAGCATAATTTCAAATCCAATTTCCTAGTTAATCGAGATGACAGGGTATGTTTCAGATCTTGTTTCTATTAAAGCTTTTAAGGAATACTGGGACAATTTTGATTGTGATTAGATTGATGCAACTTTTTCAATGTTTTTATCTATGTATTTACATTCATGCAAATGTTCTTATGAGGATAAGATCTCTTTTTTAGAAACATCCACTTGAGAACTTAAGAAGGTTATTGAAGTTTTAGAGGATCAAATACAATCCCATAATTTCCAAGATCATAGCCAATCCTTTGAAAACCTTATTCATCGAAAACAAAAGGAGGTGGTTCTACCCTTTGATATCGAGATTGAAGAATGTTTTGTTTTTGGGAATGGGTTTGATGACTCACAGTTGAAACCATCCATTGGCAAAGAGAGCACATATGAACTGTCCAACCATGATAATGAAATCTTAAAATGCGTTGAGGATCAACACTCAAACTATGAAATCCATGCCTTTTATGATTCTAAAGCTATCTATATGGAAGGAATTTTCAGCTATGTTTCCACTGTGAGGATCAAATGTATTATCAGTTTCCTTTGCTCTTATATTGTTAGGTTTTGATTATGTTCAAGCATGGTCAAAAAGTCCAATTATTTGATCAATTACTTAATTGTCTGCATTAGAAGTTTGAAATTACTTGATTCGATAATTTTTTCAGCATTTTAGAGTAGCTAGGTGTGATGAATAAGCTCAACATTTTGAGAATCTTTTGCAACAATTTTAGTTTGGTATGTATTTCGGTTTGTACAATTTCAGTTTGGGTTTAGTTCAAGAAAAGGTATTGGTTGTAGAAAAGTTGGGAGCAACCCAATGGATCAGGCACTCAGTCTACGAGTTCTTTGCTTCCTCGCAGGGAGGACAACATCCCCAATGGATGCACTTATTATCACAATATGGTTTCAGAGTAAGGGTTAAGTTGACTTAAAATTTCACAAAAATTCTAGGTGTGCTGACAATTAATTTTTTAGCGCTAGTTCAGAAAATTTGAAACGGTGGCGCTCACAAATCAAATGTTAGCAAAAAAATTGTTTTACTTTGTTTTTTCATGTAAAAGGAAGTAACTTTGGGTGCATTTTCCGAACATATGGAAACAAATTTTGAAAACCGAGAGAGGTTTTTGTTGCTAATGGACACATTAACAAAAGTATCTCTCAGTTTTTACACAAATGTCACGGTTTGAGAGATTCAAATGGATCTTTGAAGCCTATTTTTCAGGAATTCACCACAATTTTTCTTTCTTTCTATTTTTAGAAAAAAATGCCTAATCAGCTTTCATTTGGAGAGACACCTCATCAAATTGGACTTGGGGATCCTTAGTTTCATCCATGACTCCAGTAATGACATGATATTTAGATACAATATATATATATATATATATATATATATATATATATATTATTTACGATGGAATGATGTAATGTATTTGGTTTTAATTAGATATTTTCTCATTTATTTTAAGACTTTGTAATTAAGTTTTTTTCTAAAAACTTGGTTATAGTTCTTTAAGTACTCTATAAAGACTGTAATTTTGTAAGAAGCAAGGGTTGGAAGTTTTGCAGAAACCATGTGCACTGTGTATACCTTTGATATTAATAGAATTTGTTGTGAACAATGTTACTTGCACAATTTGTAGAGATTCATGTGTGATAAGTTTCTTGTGAGTGTTTCTAGTGTATATTTTTTCTTCTAAGCCATAAATATGATCCATAAGTCTTCTGTGTTTGGAAATAATTGATTACATTTGAACTCTTTTCGAAAGCTCAGATTTACATTTTCCAAATTTCTCATATGTTTATCAACTTAAATGTCACTTACATAAATCATATGGTTGCTTTGTTTTTGATGTTTACTCCCTACAGTCTTCTATCATAACTAGATTAATGAATTTTCTAAGAAACCCATATCTATCTTGCTTATGCTCAAATTGTTCATATATCCTGTAGCTAGCAATTCTATGTCAAAGAATCCATGCCCAATGGTCCTTGTCCTCTTCCTTCCAAACCAATTTCATCCTACAAGTTAAATTTGGCCAATTAGCTAAATCACCTACTGCTAAGTGACAGTGAGTAGTAGAGTTTTAAAGAGAGATCCCTCTCTAGATTGAAGGGCCAAATTTCAATCAAAAGTGGTTACGATTTTCCTTAGTTTTTTCCCTCTACAACGAGGGTTTTTTCTAAGTGATAACACTACCAATCGCAACTTATGTCTAACAAGAACAACACCTTGGTCTACCTCTTATGGGAAACACTACTTAGGAGAAGCAAAAACACTTGTTCGAATTATTATTTCTAACTCGAAGCCCTTAGAATAATTTCTCATGTCTTTTATTTGTATATAGTCTAATGTAACTCTCTCTAGTTAGTATATATTAGGGTAGAACTCCAATTACATTGAGTTTTTGGCATCTTCTTTTTCCTTTTGGCATCTTATTCCTCTCTTTGGAGGGATCTTTTTTTGTTATGGTAAGGTCTCCCTAGTGAGACACTAACATGGACTATATGTTCATGATATAATATTCAGTTTTTCAGTTAACATATATTCACCTTAGAATAAAAAATGTTGATGGAATATTTTATAATATTTATAATAGTATAAACAAATTAAAGTTCAATATTTATCTCCAAAATAGTTGTGCTCTTTGTAACACCTCCTCCCAACATTTTCTCTCTTTGACAAGCTCCCACGGTTAATGTAAGGTTGAATGCTACTATGACATGACCCAACCTCCAAGTTATAGTTATGGAAGCGGGGCCTACAATTTGAAAATTTATTAATACCCCTCAGGAGCACTAGATCACCCAAAAGTCAGTCCACAACCTCTGATGACTAGATGTTGGGCTATAACTGCCTTTTCACAAGCCTAACCCCCAACCACATGCAAAACAAAGCAAGAGTTTGGTTATGAGGCCCAAATCGCATGCACAAGCATACTTCCATGCAGTTATGAACTAACTCCTCTAGTTTTGTGTATGCAGTTACGAGATCTAAGCCACTTTTTTAGGATAACCTCCATACCACTGCCCAAAAATGCCTGTAACCTTCTAGAATCATACTTAAAGTGATAACAATGCCAAACATTCAAATTTGAAGCAATAACTTGACCTAGACTTCCTAAAACATGATAGACATCTCGTCAAACATATGGAAAACATGTAAGTTACAGGTCATGAATTCATATCTGACCATAAATCTCTGAACTTCATCTAAGAATCACCAAGAAGGTATAATTCCCTCTCAAGTAGTTGCAACAACACTTTTTAGCCCATGCATTCATCAATCATTCAAATACTTATCAAATCATTGAACAAGAGCCATATCTAGAGCACATCATGGAACCATGCTTATAACCAACATATAACTAGAATATTACCCATGAAAAATCAACCATCAAATCAACACAATAACAAGTACAAGTGCTCGTAGATCACAATAAGAAAATAAGTCTTATTAACGTATGAAAAGCCCAACCAAGTCAGTGACTTCCACGTACCACCCGAACATAGATTGGGTTGAACCAAATATTTATTTAAGCCAATCACCCCCATGCCATACTCCAAGCATGAATGTGAGATCTCATGAGATAAAAAAATACTACTGTGATCTCACCTAAACAGTTCTAGAGATCACAAAAACAAACCAATCTTGGGTGACTTAGAATTCCTTTACTATACCTTGAGGAATTTTCTTGTCTCCGCCCACCTATTGAGGGCTTCTTCTTGTCTCCACCCACCTATTGAGGGCTTCTTGGAGAAAACCATCTCCACCTCCAACCCTTGGGAATTTTCCTTATACCACCTCACCCGGTTCCTAAAACTTATGGAAATCCAAATATCAACCAAGAATGAATCCCATCACACCGTGGCTATCGAGGAAATGGCAAGGCAAGGTTGAAATATCATTCAAACCAAAAAAAAACCCATGCCAATGAAAAAAAATGAACCAAATAAACAAATGCATGTACCATACATTCACACCTCAGCTAGGAAATCACACATGAAACTTGTTACTTGAAAAATCCTTTTGTTGAAGTTGTTGATCCAAACTTCTCCTTCCTTTCCTTCACTTTCCTTTGTTTTTCCTTTGATTCCTTTCTCAAATCCAAGTGAATCTCAAAACACTCCAAGAATACTCTAAGTGTGCAAGAGTATACGAGAGAGAATGAAAGGAGAGATCCAAACTTAATTGACAAAATTTGTAATGACCAAAAGCTGTGAATTGATTCTCTGATGCCTTTTTATTATTGATGTCTCCTTTTTCTTCATTTTCCTTCATTTTCCCTCTATTTTCATTAGCATGCAAATACGTGTCTATTTGCCTTCCTTTTCTCCTGTTTTCCTTTTTTTTCATAAATAAATGCCAATTATTGCCTCTCTGCCTTTGCCAATTTCCATAGCCATTAATAAACCTAAAGTGATGCCCAATATAGTGTTTTTCCAACATTTAGCTTGGAATACGTGTCCCATGACCTTGGTTTTATCCTTTTTCTTTTATTATCCTTTATTACATGAAAATTTCACCCCAAGGCTGTTACAAACCCCTCCGTCCTAGGGGAGCACCGTCTTCGGTGTTCTATGACACCTATGACCAACAAACTGCTGAAATCAAAGCATAATTCCTATGGAGATTTATAACATAGCTCGATGCAATATTTATAATGACATCCCGTAGAAATAAAAACAAACATACCGCTTATTGGAGCTTTATAACACAAATCATTACGATATTTACAACCACACACAAACACACACCAAAAAGTCATTTGCTTGAATCAAAAAATAATGAAGGACACAAACCCCACATCTGATTAGCCATCTCCCATGCAACTTCATTGGGCCCAAAGTGCTTCCACTGCACTTTAACTTACTCTATTGCTCGGTTCAGGAGCATGAGCTTTTTCTGCTGCGATATTCATTGAGGTTCTAGATAGAATTATCCCTCTGGTTCCATTTGCAATACAAACCAACCAATCACATGATCAACATCTTGCACATATGTTTTAAGCAACAAAACATGGAAAACATCATGGAATTTTATTGTTGGCGACAATTCAAGTCTTTAGGCCACTATTCCAATCCTCTTAAGAATCTCGAAAGGCCCACAATACCAAGGTGCTAGCTTAGAACGTGATATAATGCTCAAGGATATCCTCTTGGGCTTGATGCGCAAGTACACATGCTCCCCAACCTGAAACTTGTTGAATTCTCCGTGTTGATCTACCTAACTCTTCTGCCTGTCTTGTGTTTCCTTCAAATTCATTTTAAGAACCTGCATTTCTTGTTCCATCTCAGACAAAATGTTTGGTCCAATCAACACCATGTTCACTGGATCACTCCAACTGATGGGAGTATTGCAACTCCACCCATAAAGAGCCTCAAATGGACTCATCCTTAAGTATCCCTAATACCCATTATTATATGCAAACTCTACCAGTAGAAGATAATCCTCTGACTTCCTCTAGTTATGCCTGAAATACATCCTATCCTCAAGATTCTTGTGTACCCTCTTTGTCTGTCCATTTTTCTGCGGATGATAAATTGTACTAAAAGATAACTAATCTGCCCCCATGCCTGCAAATAACTCCTTCTAAAACCTAAAAGTGAACTTGGCATCTTTGTATGATATGATATTCTTGGGAATACCATGCAATCTCATGATCTCCCTGATGAATATATGAGCTACCTCACTAGCTGAATTGATATAATTCACTGCAATGAAGTGAGCTACCTTACTCAACTTGTCAACCACAACCATGATGGAATCATGCTACTTCGATTTCCTCAACAAAACTGTAATGAAGTCCATGGAAATTACCTCACATTTCCATTTTGAAATCAGAATAGGTTGTAATAAACCAGTTGGGTGCTTACACTCAACTTTCACCTGGTAACAGTCCAAACATCTTGCAACAAACTTAACCACCTCTTTCTCAAATTCATGAAATCATAGAAATTCTTAACTACTGTCAGTCTTCTAATATCTTGGGTGACCTAAATACGACTTGACATGAACCTCCCTCAAGATAAGCTTCTTTAGCTCACCGCTATCTAACCAAGCCATCTGCCATGAGGTGATACTCCTCATCCCTATCACTTTCACTCTATTGTTGCAATCTCTTATTCAGGTGCTGGTACTTGTAATCATATTTTCCTACCTGCAAGATACACTCCTGCAAATATGTCCGATCATAACTCATAGCTGAAATGTGATTTACCTGCACTCTCATATTGAGAACATTTACAACCCTGTTCTCCTTACCCTTGATGTATTTTATCTCAAATTTAAACTCATTGAGGGTATCCAACTATCTAGCTTTCCTGTCATTCAAATTAGGTTGGTCAAACAAGTGCCTTATTCCATTGTGATCACTCATAAAGACGAACCTCCTGCAAAGATGATAATGTCTCCACATCTTCAAGGCATGAATGATAACTGCCAAATCAAGATCATGAGATGCATGGTTCTACTCGTGCTCATTCAACTTCCTTGACTCATAGCATACCACTTGTCCTTCCTGCATCAGGACTCCACCAAGTCCTCTCTTGCAAGCATCTATACACACCACAAACTCCTTATCGGGATCTGCAATCTTCAAGATTTGAGAATTTGTAAGAAAATGCTTCAAGTGCTCAAAATTATCCACACACTCCCCAGTCCATTCAAATTTATTTACTTTCCTCTGCAAAGATGTAATAGGATAGGAAATTTGTAAGAAGTTCCTGATGAACCTCCTGTAATAACCTATTATTCCCACGAATGATCTGAACTCATACACATTCTTAGGAGTTGGAAACTCCATGATAGCTTTAATATTTTATGGGTCCACTGCTCTTACTTCCTTGTAAACAACATGCCCCAAGTAATTAAGTTTAATATGAAAGAAATTGCACTTGTTAAGATTGACATACAACTAATGATATCTCAACAATCTTAACACTGCTGCCAGGTTATCTGCATGCTCTTCCTCATTCTCAAAATACGTCAATATATCATCAATCAACATTATCACAAACTTGTTCAACTAAGGATGCAACAAATTGTTCATCAAAGATATGAAAGTAGTTGGAGCATTAGTAAGACCAAATGGAACCACCAAAAACTCCTAATCCCCATACTTGGTACATAATGCAGTCTTCTAGATATCTTCTTATTTGATGTGCACCTGATGATGTCTTGATCTCAAATCAATCTTTGAGAACATTGTTTCTCCCTTCACTTGATAAAATAAGTCGTTGGTACGCGACAATGGATACTTATTCTTGATAGTCACCTTGTTCAACTGCTTGTAGTCAATGCACAACCTGAGAGTGCCATCCTTCTTCTTTACAAAGAACACTGGTGCACCCCAAGGTGACACACTTGGCCTTTTGTATCCTTTATCAAGCATTTCCTTTAGTTGCAACTTCAATTCCACCAAATCTGGAGTGCTCATCGTGTATGGTGCCTTTGATGTTGGTGTTTCTCCTGGTACCAACTCAATAGAGAAATCCACTTCCCTGTGAGCTAGTAAATTTGAAATATCTGCAGGAAACACATCTTGAAACTACTACAAAACAAGATTCCTCCTCAAGAATTCATCATATCAACATCCTTCCCATATCACTGGAAACATGCACTGCAAATAATACACATCCTTTCCTGAAATTGCGCTCAACTTGCATGGATGTATGCACTCTTGTTGATGTAGGCTTCTTCTTTCCCTTCAAGATTATCTTCTCTCCATCATCATCTGGGAACTTAATATCTTTTTCATAAAAATCTACCTTGGTCTCTTTAATAAACAACCAATACATACCCAACAACATAATATATGATCCCAATGGAAGCACATTTAGGTGTGTTGATGTAGGCATACCATTCAAATAAAATACAAAAGCTCTCACCCAATGATGAACTCTTTTCTTAGTCCTTGTATCCAACTACACCAACCAAGACTCTGCATGCACTTACTTATTCAAGCCACATGTATAAACCCAGTTAGGACTAAAATAACTATAATTAGATCCAAGATCAATCAAAATGGAAACAACTCGATCACAGATCTTACCTTCCATCTCAATAATAAATTCTCAATGATCTGCATGTCTGTTATCAATTGTTGCATAGATTTGAGGAATGCTCTGACCAACATTCCCAATTATCGGTGCCTACTAAGGACTATATATTTGAGGCTTGCCACCCGTTGATGGCCAAAACTGATTACATAAATATTTAGAAAAACACCCAGATAGAGCCCCAAATTAGACTCTTTTCCATTTGGGATGGTGGTTCTGATTGATATTTTGGGTCCAGTTACCCATGAAAAACTAATTTTGTATGAGGATGGAATGGGTGGTGATGATTACTAATAAAATAACAGATAAACTAATGTGACAACTTAAACTAATATAATATATTTACTTCTACTTTACCCAAGTATCTCAAATCATATGTGGTAGAAAGATCACGCTATTTCATGGCAATAAATATTTTCATGAATTAACATTGTTGAATTAGATTAAAGAATTAAATTGATAAAATAGATAACCAAATTAATTATAAGCCCATCACATATGAAAAAAGTGATTTCATTGTTCATTGTATGTTATGTAATCTAATTCTCACACATCAAAAGTAATTATGCTAGAATTAATAAAAAAACACGTACATGAACAATATTTAAACATTTAAAACAATTCCTTTAAAAATAGAAAGCATACATAGCTGATAAAAGTACTCGTACTATTGGAAATATGTTCATACTGAAATTTAAATTGGTTCAAATAATATTAAAGTAAAACTTGAGTATAAAAGTGCAACAAACTATTTTCTCTTCAAAATTAAGAACCCCGAACAATGAGTTCAATAGGGAGATTTACATGTTTCTTTACAACAAGGGAATGGAACTAATCTCCCTAAACGTTCACCTAAAGCATAAAAAACTAAATGGTTTTAACAACCATCGACCAGTTTAACTCGAGCCAATAGATTGTTTCCATAGCTTTTGGACTTCTAGAAGCGATGCCATCTCTGGAGGATATCGAGGCTTGATGTGCATTTAGCAGGTGAAAATATATGCTCTCAAAGGTGGAAAAATTTGGATGGAAGTATTGGTGAGTGCCTTTAATACCAACCAATAACTATGAGGCTTGACTAAAAATTTCCAATTAAGTTCAAGATTAACCTTAGTTATTCGGTAAATTATTTTAACAAGATTTGCACCCTCCTTTTTTTTTCACAAGGGAAAAATTTGTAACTTTTCATTAATATGATAAGTTACATGTTACATATGTTGGCTTTGCACCCTCCTTAATCCAATCTCTTAGAAATATATCTATATGTGGCAAGGAATATTCTAGACAGCTAGGGATCATATTTGATTCAAGCAATGAATCATTGATGGATTCAATTATGGAATTTTATAACTCTCGTGCATCATTGATTAGCTTCTTCACTAAACAAATTCTAGCTTTCTAGCTTTTGAAAATGTTGGATTATTGCATTTCATCATTTTTGGGAAAGTTAGATTTCATTCCCGTAGTGTTGTTTTCCCATTTCAGTAGCTCATTGAGGTCTCATTTGGTCTCATCATAATATTTTACCATATCTACTAACTCATCAGTCAATGTGTTTCCTAGCTTGCATTGAATATGAATCAAACCCAACTTCTCACAAAAAAATCATGCTTTTTCTTTTGGAGTTGAGCATTAAGCTCATAGGATTCTTGTTTAATTTTTTCTAGATGCAGGGTATCGACCTGTAGCTTCTCCAAATTTTTCTCTTTGGCTCATCCATCCTTTGATTTTATTTCTTTTGCATGATGAAATTGAAGGGAATTAAGTTGCTTTTTTAGTTCTTCCAATGTGATCTTATGATTCAATTCTGTTTTCCATTGTGCCCTCAATTGCTCCTTTTCTTTCACGAATCCCTCCTTATTGGTGGCTATCTTTTCATTCTTTTCTATTAGAAATTATTGCACCTATAAAGTTTTATCCATGGTTGATGAGGCATAGGCACATAAAAACTAAGTTAATTTCCCAAGCTCATCAGCAAGGGAAATAAAGGATCCTTTCGAGAGTACTTTAAGAGAAGTGGATTGAGGGAATTTCCTGGGACTAAAGACCAAGATTGATCGATTTTAATCTTCTTTCTACCTCTATTGACCAATTTTTTTTGCATTGGGCTATAAAAAGATATCCATGGGAGGATTATACTCAATATTTAGGAAGATCTCAAAAGTATGATTAACAAGAATAATCTCTACCTCAGGCTGAGTGGTCACCGACATCTTCTCAGATATTGACTGCTTTGGCATAGTATTTTTCTGAGTATAGGGATTACTCTATAGATTTTTCTATTAAGAAGAAATCTCTCCTATAAGAATAACATTTTATTATACCCGTTTCTTTGGTTGTTTTAAGATTTGATCAAATTCCTTCCATACCCTTTCCATCCTTGGGTCTACTATTTGAACCTTTTAAGGGGCCGAAGAACTTGTCGTTTCTATTTTCTGCAATTGAGAGGAAACCTATGGTTGAGAAAAAACCCTTGTGATTTTTAGAGATGGATGTTTTTCTAAAGGAATTTGCAATAAGTCCATAGGTAGAGGATTCGATCTTGAATTTCTGAAAGTGAAAAACAATTTTCGCTCCTTCACTGATAATGTTTCATCCACACTAGTCAAGAATATATTATATGAGGATGGGTCAACAAATAATTCATCAAATTTATGTTCCTCATGAAGATACTTTATAATACCAAAGGCTAAGGAAACCTGTTTTTCTAATCTGCTAAGGTCATATTCCCTAGTCGGGATGGCGGTGAGCTTTAATTCTTCAATAGGTTGTAACTGTTTCTCTGCATGAACCTAATTGGCCAGGGAGAAATACCCAAAGATAGATGAAACTGAGGCCAAAATTTTTTGTTATTGTCTTTCAATACCTTGGTGATTCCATGGCCTATTGTTTGGTAAGATACTTCCCTGCATAGAAGCTTGTCGGGAATGTAAAGGGGTAGGACATAGGGTTTCGTGTAGCTACCTAAAACTTTGATATGTGCCAATTCCCAATCTTCTTCAGGTTTTCCATGGCTTCCGAGGACATTCTGGGAGGCTTGGTTTCAAATATGATTTCATAGATAGGGATGATGACCCAGTGGAAAATTTGATAAAAATGGTCAAAATGATTGGACTCCCAAAGCACATTATGATAAATATGAATTGGAAAAGGATTATAAGGGGTCCATTTCCATCCCATATCTAGGAAATCAAGATAAAAGCATAAACAATCCATCATGTAGGTCGACATGTAAAATAGGGGGTTATGTTCTCAGAAACACTATGGGAGGTACGAAAAGGAAGAATGTGTTTGGTTAGGTTATTGGATAATATGGTGGGCCAATAGAAAATATAACCCTCAGAAGCCCCATCAATTAAGGAAACCCAAGAATTAGGAAATGAAAAAACGTTGGGATAGGCATGCAACCTATAAAGCCTGGTAACAATCTCACTGAAAGGAGTAGCAAGTGAGTCTACTAAGTACTTACCATCCTCCTGTGCTTTATGTTTATTTGGGTCCTTCCTCCACTTCCTTATAAACTCAACTTGTTCTTTGTGCTTCTTGATGAAGTCCTTCACATACTGCTCATTGAAAATGCATTTGCGGCTCTAGCAAATGGTACATGGCCTGAAGGTCCTTTGCTAAGAATGAGCCAATTATGGTGCCCTTTTGTGTATGGAATTTTCACTTCGTTATATTCGCATTTTACACTACCCATCTAACCATATTTTTATATGGAAAAAGTCGGGGCCTTGCTCCAATTATGTGCAAGAAGGAATTTGATGCATCCTGTGGAGTTTCTTATGAGGTTGGTGTTTCATCATCAGCTATGATTTTCCTTACTATGCCTGAGGCTCTTCATCCTCAAAAAAATTGTAGATGTTATCCCATGAGGAATGCCCTGAATCTATAGTACAGACTGTATTCGAGAAAAAACCTGCACCTAATAGATTTTTGTCTATTATTTATTTGAATGGATCAGTTGGTTGTTGCATAAGAGCCTTCTTCTTTTCCTTAGCCTTATTCATTTCATCTTGGCGATAATAATCATATCTCTCCTATAGGAAGAACAAAAGAGTTAGCAGAGAAAAACTATTATGGGAAACAATAAAACAGAATTGTAAAATGGTGGTTTAAACTCTGTTAAATAAACTGATTCTCAACCATAAATATGCTAGCACAAACCATAAATGAAAGTGTTTAAATTGATTGGAAAAGTGACAGGTGGGCAGACACGTGAAGGATGCCCATGTCATAGCCCATGAGAAAAAACCCCATAAGGATTTTGGAATTAAAATTAATTACAATCTTCGGGGTTTCAGATATCCGTGAAATAAAGGAGTAAGAGTGGTATAATATCTCGGAAGGGGAAAATATCTTAATGCGTTGAAACAATGTTCTGGGGAAAAGAGGCACAAGATGTTTAGATAAGAGAGGGAGTACAGGAAGCCCAGATTCTCGTAAATCTTTATAATTTTATAATTGTAAATTGTTACAGGTTTCTGGGTAGGCGAGACATTAGAGGGGAGTGTGGCCACATAACATAAAACAAAGCGATAACGTGAATTAACAGAAAAGTGGGCCAAGTGTGTATTAGGGTCACGTGGAGCTAGAATACCCAAATGGCCATAGATTTTTGTAAATTGGAAATTCTAAGACATTATGAACTTCCGGGATAGCGGGATATTAAAGAAAAGTGGTGGAATTGGGGCCTTTTCCTTATAAATAAATATTATCGCGTAAGCGAAAATGTGGGCTAACGTTTCTGAGCACGATGTTTTAGAAAGTGACGACGTGGAGACTCTAAACCTGCGTGTTCAAAAGTTTTTTAAATTTGAATTAAATAAGAGCTATGAGCTTCCGGGGTTCGAGGATACCCAAGTAACTTAGAAAAAATTCACGTTTTTTTCAAAGGTTTTGTGACATTGGTCAAGGTTGTGACGATTCTTTTTAGAAGCACATTTTATTATTGAAACTCATAATTAAGGCCCTAAGTGTTTATTAAAGGTTAAATTATTTATTTATAAAAAATAAAAGGGTCCCCATTATTATTATGGAGAAAAATTAATGGGGGGTTGTTGTTTGCTACAACACCACCCTGGTACAATGGACAATCCTTCTTACAATGATCTTTGCCACAAATCCAACATTGCAATGGTTCTCTGCTACTACCTTTATTATGTTTCTCTCCAGGTTGAGACCCATGTCCCTTCTTAACTGCATTGAAATTCTTGTAAGGAGCCACATTTTCTTTCTCACCTGCATCCCGAGGTCTTCCTCACTTCGGAGGCCATTTTCCTTTAGCCTTCGTATTCCCTTTCCAATCCTGATTTTTCTCAGGCTTACACTTCGATCACTCATAACAATGCTTCAATTTCCCGATGAAATCCTCCAATGAACTAGGCTTATTATATTCAGTCATATCCTTTAATGATAACGACAGTCTAGATTAACCTTTGAATCCACAACTTCTCATCCTTGAGATAAGGCACATATCTTAATAGCTCCAGAAATTTGGTCGTGTAATCTTGATCTATCATAGATCGCATCTTCAACTCATATAATTCCTTAGCCTTTCCATCATAATATTTCTCGGGCAAGTACTTCTTTTTGAAGAGTCTTTTAAACTCATGCCAACTCAATGCTTCTATCTTAATGCCTCTGACACGCTTCACGTCTTCCCACCATATATTTTATTTCCCTTTGAGACTGAAAATAAATATCTTGGATTTCATATTTTCTATATAATCATGAAGTTTTAATAACTTCTTCATCCCAAGTAGCCATGCTTATACATATTTCTATTTCTTCATCTCTCCATCAAATGTGGGAGGCTTGGATTTCTTGAACTCATATGGAAATAAATACTTCTTACTCCTCCTATAATGATGATGGAAATGATGTCTCTCTGAACCAGAACTAGAATAGACCCCATAAGCATTACTTCTCTTGTTAGGTGTATCCAACCATATGCCACCTCTGACTATGTCATCTCTGTCCAAACTGTATCCGGATCGAGACGTGCTACCATATGCCCCATTATCCCTTTCCTCTTGTCCATGACTGATCCATGGGTGTCCCTATCTCTACAAATCCAATAAGGTCAAAAGGATCATTGCATTAACCTTGACTTGCTTTTCCTGAGCTCTAGCAAGTCTTTCTTGTCACTAATTTATCTTGTTGTTATTTGCCTTGTGTTGGCCCTTAATTTTGGTCAATTTTGCTTATTAAAAATCAATCTAATTTCCATCACATTCCACCTTATATCATCCACATATGCCTTATTTTGACCTTATTATGCATATTCAGGTAAACAAATGATGTTTTTCAATTTTTAGATATTTTTGTAAAAATTGGGTTTTAAGAGTATTTTTGGACAAAACTGAAAATTCCCGTAATAGCTTCATGGAAGTCATATGTGCATGACACCTGGGCGCGAGATGAGCATAAATTTGGAAAGCTTGAGAACCACATATGGAAAATAATCTATTGGTTCAATCAAACTGAGCTAAAACATGCCCGGTCAACGCTGGTCAAACATGACATGTTTTTCAGAAACCCTAGGAAAAAGGGCAGAATTAGTATTTTTTTCAATTTTCCAGATTTTGTGAAACTGAATGGATGAGTTCGACCTAGATGGATGGGATTAGGATGGATAAGACTGTTAGAGACATTATAGCTTAGTTTGCTTATCATTTATCTATTTAAACCAAGCTTATGAACCATTCAAGCATGGAGAATTTGTATAATTTTATTTTGAGACTTCTGAATATTTTCAGATAATTTGAAGAACCAGTTCCAACTTCTATTTTTTGTTCATGTTGTGGATTATTGATTGAATTTTCTGTAGCTGAAAAGTTCTTCAAGTGTGCAAGGCAAGGGCGGAGGGCCCCCACATCAAGCTAAGTACACTTTTTGGTTAAACTAGCAAAATTTTCATGAACTAGTTTTGCTTCAGATTTATTCAGTCATTTAGATTTGTGAAGATTTATTATGTTTGTTGATGATTCTTGGTTTAATTCTAATCTGCATATGAAGGGACAAACAAGAGTTTAAGTTAAATTCTCCTTCTATATGATCAAGAACAACAACTAAAATTCATCTTCTTTTATTTGCTTAAGTTATTTCCTGAATTTCTAGTTTTAATGCAATGGTAACAATGATGGAATAGAATTGTAAAGAAGGAAAACCTAGACCTCCTAATTTAGGAGCCTATTCTCCTACTTTTTATACATCATAATCTATTGTCAATCAGTTATTTGGTTTCTCTTCATGAAAGTAGTACTGTGGGGAAGGAAAATCAGTGGAAATTATACAAAGTACAAGTATGTCCTGGATTCTCCTGATCTAACAATGTGCTACTGTTAAATACATAATCGCTTCTACAAATATTTGTGGAATTAAAAACACAATCGCCAATTGCAATATCATGAAGAAATATTAATCACACACAACACAGATAATTTACCGGGGAAAGATTATAGCTAAAAACCACACTATCTTCTATTGTATATTATATCATGGATCATGAAACAATTACATACAAAGCTCCAATCCAAGAGCTCTCAATACATGAGCTAATTGTCTCACACTGTCATATAAAAATTGGCAAGTTCCTTAGCCAATTTACTGTCTCCAGACAACTTGCCTCCACTGCGCAATCCCTGCTTATAACAATCCCTGAATGAGTGCAACCCTGCTTGCCTTGACTGCACAATCCTCATGGGCACATCCAATGTGTGTATGGTTGCATGTGTGCAACCGGATAATGTCACAACTGATAGTTTACTTCCCTTTCACCTAGAAATCAACTGGGTCTCCACTGGATCTGACATGCATTCAGTTAATAATAGTAAATATTTAGTTGCATGTGAGCCACTGATTGTGAATTATTAATAATTAATTCACTTGATCTCTCACTAGTGTATCTTTAGTTACAACTAGCACAACTGAGTTTAACTCACTTAACTAAGTTAAACTAATTTACAACTTGCATAACTGCACTTCCAAATCTGTTACAACTTCGAATCACTCAGTTACAACTAAGTCAACCTGCGTGTCCCACCAACCAACTACTTAACTCGAAATTCCTTTAGATAACTGATTTTCCACTTCAGTTAACTATTTCCAAGTGCTCATTGAGAATAGAATATAGTTTATTGTCCAACTAATATTAAGGGATAATAATAGTAGACATGCATATATAAATAGACATGCATTCTATAAATAGAATTTGCACATACATATATAAATAGACATACACCTAAAAATAGCCTGAGGCTCCATCCTAGTGTAGGTGCTTCATTTTCACTAGGATCTTCTTGTTGAATCTCAACACTCCCTCTCAACAAGAAAGGGATTATCCTTCACCCTGATCGTGTCTCTATGGTATTCAAATTTGCTCTTGGTTAGTGCCTTCGTCAGAATATCTGCATCCTGGTCCTCCGTAGGAATGTACTGAAGCAACATGATTATCCTCCACACACAATCTCTGAGATGATGGTATCAGATATCTATATGCTTAGATCTATCATGAAACACAAGATTGATTGAGATTTTAATGCAACTCTGATTATCACTATGAAATATTGTCGGATCCATATGAGAACCAAACAAACAAACCAAGATCTTTCTCATCCAGATAGCCTCACATGCAGCTTGACTCACTGCCATGTATTCTGCTTCCGCTGAACTAAGTGCCATGGATATCTGCTTCTTGCTGTACCAAGAAACAACTGTAGAACCGATACTAAAGATCCCCCCTGATGTGCTCTTTCTATCCGATGGACTGCCCGCCCAATCTGCATCCATGAAGCCATGTAACTTGACTCCATTCATCTGTCCGTACTATAAACCATACTCTGATGTGCCCCTCAGGTATCTCAAGACATACTCACTCGCCTTCCAAAAGAGCTTGGTAGGCTTAACCATAACTTGACTCAACTGGTTAACCGCATAGAAAATGTTTGGTCTCGTGTTCACTATATACATTAGCGAACCCACTAATTGTCAATAGACTGTAGAATCCACTACCTCTCTAGAAGTAGCAACCTCTTTCCTCCAGTTTCCTGGAAGAGGAGTATCCATGGGTTTGTAGCCCTCCATCTAAAACTTACCCAGTATCTCCCTTGCATACTTGCCTTGAGACACAAACATTTCACCATCTCGCTGCCATATTTCCAATCCAAGGAAATAATGAAGGAGGCCCATATCCTTCATCTCGAACTCTTTTGCAAGATCCTCCTTGCATGAGTGTATTAGCTGCTCATCACCAGTCAATATTAAATCATCAACATAAATAAAAATGATTAAAAGCTTACCCTCCACCACAATTTTGTATAGGTTTGTATCTGCTTCACTTTTGGTGAAGCCCAATCTTGTGAAATAATTGTCTATCCGAGTGTACCAAGCACGGGGTGCTTGCTTCAGCCCATACAATGCTATTTTTAGTCGTCACACATTTGAATCGCTGTTGAAGATCTCGAAACCTTCAGGCTTCTCTATGTAAACCTCTTCCTCAATGATCCCATTGAGAAACGTAGTCTTCACATCCATCTGATGAATGTGCCAGCCCATCTGCGCTGAGAAAGCAAGGATGGTCCTTATGGAAGAATACTTTACGACAGGTGCAAAGGTCTCTTCATAATCTATCCCCTCGATCTGTGAGAAGCCCCAGTCCACAAATCTGGCCTTGTATTTCTCCACACTCCCATCATCAGCTTGCTTTACCTTGTAGATCCATCTTGAACCAACCACTGATTTATCAACCGACCTTGGAACAATTTCCCAAGCACTCTTTTTGACAATGGAGTCATACTCCTCACCATTGCATCAACGTTAGGTCCCTATATTACTAGTATAGTCCCTTATTGTTCTTAGTGTAACCCCCTTATTGTTATTAGTGTACCCCTGTAACCCCCATATTGTTATTATTGTGCCATTAAATTATTATTGTTAGGTCAGCTAGGATTACATTGTGGCCCCATGGACTCCTATATATAGAAAGGAGGTTTTGTAATTTGTATCATCCAAAAATTGTTCATTCATGTAATGTATTGGAGGTTTCCCCCTCAAAGTGGCTTATTTCTGAGGTGTTGATATCTCTTTTCTTCTATTTTTGGAGTTGGTTTTACAACATTTGGTATCAGAGCTTTGGATTCTAGGGTTTCACTGCTCCAAACAGGTCATCATGGTATTTTCGCTATAACATTTTTTATACGAAGGTTCAGAACCTGAAATTTTTAGAGTGCGAAGCCGAAATCCTGAGGAACATTTTCAAAAAATTTCAGAGCTTGGTTCGCAATATTTTCGGAGATATGATCTGTGGAAGTTAGGTCTTTTTGCAAGCTCCTGAATTTAACCTAAACAGGTAATCGTGGAATTTTCGCTATAATTTTTTTTCTACGAAGGTTCAGAAGCAGAAATTTTTAGAGTGAAAAGCCTAAATCCTAAGGAACATCGTCACAAAATTTTAGAGCTTGGTTCGCAATATTTTCGGAGATATGGTCTGTGGAAGTTAGGGATTTTTCAGGATCCTGAATTTCATCTCAAAGAGGTGATTGTGGGAAAATCTTCATAGCTCTCTCTCTAAGCATCGGATTAGAATTCTGTAAAAAGTGGCCGTAAGTAAACAGACTGTAGTTTGCTATCTATCAATTTCAAATCCAAAGGAGGAAACATTGACACGTGGCAAGTCGTACAATTTCTCTCTACTGAACCAATCCATAATTGGGTCATTGTGGGAGATTGGAAATAACTTTGCCTTGAAGAATGCAAATCAGGTCAGACCTATGGCATTTGAAAGAAGCTTCAAAGGGCGACTATAGGGCTGAATTTTAGATATTTAGGATCTGAAATTATAGAGATAATTCAATTTCAATATCGAGCTCTTCAAAAGCAAGTAAAAGGTGTGTATTTTTATTTTCCAAATTGCATAAGTCTTGTTTGAAGAATCAGGTTGAATTGATTCCAAGGGCATATTGTATAATAGATATTAGTATTGGATTCTAAAATGGCCCCTAAAAATAATTGAACACCCATTAAGCCTTTAGAAGGCTCTACTATGACTCATGAAGACGAAGAATGGCAACATGACATATCAAAATTACAAGAGCAAGTGCAACAAATTTCGCTCTCGCAAAGAGCAACAAAAAATGACATGGAAGTTTTGAAGAAAGGTGTGGAAACTAAGATGGATGGTTTGAAGAAAGGTGTGGAATCTAAGATGGATGGTTTGAAGAATGGCATGGAAGCTAAGATGGATGGCATGGAAGCTGGCATGGAATCTAAGATGGATGACATGGAAGCTAAGATGGAAAACATGAAGAATGATCTAAAAGCAGACATGGAAGGTTTGACAAAGTTGATATAAGAAATGTTTCCTAATGGTGAAAAGATAGTAGAGGAAACTCATGATGAGAACAAAATAAATGTTAATCGTGATTTCATAAACTCTAATGTTGGCGGGAAGAACCACCATATTCCAAAAATGGATATGAGGAAGTTTGATGGAAAGGATCCTGTAACATGGATACTACAGATGGAGCGATATTTTGATCTCCATAACGTGCAAAACACACAAAAGGTACGCATTGCAACTTTACATTTAGAACAAAATACATTTGTATGGTATCAATGGCTTTGCTCCCGTAAAAAAATTGTAACTTGGTCAATTTTTACGGAGGAAATGATAGCACATTATGAGGATACAAAGAGCAACACCTTCTTTAGCCAATTGATAAATCTCAAACGAAAGGGTTCAGTGGGGGAGCACATTGAGGACTTCCAGAAATTGAATATAAGGGTAACTGATATTTCAGAGGAACACAGGATTGATCTCTTAATAAGTACTTTAAAGGATAACATCCAACATGAAGTTCGCGTTTTGGAACCTGATTCATTGGAGAAGGCATTAAGGTTGGCCAAAAAAATTGAATGTAAAATTATGGCGACAAGGAAGCCTACCACTCACTTCTGTAAAGAGAGAAGTGTTTCTACTCCTATATTTGCACAACCTACAAGGTTGACACCACAACAATTGGAAGAAAAAAGAGCAAAATGGCTTTTCTACAGTTGTGATAACAAATACACTAAAGGTCATAAGTGTGCTGAGAAGAAATTATTTTACATAGATTGTGAAGAGGAAGAAGAAAATGAACAAGAATCTTCAAAAGAAGAGGGTATACACCACGAACCAACCCTAGAAGAGGAAGAAATGAGTCTGACCATATCGTGTAATGCATTGGCAGGAATTACCACTCCTCAAACTCTCAAGATAGAAGGACATATCAAGAAGAAAAAAGGTAATAGTGTTGATTGATTCAGGTAGTACCCATAATTTTATTCATTGTAAGGTAGCCAAGGAATTGAATTGTTTCCTATACCCAGCACCCGAATGTCAAGTGATGGTTGCAAATGGAGGAACTATAAATTGCTCTGGAAAATTCCATAATATCAAGCTAACCATGGGGGAATATGTATTGACTAGTCCAATGCTTTCAATTCCTATGGGAGGTGCTGATGTTGTACTAGGAGTACAATGGTTACAATCTTTGGGGACGGTAGCTTTTAATTTTCAAGAACTTTTCTTGAAATTTTTTTCAGAAGGAAAGGAAGTCGAATTACGGGGTATTGCGGGGGAAGCTAGGAAGGATAATAAGCTCTAATGTCATGACAAAGCTTCTAAAGAAAGAACAGCGAGGCGTAATTGCACAATTATGCTCACTAGAAGTTCCAACATCAAAATCATCTATTTCTGCAGATCTCCAACAAGTCTTGGACAATCATTCCAAGGTGTTTGAAACTCCCAAAGGACTTCCACCTATTCGTGATCATGATCATGCTATTCATTTGATTCCAGGAAGTGTTCCTCCAAACATCAGGCCTTATAGATATCCTTACTTCCAAAAGAGCGCAATTGAACGTATGATTGCAGAAATGTTAGAGGCGGGTATAATTCAACCTAATCAAAGTTCTTTCTCTGCTCATGTAGTATTGGTACACAAGAAGGATGGATCATGGCGAACGTGTCCGGATTATAGGGAGCTCAATAAGCTCACCATTAAAGATAAATTTCCCATTCCTGTGATTGATGAATTATTGGATGAATTACATGGAGCAATTTATTTTACCAAGTTGGATCTTCGTTCGGGATATCATCAAATTAGAATGAAGACTGAAGATATTCCAAAAATAGCATTTCGAACTCATGAGGGTCATTATGAATTTTTGGTCATGCCTTTTGGCCTTACCAATGCACCTTCTACATTTCAAGGGTTGATGAATTCCATTTCAAACCCTTCCTTAGAAAATTTGTGCTAGTATTTTTTGATGATATACTAATCTACAGCAGGTCTTGGAAGGATCATGTTGAACATGTTGACAGGGTGCTCAAACTATTGCAGGAGAAACAATTATATGCAAAAAAGTCCAAATGTTTCTTTGGAGTACAAGAGGCGGAATATCTGGGTCATATTGTATCTCACGAGGGTGTTAAAGTGGACCCTAACAAAATTAAAGCCATTAAGGAATGGAAAGTTCCCACAACCATAAAGCAGTTGCGAGGATTTCTCGGGTTAACGGGGTATTATCGCAAGTTTGTTAAGAATTATGGGAGAATAGCAGCACCTCTAACAACATTATTGAAGAAAGATGCATTTTCATGGACTCCTGAAGCAACTAAGGCCTTTGAACATCTTAAATAAGCAATGTGCCTAGCACCGGTCTTAGCTACGCCAGATTTCACAAAAACCTTTATTGTGGAATGTGATGCCTCGGGAAATGGAATTGGTGTTGTTTTAATGCAAGAAGGAAGACCCATTACTTTTGAAAGTCGTCCAATCAAAGGAAAGTATTTAAAGAAAGCTATTTACGAGAAGGAAATGTTAGCAATACTGCATGCACTAAGGAAATGGCGAACTTAACTAATGGGAAGACACTTCAAGGTAAAAACTGATCATGATAGTCTTAAACACTTTTTGGGACAAAGACTATCTTCAGAAGAGCAGCAAAAATGGGTCACAAAGATGTTGGGTTATGAATTTGAAATAATCTACAAAAAAGGGAAGCTAAATGTTGTTGCAGATGCACTCTCAAGAAAGAATGAAGAGGTGGAAGCATTGCTTTGTGCCATATCTATTATCCAACCAGATTGGATAATCGAAGCAAGGGATGAATGGAAGAAGGACGAAGAAGTGTGGACACTCGTTCAAAAGTTGCAGCAAGATCCTAGTACATTTGATACATTTAGTTGGAAAAATGATTCCTTATGGTACAAATATTGCTTATATATTTGTAAGAATTCCCAACTAAAACAAAATATTCTTTTGGAATTGCGTCCTTGGTCACATGCACATAAACAGATGAGCCAAAAATCTTAAAGTGTGAAACATCTGGTTTCTTACCAGTGAAATCTTCTTCAGGTGTACTCATGCCAAGTACTCTATGAGGACATCGATTTTTCAAATAAACCGTAGTGTTGCATGCTTCCGCCCACAAATGCATTGGTAGGCCCTGATCATGCAACATCGCTCGTGCTGCACCCACGATCGTTCTATTCTTCCTCTCCGTGGCCCCATTTTGCTGTGGGTTATGAGGCGTTATGAGTTCTCTTCGAATTTCTTCTTTGCTACAAAAGTTATTGAATTTTTTAGAGATGTATTCTCCACCATTATCGCTCCTAAGAGCCTTCACTTGCTTCCCCGACGCTTTCTCCACCAATGCCTTAAACTCACAAAACTTTTAGAATGTTTTATCCTTATTATACATGAATAAGATCCAGCATTGACGAGAAAATTCATCAACAAATATTACATAGTACTTATGTTTTGCTGTTGAAGCAACCGAGAATGGTCCACACACGTATGTGTGAACTCTCTCAAGGATCCTCAAAGCACGGTTCTCCTTCTCATGAAAGGTGGACTTTACATACTTCCCCATGGTGCAACCCTTGCACTGATCTAATTGAGAAAGTGTTCCCATTGGAAGTCCAATAGATATTTTCTGCATGACTTTGAAGGCTCCATGATGAAGATGCCCCAATTGCCTGTGCCATAATTCGCCCTCATCCCAGCTCACCACTTTTCTGCCTTGCCCATCATGGTAGCACAACCATCTACCTTCAACTTGTAGAGATTCTTAACTCGAATCCATATCCTCTTAGCTTAACCCATCGTTTTATGTTGTGAGAAAGCTTTTCCATCGCTAAAAACAACGTCATAGCCTCTGTCCTCCAACATTGCGACTGAGACCAATTTTTTCTTCAGACCTGGAACATGAATAAAATCTTTCAATTGAAATGGTTTACTTGAATCCCTCTGAAAGGTAATGGTACCAATCCCGGTAGCACTGTACCGTTCGTCGTTTCCCATATCTGTATGCATCTGAAGATCTTTCTCCTCCAAGTCACTGGAAAGTTCCTTATCTCCCGTCATGTGAAAGGAAGCGCCACTATCCAAATACCACACCGATCTCAATGAACTTGACACCATGCATGCAATCAAGGATAATTCAAGCTCAAATTGCGAGGCAAGGGCCTCAAAAGCTGCAACTCCAAAAGCCTTCTTGTCCTTCTTCTTTTGTGGACAGTTAGTAGCAATATGCCCATGTTTGTGACAGTGAAAGCATTTCACCTTGGACATATCCAGCTTCTTGCCTTTAAAATCATATTTAGAATGGAATTTCTTCCCCTTCCCATTCTTCACCTTGGTAGCCAAAGCACAATCCTCTTCATCATCATGCTTTGATGAAGAGCCATCTTTGGTGTTTCGCCTGAACTCCTCCTGCACCATATCCGACCACAGTCGTTCCCAATCCGACAAATTTTCCCATCCATTGACAGAGTCTTCATAACTGTGCCAACTCTTAGGAAGTCCCAAGAGAGCCAAGCTCACCAAATCATCATCAACAACAGTTATTACCACACTCCCCAGTTCAACCCAACATTGGATAAACTTCGTGAAATACTTTGGAATGTTGTTTCCCTTTTCCATCTTGATCTTCCTAAGTTTATCTTTGAGTGCCAATTTCCTATGGTCGCTGCTGCTTTGGAATAGATCCGTCAAAGCCTTCCACATAGAACATGGTGTGGATTTCCCATGGAGGTTTGAGACAATGTGGTTTTTTACTCGGTCCAACAGGCTCCTCCTCACCTTTGCCACTTTGTTTTGCCATGCATCAAGATTGGCAACATCTGATGAAGTAGGCTTAGGAACATCATTGTCAATGAATTCCTTTAAGCCATTGTCTTCGAGCACTAACTCCAACCTGTCCTTCCAAGAAATGTAGTTAGAGTTTTCCTCGAGTGCATACTCTAACCTCAAGCCATTGAAAGCCATTTCGATCTTGAATCAGTTGTAGCACCAAGAAATTATTTCTGCAAATTCGAATTCTTTCTACCAACTAACTCAGCTCCTGCTTCACTACCACAATTTCCTATGCTTTGATACCATGTAGAAATTATACAAAATACATGTATGTCCTTGATTCTCCTGATCTAATAATGTGCTACTGTTAAATACATAATTGCTTCTACAAATCTTTGCGGAATTAAAAACACTATCGCCAATTACAATATTATGAAGAAATATCAATCACACACAACACAGATAATTTACTGGGGAATGCTTATAGCTAAAAACCTCACTATCTTCTATTGTATATTATATCATGGATCATGAAACAATTACATACAAAGCTCCAATCCGAGAGCTCTTAGTACATGGGCTAATTGTCTCACACTGTCATACAAAAATTGGCAAGTTCCTTAGCCAATTTTTTGTCTCCAGACAACCTTCCTCCACTGCGCAATCCCTACTGATAATAATCCCTGAATGAGTGCAATCCTGCCTACCTTGATTGTGCAATCCTCATGGGCACATCCAATGTGTGTATGGTTGCATGTGTGCAATCGGATAATGTCACAACTGATAGTTTACTTCCCTTTCACCTAGAACTCAACCGGGTATTCACTGGATCTGACATGCATGCTATTAATAATAGTAAATCTTCAGTTGCATGTGAGCCACTGATTGTGAATTAATTAATAATTAATTCACTTGATCTCTCACTAGTGTATCTTCAGTTACAACTAGCACAACTGAGTTTAACTCAACTGAGTTAAACTACTTTACAACTTGCATCACTACACTTCCAAATCTGTTACAACTTCGAATCACTCAGTTACAACTAAGTCAACCTACATGTACCACCAACCAACCACTTAACTCGAAATTCCTTTAGCTAACTGATTTTCCACTTCATTTAACTATTTCCAAGTGCTCATTGAGAATAGAATATAGTTTATTGTCCAACTAATATTAAGGGATAATAATATTAGACATGCATCTATAAATAGACATGCATTCTACAAATATAATTTTCACATACATCTATAAATAGACATACACCTAAAAATAGCCCGAGGCTCCATCCTAGTGTAGGTGCTTCATTTTCACTAGGATATTCTTGTTGAATCTCAACAATCATGATCTCCTAAGTTAGGAGCCTCTTCCCTGACTTATTACATATTGAATCAGAAATTACTTAGTTAGATTTTATATTTGTAATATTCATTTCCATAAATCTTAGAATCTTGAATATATTTGTAATATGCATTTCTTTGAATTTATACATTTTGTCTTCTAAAATTGACTACATCTGAAATCCATATATTTTGGACATGCTTCCATGTTTACAAACCTGGATTGATAAGTAAATACTTGTGTTAGTTTACCCAGTAAATTGACCCAACACCTTGCAAATTATGATGTATGCATTCAAGCTTCTCATTTTATTTGCTATATCATGAGAGTACTAATCTCCTTGCTGCTCAACTAATCTATAAGGAGAGTCATATGAACTGTAATCCACCATTTTTCTAGTCATATATGAACTTCTTCTTCTTGCAAACATACCATGTTGGATAAACCAAATATAGACATAATTAAAATTATATCTTAGTGAAGTTCAAGAGAGGCTATATCGTCTACACAAATCAGTCCATATTAGCACGATATACATGTATATATATACATAAAATGACACCAACATATCAACCTATCGATGTCATGTATGATAAATTAAACTTTAACATCATATATATATACAAAACCATAGCCACTACAATGCATGCATGCGACTCACATGGATGCATAACAATCATATGTATCCCATCTAGTACAAGTGTTTGAACTTGGAAGCTTTGATACCAATCTGTAATGCCTTCGCCCAACATTTATCTGCTTTGACCAACTCCCAAGATAAATGTGAGGGTGAGTGCTATTATGACATGAGCCAACCTCCAAGTTCCAGCTATGGAAGTGAGGGCTATAATCCGAAAACTTATTGATACATCTCAGGAGCACTAGATTACCCAAACGTCACTCCACAACCTATGATAACCAGATCTTGAGTTGGAACTGCCTTTTCACAATCCTAACACCTAACTGCATGGAAAACAAGGAAAGAGTACGGTTGTGAGGTCCCAAATGCATGCACAATATTGCTTCCATGCAGTTATGACCTAAATCCTTCATTTTTGTGCACGCGGTTCCGAAATATGAGACACTTTTTCAGGCTAACCTCTAGCCCTGTTGGGAATCACGATTTCTGTTAGACTAAAACCCACAGGTGTTATTCAACGATCGCATCACCAGAGATAAGAATCCATGAGATGTAGTTGGTCCATGTCACGAAACACACGGGGAGCGTTGGTTTATCTAATGTCCAACAATCTCCCCCCCAATGCGAGCTGGGTGTGTATCGAACTCGTGACCTACGCTCTAATACCACTTGTTGGGAATTAAGATTACCGTTAGATGAAAATCCGCAGTTGTTAGTCAGTGATCGCATCGCTAGAGATAAGGATCCACAAGAGGTGGTTAGTCCATGTCATGAAACACACGGGTGGTTTACCTAATGTCCAACAATACCACTGCCAAAAACTTCCTGTAACCTTCCGGAATCATATTTAACGTGATAAACATTCCAACTATTCAAACTTGAAGTAAGAACTTGACCCAGACTGCCTAGAACATGATAAATATTTCATCCAACATATGGTAAACATGTAAATTACAGGCCATGAATTCATATCTGATCATAAATCTCTGAACTTCATCTGAGAATCACTGAGAAGGTCTAATTCCCTCCCAAGTAGCTGCAACAACATTTTTTATCCCTTGCATTCATCAAACATTCAAATACTTATCAAATCACATCATAGAACCATGCTTATAACAAACATATAACCAAAATATTAACCATGAAAAATCAGTCATCAAATCAACACAATAACTAGTAAAAATGCTCATAGATCACAATAGGAAAATAAATTTTATTAACATATGCAAAATCCAATAAAGTCAGGGACTTCCAAGTACCACCCTACCATAGATTGGGTTGAACCAAATCTTTCTTTCAGTCAATCACCCCTGTGCCATATTTCAAGCATGAATGTGGGATCTCATGGGATAGAACAAGACATAATCAACCATGGAATCTAGAGATTAAACCACCTCCACCATCAAACCGTTGTAATCTCACCTAAATCGGTCTCTAGATCACAAAACCAAGCCAAGATTAGATGCCTCATAATTCTTTCACCATACCTTGAGGATTGTTTTTTGCCTATACCCACCTATCAAGGGATTCTTAGAGAAAACCATCTCCACCCCCCAACCCTTAAGAATTTTCTTGAGACCACCTCACTTAGTTCCAAAACCTTATAGAAATCCAAAGCTCAACCAAGAATGAATCCCATGAGACAATGGCTATATAGGAAAAGACAAGGCAAGGCTAAAACCACTGTCAAGCCATGGAAAACCCATGCCATTGACAACAAATGTTATGCATCTAAATCATAAAAAAGGTAGATCAACGACTTCAAAATTAGCCTCTTTGAGGGGGAAACCTATTTTACATCACATAAATGAAAATTTTTTGGATGATACAAATTATTAGACCTCATTTCTATATATATGAGTCTAAGGGGTCACAATATAATTAGAGCCTACATAACAATAATAATGTAAGGACACAACAATAACAATAGTGGGATTCTATGGGGCATAATAAAAATATGGTGGCTACATAGGAAAAACAATACAATAGGGGGATACACTAATAATAAAAATAAAGGGGATACACTAGTATTATAGGTACCAAACATGGCCCTCTCCTTCAAAAAATTGTTGTCCTAAACGGTTCAATATTTCTGATGAACCAAATAAACAAATTGATGTACCATGCATTCACACCTTAACTAGGAAATCACACATACAACTTGTTACCTACAAAATCCTCCTGTTGAAGCTATTGATCCAACCTTCTCCTTGATTTCCTTCACTTTGCTTTGCTTTCCTTTCTCCAATCCAAGTGAATTCCAAAATGCTCCAAGAATACTCTATGTGTGCAAGAGTGTATGAGAGAGAATGAAAGGAGAGAGTCAAACTGAACTGAAAAAATCTGTAATGACCAAAAGCTATGAAATTATTCTCTGATGCATTTTTGTTATTGACGTCTCGTTTTTCTTCATTTTCCCTCTAATTTCCTTAGCATGCAAATTTGTGTCTATTCACTTTCCTTTTCTCCTATTTTTTTTTATTTTCATAAATAAATGTCAATTATTGTCTCTTTGTCTTTGCCAATTTCCATAGCCATTAATAAACCTAAAATTATGCCCACTATAGTGTTTTCCCAACATTTATCTTGGAATACGTGTCTCACGACCTTGGTCTTATTCTTTTTCCTTTATTATCCTTTATTACATTAAACATTAACCTGAGGTTTTTATACTATTCTGTCCTTTTACTTAAATTGATTAATTTGAAAAAAAAAATTATGATATGAACAAGTGCCATATGAAGCAAGTTATGACTTTTTGTGCATATGGTATTAATAAGCTATAGTATTGTAACAAAGTCTATCTATTGATTAAGAATTTCCCTGGTAAAGTGGGGATAAATTTCCATGGTTAAGAATCTTGTTCCATGATTTTTTAAATGTATATATGTTTAAATTATATATCATTATTTTATAATTAATAATAATAATAATAATAATCATTTAGAATAAAGTTATAATTTAGTTATTTTTATGGATTTTGTTTTAAGCAACATGAGAAGTATAATGAAGTAAGTGTTTTGATGCTTATTATAAATTGATGAAGAAAGGGTTTACTTAAGATTTATATCTATCTATTTATTATCGATCAAAGAAATTCCCTTTTCAACTACATAATATGGATGATCAGGGCAATCCTTTATCAGTAATTCACTGGACCCCTTTGGTTAGGAAGGTCAACACAAAATTCTCTTTCAGTCAGTTTATAGATCAATTTTGGCATGTGGCAATAAGCTTATTGAACAATAATACATAGCCAAGGATAGATCCAGAGATAAAGAGGATTTTACCTCTTAGTGAGTAAACCAAAAGGGTGACTGGTACCTATATCAAAGCTACTCATAAATAAGAATTTGTGGTTGTGAATTATCCACCTACAAGCTTCCTAAGTATGTGCCCATAAGGATATTTCCTTTGGAATTCATCAAAAAAATGATAAACACGGATCAGATACATTTCAGGCAGCCAAGAAGAAATCCCCTTTCAAATTAAAAACACAGGTTGGCCCTTTCATATGCAATATAAGGGCAGCAAGACAAGATGCAGACAATTTTTTTCAAAGATGAGGATAGAGTAGAAATATACCCCTTATATTCATACATCTAGACCAGAGCTTGAACAGTTCATGAACCAGGAGGAATGGCAAGAAAATACTCTCCAAGAGGCCGAAGAGAAAAATCTGTCCTCTTCACAAACTCCATTAGCACAAGAACAGGGATAGAAAATTCCAAGGGAAACTAGTTCCCCTTCAACATCAAAAGTTCTAGTCAGATATTTCATTGCATATAACAAGAAACAAAGGAAAACAAATGAGGAAGACAATCAGCATGAAAATTCTGAACAAATGCACCGAAATTTTCTTTCTGGAGCATATACTCTATCAATTTTGGGGAGACAAGATAGTATGCCGCCATCTCCAACAACTCCAAGGACCCCAATGACTGCATTTAAACCTATTTCATCACCAGCAAGGGAGTTGGGGTAGAGCAGTAAATAAGAACCCAACATTTTTACTGCTTATCAAGAAATCAAAAGAAGGAATCTAGCCCTTAAAGTTTCTACATTTTCTCAATTCTGGAAACAAACAACAACTTCTCAACATAGACTTTTATCAGGCTTTTACTGCGAAGAAGGGAAAATGCAGATTTCTTTTCTAGAGCCTAAGGTTCCTCAACCTCGGACAACAGATGACTACAAACAGTCAATCTTTGCTTTTGACACAAAAACTACATCTTATAGATCATATGGACCTTCACAAGAAATTAGGTGAAATGATCTTCAGTACTTTAACTACTTCTTCCATGACAACTGCTAAGCTCCAACCCACAGTGCAAAATATTCAGACTCAACTGAAGTTAGAGAAAATTTCTTCTCTAGATAGATATACCAAGATAAAATCTTTAGAGGAGCAAGTGATAAAATTGGGATATGATCTGATAGACATCAAAGCTACATAATAAATAATTAAATCAAGGAATGTAGATATAGTAGCCCCTAGAATACAACTGAAACTCCCAACATCAAAGGATCCACAGGCTAAAGAGTTGGGAGAGAATGAGAAAGAAAAGGAGGATTTGTTCCAAATTATCATTGAGAAGAATGACCAAATCTACTAAATATGATGTTACAATTGGAGAACACGTGTGAAAATTTACAAAATATTGTGCAAATATTTCACAAAAAGTTTAATGTGTTACATCAGAAAGGTCTTCCTCGATTACAAGGTGTGGGAGATGAATTAGTTCAACTTGAACATTATCAAACAAGGTTATGTGAAATTTCTAGACACAAGTCAAAGTTTTCAAAGGTTACATGAAGCATTACAGGCAAGGCATTCATGGAAGGACTAAGCTTGGATTTAGCAATCAGACATGAAATTCCTCATCCATTTTTAGCTAAACTGACTTTTGAAATATACACAAAAGTTGATGAAATTTACAAAAAGATAAGTAAATTTTCATTTCCAAATTGAAGTAAATGGGAAATTTTATGTGGATTGTTAGAATGACCATATCAAGTACCCATAACAGCTTCAGCCAGTGAGGACTCCTATTTCTGCAGCCTCATCACTAGAAATCCTAAAATGTAGAGCCAACAACTCAATTCAATTTCAAATTTACTATATTTTTGCAATTTTGTTTAGTAAACAATTTTGAGATATTTCCATAAAGATATAGATAGTTGAATCAAATATTTTTGAGAAAATTTGTATAAATACTTCCATAAACAAATTGTAGAGGGTTGAACCCTTGGATGAGCATTTGTAAAGCAGAATTGTATAAGCTGAGATCATTGATCATTAATGAAAGGGTTCTGGATATGTTCCAAACAACTTGTCTTATTGTGAGTCTTTCCAGTTTACATTACATTTTGTTTTTCCACATATATTTAAGTTTTATGGAGATAAATAGGTAAGAGAAAACTAAATATCACTCTATCTTAAATCCTTTGAAGTTATCATTTATTTTAGAGATTGATTTATTAGAATATTTGTCTGTATAAGTCCCTCTACATCTATTAATTATCATTCATCTTCATAATGTTAAATATATATTGTTAAGCTGTAAACATTGTTTGTCAACCTTTATTTCTTATGATAAACTAAAGGTTCAATTTGAATACTTAGTAGATCATAGTTTCTTACATTTTCTGCCTTTCACATACTATAAAATCAAATCACTATTTTGAAGTAAAAGAAAAATAATTTCTTAATATTCAATAATATTGAAAGTTTAAAACACGTGCTTGTAATTTTCTCATAGCATTGGTCATCCAAAAACTCCATTCAAAACAACAAAATATTTTAGATGCTTTGGCATAATTAATTAACCTATAATCGTCTGAGAGGACAACAATAGATATTGTCTCTTTGACCATGACACATTTTCTATGTGGTTTGATAAATAAATTGGAATTTATTTCTAAGTTAGATCTTTCTAATTTTCCAATATCATTTTGTATACCGCTCCTGTGACTTTACACATCATTGATGAAAACATTTGCTTTGTTGGAATACTATGGGAATGGTACATTATACATGTAAAATTCTCTTATAATTTGGAGCAATGAATCAATTAAATGAGAGAAATATTACTCAATTTCCTTGATCATATATTTAGATTGTTGTAAATTCCTTTTAAAATTTTTGTAGGGAGGTTTTTCTTCTTATTATCTTGGCATCTGATGATTTGGGGATTCTTGATGTAGATGTTTTAGTTGTGGCCTGCTAAGAGATTAACTGTAATAGACATTATTTCACCCTTCTCCTTTCAAAATTTTTATTTATTACCTCATCCAAGAGTTATCAATTATTTCTTGTTGGGCTTGTACCATGCTTAAATATTCAAAAAATCTAACTTGTGCATTTAAGAGTTGGTCATTTCCCTCTTCAAGTTCCATGAATATTTCTACAATTATTAGACTATTGCTGAGGATTTTTATTTGCATTTTCAATTCAACAATTTGGGCATCCTTTCTACCTAGGATTTTGTGATTTCTTTGTTTTCTGCCTCATTATATTAGTTTTAGAAGCAAGTATTGTGTGCAGGGACCTATGAGAAACAATGAAAGAAATAAGCGAAATTGAGCAAACTAATGTAATATTTTAGTGAGTAAATGTGCTTTGATGAAGCTACATAATTATATTATGAATCCTTAATCTCAATTACATGAGATAAAATCTTTCTTATGCTTCATAGTATGGAACATTTACACTATGAAAAGACTAACATTCAAATGCAAGATTCACAGGCGAGCTGTTTAATTACCTTGTTGATCACGATTATTTGCTTAATTAAGGTTTAATTTAATCCAATTGGGGTTTAGCATTAATCCCTAGCCTCACAACCCTAAAATATATGTGAAATTCAATTACAAGAATGGCTTGGGGACCCAGGGATCAATATGACAATATTGCTGGTAGTTGATTTGGAAAATTCACTACAATTGAAAAACGTCATCAGAACCCTGAGAACATGGACCTTGAATGGTTTGTGATGTTTATTTAATGAAATCACCTTGGGTTTTGAGTTCAGAATAACGAAACAATGGGGGTCGATTTATGTAATAAGGCTTTATTAAGGCACGTGATTGGGGATAGGCTATTGGGCTTGAAACTTTGTAGCACAAGGAGAACCACACAAATCCTAGGATCCAAACATTATATAAAAAGGTGTGTGTGTGTGTGTGTGAAAATTAAATCAATATAAAGGTTTTAACATTAAAATACATAGTTTTGAGAAAAATTAAGTAAAAGGATTTAGACATGAAAAAATTTAAAAATACAAGGGTACCCATATTTTTTTTCTATAAATACATAAATGGGGGGGGGGGGGGGTGGTTTCATTCCATAGCTATTCACATAAAAAATTACTTTCAAGACCCCTCGCATGTGCACTTTTTTAAAAATTTAAATTTCAAATACCTTATCCAAACCTAATTGACCCAATCTAATTAACTTAAGACCAACCTAGACGAACCTAATTGTTATCATGGATAACAAGGGATAAATTATTACCCAAGGATTATCAGATGAGTCTTTACAAACAGATGCAGAACCTCAGACAAAGGTTGTTGAATGTTAGAGTGTATACATAAGAGTTCTATAAGGTTAACTTGAGAGCAAGTTATATATAATATAACTCTGAAAAGATAGCTAGGTACATCAATGGATTAAGGATGCAAATTCAAGAGGAGATTCGCATGTTATCTCCTAGCACCATGGAGGGGGCCTATCGGTATGCTTTAAGAGTAGAAGATAAGATAGTCAGGAAACAAACCTTTGGTAGAGGAAAATATTCTGCCAAAGGAAGAGGGCAAACAACTAGAAGAGGGAAGGCTTCAACTTACAAGGATGAAGCTGGTGGTTCTAACCAGCAAAAACAAGCAGGGAAAGGATATGAGCCTAGAGGTGGAAGACCCTACCAGCAAGGTAGAGGTAGAGGTAGAGAGTCAGTCCACAGATGTTACAAATGTAACAAACTAGGCCATCGATCCTATGAGTGTCTTGATAATGAGAATGCAAGGAATATAGGAAACTATGTTGCACAAGGAGAGCAGGCAGAAGCACAAGCTCCTACAGTGGAGAATGTACCTGAGGTTGGAGAAGCTCTTCTCATGAACAAGGTGATATTGAAACCAGAGAAGGAAGTGGAAGAGTCTTCACAAAGGAAAGCTTTGTTTCGAACTACATACAAAGTCCAAGGGAAATGTTGCAAAATAGTTACTGATAGTGGAAGCACCGAAAATTTGGTGTCCACTGAAATGGTGGAAAAGATGAACCTTAAGAAGGTCAATCATCCAACACCCTACAAGGTGTCATGGTTGCATAAAGGACACCAATTGTTGGTTACTGAACAAAATGAATTGGCTTTCCAAATAGGCAGATATCAAGACAAAGTGACTTGTGATATCATGCCTATGGATGTGTGTCATGTGCTGTTGAGCAGGCCTTAGAAATTTGACTGGAAAGTAGTACATGATGGAAGCAAGAACTGTTATAAGTTCTAGATGGGTGGAATTCAACATACTTTTTTGACTTTGTAAGAAGAGAATGAAGCTGCAAAGAGTGAGCCAAAAGATTTATTGCTTGGTGGAAAATAATTCTTACAACAAATGACAGAAGAAGAGGCGAGTTATGCCATTGTTTTTAAGCCAAAAAGTGAATCTACTAATACTGGCATTTCATATCTGCCAATAGAAATTAAAAATATGTTTGAACAGTACCACATAAGCATGGATTTTCTATTGCAATTTCCACAGAGTCAGTCTAAATAAGTAATGAAACTTACCATGACCGTTGGTTGAATATAGAGTGGAGTCTACTGATGTGACGAGTCCTCTACTGAGTGGCCGGATGAAGCACCGTCACCTGTGGATGAAGAAACATCACTGTCACCTGTGGATGAATCACGGTAACCATATGCAGTGAGTCCTCTCCCGAGTAAGTGTTTGCAATGTGCTGGTACTGAGTGAGTGGGGTTTCGGTGGGGTATTTGTGTTGAGTGCAGGGAGACCAGGCCGCGTGATGAGTTAATGGGTTGAGGGGAAGGGTGTGGGGTTGGGAATAATTCATAGTGCGTGAGAATTAGAAGTAGTTTTAGTTTTTTGAATTTTTTTTAGATATTTTTTTGTTTTATATTTTAATTTTTAATATTGGTTATTTAATATATATAGTTATATTTATGTTTAATTTTATATATAGTTTAATTTTTTCATTCACTGGTTCTTCCATTACATTGTTTCCTTTCACCTCTAGCTCGATGAGTTTCCATATGAAGATCGAGTTAAAATAAATTTCCATAAGAATATCTTAGACAAAGTTCTTTACTATTGAAGGTAAATGAAAGAGAACAAACCAACTAAAAACATATAAATACATACCTCTTGCATTTCAATATTTTGATATCATTAATGTTCTTCTTCATCCAACTCATCATCTGTATCATCATGTTCATAATTCATGTTCAAAGGATTAGCCATGTCAACATCATGATCATGATCATCTATATCATCATCCCAAACATCCTCTCCCACATTTGGTTCGACCTCTTCAAGTTATTCATCCGACATATTGTTAATATCATCTAGTTCATCCAGGACATTGTCTGGATTAACATATCCTTGAATTTCTTCAATGTATTCGTATTACACATGAACCCCTTGCTCCTCTACATCATCTTCTTGTTCAATATCATCTTCTTTTGCTACATTATACTTTACCGACATTCCTCTTGGATCATATCTAATAGCATAGGACCAACCTACTTTACCTGGAACCTCTGAGTAAAATACTTGTTCGCATTGGCTTGGAAGAACATAGGGCTCTAAGCCTGGCTCAAAATTCCTTCTATTAACCATGGTAAATCCGTTAGCATGTTGAATAATAGTTCTATCAGGATCACGTTCATTGATTTGTAGCCTGTACCATTTGACATTGAACATAACTAATTTGAAGGATTTAAAGTCACATTGTAGTATATCATACATATACCCATAGTCTCGATTTGCAGATACTTTTGGATGTCTGTCAGCTCTAGATGCAACGTTCTCTACCTGAAATACTGTAGTTATCCCACTATATGAACTTTCCTCTTTTCATCCAACCTTTTAATGTGAAATTTGCGGCCATTGCACCACATTGCCTTGCGGTGTTTCAACTACAATATGCAAAACACGTAAAAAATACATTTTCATTATTTGATAAACATATTTATACTTGGAAATTTTTCAAATTAATAAAAAAGCACGCCATATGCATCAATATAATTTTAAAAAATATGAGTATAGGTGAATTATATGCTTTCCTGGTAATGTTCTAAACCATGTGCTAAATCAATTTCCCTCTGTGTAAGATTGGTATCTCCACTACGTTCAACTTCTTTGACCAATGTAGACACACCATACCATGATAACCTACCATTATTATCTTGTTTGCATCATTCAATCCATACCTTCATCCTTTCAAAATTGTTTACAATGTATAAATGTATTGCATCCCACTCTTGACTGACTGTATTAAAATAAAATAGTTCACATGCATATATATAATTAGTTAAAACTTAACACATTATACCACTCTAATATTGGATTGTGCATGAAGACTAAAAACTAAATAAGTACGATATACATAAAAACAAAAAGTCAAATGTACTATAAATCTCCACTATATACTTACATCTCACTTTCCTCATTGTACCTTTCCCCGATAGGTGCTCCCCTTCAAATTTGTTCATGGAGTTGACATCCCAAATGCGATCCAATACATTGATACTTTTTTCCTATTGTCGGACTATATTGACTAATATAAACCATGGTTTGATATACCATATATCCCTCTACCATAGAACCCTCAGGACGTTCTCTTTGTCTGAACAAAGCCTTCAAATATTTCAAGTGCCTCTCAACCATCCACACTGATCTTGTGTGTACAGGTCCACGCTTCTCAATCTCCTCAACTTGGTGTATGAGGTAGTGTTCTTGTGCATTGAAAAATGTCGAAGGTAGATACTTTTGCATTTCACACATTAGAAGAGGAATTTGTTTCCTCCAATACTTTATACCTTCTTTATCGATTTCTTTAGATGACAACCATCTACAAATGAAACAAGAAAATCAAAAGTTTTAACAATAAGATATATAGTACATTACAAGTAAAACACATGCAGTCAAATATAAGTTAATGTAAAAAAAATTATCAAACAAATTACACTTTGCATATAAATCACCACTTACCTCATGTATTTGCCAAGATCATATATAACTTGTTTCACATTGTGGTCAAAGTTTTATGGGAGAGATAGAGGTTGAACATACTATAACAAAAAAAATAATCAATGATTATTTATTCTGAAATATGTATAAGAAAATACTAACAAGATGTTTCACCATTAATGTACAAATATATACATGAAAATAATTACCTTAATGAATGTATGCCAATCATGAGTCTTTACCCCACCTAATTCACCTTTCTTTGTTATGATATTCTTTATGTTTGAAGAAAATCCGGTGGGAAATTTAATTTTTTCAATAACCTCTTTAACATCCTTGCTTTGCTGCTCCGTTAATAACCATGGAAGGGCGCTTAGATTTTGGCTGTCTCTATCACTATTTGAATGAATCACACTTTGCATTGCATGATTGGCCTCCTTAATGTCATTAAAAATCTTGACAATTTTTTATTTATCTCTCCTTCCATCTAAGATTCGCCATAAGGTCTTTGTTACATTATTTCCGACGTTCATTGTATCAAACAAATTAACAATCTCTAGGTGCTCATAGTAGGGGAGCCTACTAAATTTCTCAGGATAAATTTTCATTCATTATGGTAGTGCCCCATTATTAATGCCTTGCCGACCTGCAAGGTGAATCATAGTTTAAGATATTATAACAACAATAACTGTCAAATAATAGAATGAAGAAAATGCAATAAAAATATAAAGTAATCCAAACATTTCATGTATAATGACAAATAGATGATTTAATCCATACGTTAAGAGATTCTATTATATTTAAAATTCCATAAACCAGGTGTCATTCTTCTTGATCTTAGTCCAGTCTCTTCTTTCCCATTGAAAAGATGTTTTTTGGTTCTTCGGTACCTATGGTTCTTAGAGAGAAAGTGCCTATACTCATCAAACACCTCCTTTCCTAGGCTTCTTGAATGGCGAGATTTCAATTTAGGACCACAAACTGGACAAGCAATTTTACCCTTTGTTTGAAGACCTGCAAGAGATGGATTAATTTTTATTTCAATTATTAATTTAAGTATGTATAATGAATGGACTATTTACAAAAAAATGCATGAAATTAACTTCATAAAAATAGTAAACACTATTAAAGTGCATGGTAATGTTATAATATACCACATAAATGTGTTAGCCCCGGGGCATCCTAAATTGTCCATACAAGCATTGCATGAAATTCAAATTCCCTTTGTGAATCTGCTGGTCTGGAGATATCATACATAGTGATGCACTTCCATAAGTCCAGTAACGCATCAATAAGAGGCTCGATATATACATTCCTATCTTTGACCTGGTACTTACCTAATTGATTGAACATACAATGCATGATTTCCAATTATATGAGTAACAAAAAAAATTAAGACATAATTATAAGACATGATTGAACATATATGGGTAAACACAAAAACATAAGACATAAGTATGAAAAAAACAAGACAAATCATGATATGTTAGTGTGTAAACGAATATATTTATTCTAAACAAAATAATACCTGGAACAATCATTGCCAACATTATGTGCTCCCTCTTTATTGACATCCAAGCAGGAATGTTATTGTTGATAACAAAAACGGGCCACACCGAGCATATAGATCTTAACTCTCCAAATGGATTGACTCTGTCAGCTACTAATGAAAGCTTAAGATTACGAGGTTCGTCTTTAAACTTTGGCCATCTTTCCTCTATATTCATAAATTCATATCCATCTGCAGGCACTCAAATAACACCATCTTGACTTCTTTTCATTGCATGGTAATCCATAAATTTTGCTATGCTTTTGCACCTAAACAATTGTCGCAGACGTGGAATTATGGGAATATAACGAAGAACCTTGTGAGGCACCTTTTTTGTTACTTTATCGGTTTGATATCTACTCTCATCACATTTTGGGAATTTTTCTTTCGACGCATGTTATTTATAATAGAGATTATCATCATTAGGACATGCATGAATAACTTGATACTCCATTCCAATATCTTTCATAATGGCATGTAAATCTCGGTACGTACAAGGTAAAACATTTGACAGCGGTAACAGAAATTCACCTAACAATCTACAAAATCAGAAAGCAATAGTGATGGTTAATGTAAACAATATACATATTGCATCCAAATAATGTTACAAATGGTGAGCGATATACTAACATTGAAAACAAAGGAAAAAAATAATTTATTTATCATGATGTACTAAATGTCACAAAATATATTACATACCTCAGGAGTTGTGTCACACATGTGTTTGACAAACCATTCACCACCTTTAAGTTGACCAGAATAAATACAACAAAGAGAAGAGATGTTTATAAGCCTTCATAAAGAGCTTGAGTTCCCCTCTCAAGAATAGGTAAATTATAACCACCAACATATCGGTCGTCATCATCATCCCTTCCTGCAACATTATTAAATGTCTCCTGGATCAATCTATTCATACCATATTCATCCAATGTGTTATCATCATCATTATCTTCTTCCATAGGATCATTAGCTTGATTCGACAAAACATTCGCTTCATGTTCTTGAACAAGCGCTTGTACTACAACGACCTCTTCCTCATCGAGGAATGCCCTAGGAGCACCATACTAGACAATTACAATAAATAAAATAATATTAGTCAGCTATCAAAAATATTTAAACGATAGAAACATTTACAAATATAATATAGGAAAACAAAGACAACAAAGAGCTAGACAAAGACAACTTAGCTAGTTAAATAATCATGATTTGCTATGGCTCAACTTAAAACTCACCCGTTCATAATAATCAAAGTAAAAATAACCTTAATGGGAATGACTCCATTGAATATTTTAACAAATCAATCTAACTGCATAGATTTAATGAGTCTAATAATATGAACATGTAATAGTGAAAATAAATAGAAACCATTGTAGATCGATCTAACTCCGGTTCTACGAAGCGTCGAGAGGGATCAAATCCATTGAGGTGCAAACCCATTTTTTGAGTAAAAAAGTGAGGAGAGGTTTGCACCTCAAGGGATTTGATCCCTCTCGAGGTTTTGTAGAACCGGAGTTAGATGGGTCGATTTCACTTTGGGAGACAATCTCTAGTTGAAGGATATCAGTGCCCAAGACATTTATCAATAAACATGATGATAATATTTTAGTGTCCAAATGTTCTTAAAACCCCAGATATTTAATCCTTATCAGTCTCTAGCATGAGAAAAATATTTCAAGTGGCCTTCTATTGATGAATACAAATGGAAAAGATAAGGCATGAAGAAGTTATAATGGAAAGTCTTTGACAATAGGCTTCCTGTGCAGAATCTCTTGTTTCACACTTTAGAAGAAAAATGGTAGAATTAGGAGGTGAAAAATAGAATAGAGGAGTGCATCATTAAGGATTTTAAATTTAAGTTACAAAACTTTAAAATTAAAGACCAACAACTTCGTTACTCAATTCTAAAGAAGAAAGACATAAAAAATATGATGCAACATGGAAAGACGAATCATATTCAACAAATTTTGGAATCATTGTGAAAGGTTTATTCACAAACACATGGAGATCCAAAGTACCAAATTTCTGCCTCTCAGGCCAAAAACTTGGAACCTCTACAATGCCTTGATTTTCCATTTTTATTTCCCCCATCAGCCGAACTGACTAACTATCCCAGAATTGGTTATGGAACTAACTCATGGACAATTTCCTAACTATCTCTATTCACTAATAATAACTCCTTTTAAATACATGAGATATTGTTTTGGAATACTTTTATAAAACTAATATTATATATATATATATATATATATATATATATATATATATATATATATATATATATATATATATATATATATATATAACATAATATATATAATATTAATTTATATCCTTTATGTGTTAAAAACACAAAACGAAAATTCCTCCTTTTATCATGATTTTGTACATTATAATTTAAACATTTATGGGAGTTTTAAATCATATGAAATGATATTTGGATCATAACGAATGATGTGTGGATCATATATAAAACCACAAATGGTTTTCGGAAAGATGAAACTGCCTACGAGATCACCGCTTAGAGGTTTCTGGAAATGAGAACAGTGATGCCGCAATAATTAATAGCCATTGATCTTGAACTAAGCGGTTTTGATGAATCCACATGCGGGACCACTCATTGGCATAGGTTTCGTGTACTTTGTGCCCCCGTGACTCTATTGGATATGGGTGTGAATGATCTGGATCGTCGATTTATTTCATACCTCCTAGCTTTTTGCTAAAAACATATTTTCCATCATCTAATATGGCATATAAATCACGCCCTCCTCGGCAATAAACTCAAGTACTCTGCAACACGATATACACTGTGTTATCTGAATCTTTGCCTCTGTAACTTCTCTGTAATGAAAAATAACAATATTCTCATAAGAATTATCAAACATCCAATATATTATGTGCTGGAAGTTTGAGTTATCTTCGCCATGTGCATAATTACAATGCAGAGCATCCACATTGCGGACCTTCAACTGTTCATGTGCTTCAGATATTTGATTAACTGCTATCGATGACCTTAAAGTATTGTAATAATGCTACTCAGTAGAAGATGGATCAACGAGAAGCTTCTTTTTTATTCATAATCACTCTTGTATATTCAAGCATCTTCCATGCTAAATCGAGATCAAAATCTTCCTCATCTTCACCTTCTAGATCAACATCGTCACCAACATCTTCCTCATCACTTTCTTCTCTTTCAACACCTTCCTCTCTGTTCATTTTCCTTCCATGCAAGGAGCGAGTCCAACAAAATTATCTGTTGCTTCAAATTTAGAAATTTTAATCCTGTGCTAATATAAAATTCTTTTTAAGATTTTTAATATTTTAGTTGTGCTAGATTGAGCTACAACATGGTCTATTCTATAGTTTTTTTTTTTTATTCTATGTTTTCATTTGAATATTCATTTTCAATGTCCTAAGGAAACTATCCCTTTGAACCAATTCAGGAGAAAAAGGATGAAGGAAAATATGGAAAAAGGTCAAAAGGAGGAAAATTGCAAAACCTAGCACTGGAAAAAGGAACAAATGTGAAATTGATCAATGTTGGAATGAGGAATTTTGGAGACTCCTAGCACTAAAGAAGGGTAAAATTTCAAAACCAATGTTACTAGAAAATAGCCTAATTGCAAATCCTACTGCTAGGAAGAAGTCTAATTGACAAACTCAATGCTAGAATAAAGAGAAAGTAGGAAGTCTAGCACTACAAAAGGGTAGATTTGAAATTCCTAGCACTGGAAAAGGAAACAAGGAGGAATATTAGCACTATAAAACAAGGGAGATGAGAAACAATATAGCACTAGAAATTTAAAAAGGTGAAAAATATAGTGTTATGAAAAGGACAATTTTAAAAGCTAGTGCTAGGAATGAAGGAAATTGGAAAACCTAGTGCACCAATGAGTGGAGGAGGTTAGTTTTTGAGAGAGAGAGGGAGAGATCGTCGATGAATGCCAAAACTACCTAGCATAAATATTAATTGCAAACTACCATACATATTAATTCCAAACTACCTAGCATAAATATTAATTGCAAACTACCTAGCATAAATATTCATGAACAAATGTAAATATTAATTGCAAATTAACTACCTAGAACTCATCATGCTATTTTTTCTCAATGCATAAAACACAAAATGAATATTTTTGAAGATTTTCACTTGTGCAATTGACTATATATTTGAACTAAGTAAAGACCAAGTCTCCTATGGCATGTATAAGAAATATAAAGAACAAGTCTCTTATGGTATAATGAATGATAATGAATAAGTACTTACTAATGGATGATATTCATCTTTTCCTTCAACATGTCCATAAGTTCTACAATGCTTTTTAGCTATTATTAAAAGTCTCCTTACTTTCAAGCCCTTGCACTTTTTACAAGGGAAATAAAACTTTCTATCCTCCAAATCCCCTAATGTCGATCCCACACCTCCTTGGCCCAATCCTTGAGGAATGTTATCTGACATTTTCCCTCACCAATAGCTTTTAGTGATGATTATCAATCAAATTTAACCTCAAAATAGGCCTATAACGTTTCAAAAGCATGGGATGTATGACTAGAATGTGGAACTTGTAAATAGGTATTTGTCCCTACATATATATAACTCAATTTCCCATCAGATATTCGACGCTAGTCTGTCGGATAAACATTTCACAATGGTAAATGCCATTAATGCCGAAAGTTGTTCGGTAAAATACCATTAATGTCAGTCGTCAAATATCCGACTCTATGTAATTAACGTCACATAGTCGACGATCGTCGGGCTTTAAAAAAAAAAACCAAAAAATACATTAAACATCCGATGACGGTTCCGATTTTATCCGTTTGTTGGATTCTGCCGTCGGATTTTAACTCGAAATGTGGTAGTGTATTTCGATGGATTCGATACTCACCTTGTTGAATGTGTGTTGTATTCGCTTTAATATCTTTGTGTGAAATATTTCACTAATGAATATTTCCATGCTCTCGTGTGCTTCTTCTAGGATAGTACTGTTACTTTCTTCTTAGAGACACATTTCTTGTCTCCCCTCGTGAAGGTTTCCATTTACATCCTGCAATTGGTGCTTCACAATATCAACTTACTTTCTTATTCAAGGTTTATGTATATAATATATTATGTTACCCATTGTAACCAAGACGAACCTTTGTGTTATGGTGGTTGGGCCGATACTTCGGATGGGGCTCCTAATCCAAACAGTGTGAGGTATCATTGGGAATTTACATCGGGGAGACCCCCTATATGTTGGAAATATTTAGCACCATCAACACAATGATATTGGAAATTTTTTTTATGATTTTGAAATAATTTTTGATCTGTCATCTAAGGCCTGATAAGCTGACTTGGTTAGTTTAATTGCACAATATTGATTTGTGTAAGGCTAGTCATATTAGTTTGGTAATGTGTTATGATTGCATAAATAATTGTATGAAGCAAGCTCCTCGAACCTAGAATGTCTGCATTGATAGTTATTTGGTGAACCCAGGAATATGTGTCGATCCAAACCTCTACTTCTAAAGTGGTTCAAGGTATGACTTTGATTTTTCTTTTACATACTAATTTTCAATTCTTGAGAGGTAATGAGTCGACGATGATGAAATTAAGAAGGAGTTGGTCTCTAAAGTTCGAAATGAAGAATCATGGTGTGATAAATTACGTTTTGAATTTGGGAAAATAAAATTTTGAAGCTATTAAAAAAGCGGAAATGTGAATCCTTGGACACTTCAATTGAGTTTCAAGTAGTTTCATATGTTGCTGAATAATGATATGATGCCATGGGGTGAATTTAAATAGGAAAATAATGAAATGAAATTATCAAAGCAAAGAAAAATATAGCCCTAAAAAAATAAAAAAATTCTTGTTGAAGATAAAATAATAGTTAAATCAATGTAGATTTATCCTGAGTTTGAATCTATTAAGTATTGAGAGTAATAAAAAAAAATATAGAAATATTGTAAAATATTTAAATCCATATATATATATATATATATATATATATATATATATAAGGTTTTAATCTTTATAACCAGAGTGGAGGACTTGTTAGGGATGAGCTATCATTGTAAGTGATAATGTTCTAGTGGAAGATGAAATGTATAAGGATTACAAATATAGACATACATGTATAGTTATGATTGTGTATGTAATAATGGCAACTTGTGCAGCAGTAGTCCTTGTCGACATGCATTTTCAATTTCCAATTTCAGTACTATGAAGTAATTTTCTTTTTCCTGCATGTTGGGTGATACGAGATTGAGGTGCTTTATGCCTGACATCGTTGTTAAGTTTTCCAATATGAAATATGTATGTGCATAAAAAAAACTTATTCACATTACAAAGAGAACTAATTTGTTGTCTTGAAATCGAGTACATCAATCAAAATTACTCAGCACAGGGAAAACTAAAACTAATTATTACGTGAACCCTATGTATTTTCATATGAAAATTTGATATAGTGTTTTTATAGTTGAAATTATATTTGTGCTTAGAGGTCACCATTGAAGGTTAAAAAAATTAAAAAGGAACACACACACACACACACACAATACGAATCCATGCATAAACATAAAATATGTATTGATATGATGATTTCATTTGCATTGTTAAAAATGAAAGTATATCTACACTCAAAGACCAATAAGACATAGATATGGATAAAATAAAGCAAGAAAAGATAGGGATATAGCTTGCTTTTGCGCCTCTTGATCCCTTCTTCTCTTACACTTCAATCACTTCTTGCACACTAGCAAGGAGTGGAGATAATTGGTTGCACCACTGCAATAGGCGAAAACCCTCCAAAACTTGATATATTTTCTATTTCACGAGGACATTTAGAAAGGAAATGCTTTTGGAACCTTTAGTAAATAATTGATTCAATATATAAATATTTATCTATTTATACAATAGGTATGGAATTTTCAATGTAGATCTTTTTCCATATATCATTCAAGAGGTATGCTAATTAGTAATACTCTCCAAAAAATTATTCATGTGTTATCATTAAAAAAACAAAAACCATGATATAAATATATAATTTTAAAAGATTAAATGCCTTGATGATATTATTCAATATAAATTATGTACTGTATGCTAATCAATGTTCCTCTATTTATTTTTTCTTTTGAATTCATTTAAAAAAACAAAAACCATGATATCAATATATAATTTTAAAATATTATATGCCTCACTCTATAGTCATTTGTCATTATTCAATATAAATTGTGTACTCCATGACTTTAATATTTAGACTCAAAGCATTATATCTTGATTTTTGGTAGCATCAGTAGTGCTCTAAGTCTCCAAATTTGTGGAGAGCCTTAGGTGCATGTATTCCAAAGAACCCAAAAACTGTTTGTGAAAATTCCACTCAGAATATGTTTTATTATAAAAATTAATTATTCTAATGGGGACCCTAGGTCTAAAATTAGTGAAATTAAATAATTAAAGGGTATTAATAAAAGAAAGTGAGAATGATCTAGAAAAAAATAAAGATCAAGTCAAGTTATAATCTTAGTCGTTGATTAGAGATATAATCTCGGTTGTTGGTGTCTCAACGAGAAGACTATAAAGGAGGGCTTGAGGGCCATTTGGAAACACACATTGAGTGAATCTAGAGATCAAATTATTCTGACGGAGGAGTGCTTAGACGAAGATTAGATCTAAGTGATTCCAGCGCAGAGAGGGGCAGAGCCAATTTTGGTCAGAGGATCTTCTTTGGGACTAAGAATACTAAGCAAAGAGGCAGCAGAACCAAAAGAGGAAGCATCACAACCTCGAGAGAGTGTGATGCAACACCCATAAGGGGTGACATAGGCGCACGTAGGGCACACATAGAGGCAGCACAGTTTTTTCGAGAGATAGTCCGAGATTTACTGGGAGATCAGGGTTTTGATCTAGGAGGGATGGAACTAGACTTTCCGAGGAGCAAATCGTTCCCAGAGAGGAGGTGCCGCAGCCCACAGAGGTCCCCCTGCAGGCCTATGCAAATACTACATAGGGGAAACGCAGAGGGTTCTGGGGTATCGTCAGTTCAACTATTGGATCAGCTAGGACTTTTAGTGTGACGTAAAACTGACTATATATTTGTCTGCTGTGATTTCTCTGTATTGGATAGCCAATAAGGCATCTAGAGATTGTATTCAGAAACTCATGCTTAATAATAATACCCTCATATCTACTGCACCAATTTTCTCGCATCGGGTTTCTTCGGGGACTTTCGTCCAAAATAAAGGTGTCCTATGTGTGTATTGTTCTTTGTGTTAGTGTCTACTAGTCACAGTGAGAAAATTTACTCTTTCCACTGTAGTTAGAGTCTTATGGTCAAAGTGTTATATTTTCAAATAAAATTTGACATCTCTCTTGGTTTTCAAATGGTCAAGTCATTTTCTGAGTGTAATGCTACTCTCATGTCATGGTCATCAAGGTCAATTCATAATCAGTTTCATGAGTCATTGAGTCACCAAAGTTCATTCTTCCTTCATTAAGTGTCAAAATAGTCATGGTGTCATAAGGTTGATCATGAGAGTGTAATGAGTGTCATCATATTTCCATTTGGAATCATGTCATCATCATCCAAAACTAGTAAGTTGTCATGAGAGTTAGCACTTAGGGGATAAAGTGTTTTAAAGAGAATCATAGGTACATCTATGTCACATTGGAGAGGTAACCTCCCTATTGAAAGAATATGCTGCCATTACAAATCTCATCATAAAGTCAATTGGTCAAAAGTACATGATGTCACTCCACTATCAAACCAAAATCGAGTTTTCAAGTTATAAAGGAACATCAAAAAATTTCAAAACTTCATTATATCCCTCCAAGAGCACAATAGTTCCTCTTTAATTTTTTGAAGAATTTCCATAGCCATTGGAACTGCGAATTTCACCATCACTGCCATATTTCATTAGTTTACTATGTTTTTTCATTTTCATGGGCTTTGCTTCACTTGACAGAAAATTCCTCTTGTTTCTAAGCCTACAAATCCTAAATATCCCTCATCAGACATTTCCCACCATTACCACACTTAAATTCAGTCATTTTATCATTTTCTATCACTACCCTAGCTAGTTTATGTGTTTCTATACCAAGACTGTGTTTATCCCTTTTCACTCCCTTTCCCTCACTCAAATTGAGGAAATTCACTTTCATTGTCTTCCTAAAACACTTCCGTACTCCCCATAATTTTTTTTTTTTTCAGAATTTTTCTTTCCCTCCATCCCCTCCATTCCATACTCTCAACTTGCTACATTTTCTCCCCTGTTTTGCAGCTAAGTAAGTCCCCTTTGCCCATTCTTCCTTGAAACTAGGGTTTCTTGTAAAAAACAAGATCAAACATGGCAGAGACCAGTGAAAAGATGAAATTCGGAGGAGGAAATATCTCAAGATGTGAGCCCATTCATATGAAGGAGGTCAATGCATCAAATTTTATAAGGAAGTCATCTGAAGAGGTAGGTTGCATAAGTTTTTGTAAGAAAGTGTAGGAGGTGGGTTATAACCATGAATTAACAAGTTTATTTTCTATCAATTTTAGAAGAGATCATGTCACAATTGCAGGGTTAAAATTCATGGTGTCAGCAGAGATTATATCTTCAGCTACTACAATCCCTAATTAAGGATAGATTTGGTTCAAGGGGATGGATTTAGACATTAAGCACTATAAGTATTTCTTGAAACCACAATACAAAGACTCCCCTTCTCATATATTTCATAGCAGGAAATTGTTGGACAAGTACACCCCCTTGATGAGAACTATCATGAAATACTTCACTTGTGAGGGCAGGTTCAGAAGGATGTATCAGTACCACATCAGGTTGTTAATGCATTTTAATTCTTAAAAGTCCCTCAACTTACCTTACTACCAATTTAGAAGTTTGGTTAAAATGACAAAGAAGGTGCAGTCAAAGGGAAAGGACCATTCAACTAGTTTATTTCATCATGCCTTGATAAAAAAAATAGTCTTCCACCATCTGGAATAGATCAACATGCCATGGGAGACCTTCTTGGAGGCAACTTATCTTCTTCCTGCCTCAACTTAGCCAAATATTCATAGCACTCCCTTAGCATCATCTAGGCCACATGAAGTTGGTTAATCAAACAAGCCATTAGTGACAAAGACACAACTTAGAGCAGAAATTTAAAATGCCTATAATAGAGGTAAGAGGTTGGTGTTTTCCCTTGAAATAACAGAGATACCTAGACCTAAAACTAGATCTCAAGCTAGAATGTTATCCAAGGAAGCTGTCAATGAAGAAGTGTAGATTGAAGATATAAGAGAGAAATCACCTAGAGATAGAGATGATACACCTTTGCAACATGAGGAAGAGATACCTCCTGAACTTGAAATGAAAAACCTAGAAGAAGAACACCGCGAATATAAGGTAGTTGAAGACACAATCAAAGAGAAAGAGGAAAAGATCAGGGAGCTCAAAGATGATCTTCCCAAGGGAAATTTCATAGTGTCTTTTTTGCAACAAGAGAAAGGCAACTGAAGCTAAACCTACTGTTGCAAAGAAAACCACAAGGGGACCATCCATCATCTAGCAAGAAAAATGTTGTGGTATAAATGGATAAGGGTAAGGCCATCATTGATGTGGATTATTTGGAGGACAAATTCATTTAGGTACAACTAAGAAGGCCTAAAACTAGAGCACATGCAAGAAAAGAAAAACATGAAAAAGAGCCATCTCCTCCTCAAGCCCATGAAGACATAAATGACATCATAGCTGCAGAAGTTTAAGAAGACAGGGAATAATTTCTTGGGGTACTAAATTAACACCTAGAGAAGCTACTGAAGAAGGCAAACAGAGACACTGCCATGCAGAGGCACCTGGCAAGGCACTACTACACTAGAAACACTATTTACAAAATTAGGGTTAAGAACATGAAGAAAATGCACAAGAAGAGCCTAAGAAAGCTCAAGAAAATGGATAATATGGATCTATTGGCTAATGCATCCTTATTTTTTTGAATTCATGACAAAAATATGGAAAAGGAGAGAAATGTTCACAAAATTTTGAAAATTTTTGAGTTTTTTGTCACATGGGCAAAATTAGTGCACACAAACGCACCAAGTGCTCGCTGCGCTTTTTCCCAGAGGCTCCAAATGAAGATTGGAAAGCATGTGGAGATGGATAATGATGTGAGGATAACATAAAATTAATTTGGAAAGCTTGAAATTATATATATTTTCAGAAAATGACAAAATAGTGCCCATTTTTTACCTTTCTGCTACTATTTTAGACCACTCGTTGTGCTTCTGGGACAACTTGACTTCAAGGAAATTTTTCAGAGGTTTGGAGAAGTGTTTTCTAGTTATTTATGATTCCATGGTGTATTATACATCTTCATATTTAAAACCATACTTTTTGTAGCAAAAAACACATCTGGGAAGGCCTTCAAATCATCCTCCAAAGTTGTGTTGCGCTTTTGTTGTGTTTCTGAGAAATTTCGCTGCGTGTCTGGGTTTGAAGATTTTTATTGACACGTGGAGGTAAAGGTAAAAATGGTCGATATAAGAGATATCTCATGATTTTTTTGATGGTTAATAGGCCTATTAATGGTCTTAATTGTAAAAGAATATTATGATTAATGCCTTGAGAGAAAAGCTCAACTAGTTAGCTAAAAAAGGGGAAAGTTGTTTTTAACTTCCTTAGGATTAGGGAATGATTCATTAGGTTCATTAATTAGTTGATATGGATCAGGATTCAACCCTTAGAGGTGGAATATTGTTTTATTTTTTATATGTACTCAAAATCAAGTCATTGAGAGGGTTGGATTTTGAAGTTCATACTCTTTTGGCACTAGTGTATTTGACAATTTGCAAAATAAATTTACAGGCAGTTGTAGCTATTTTTATGGGATTATTGTGATTTGGTTAGTGAAATTTTTTTCTCTATTTTTCTTATGAATCTGATGATCAAGTTGTTCAAGCAACCATCTACTTTCTTCTTATGCTTTATCTTTTAAGGTTTGAAACACAAATCATTCTTTTATGCTCTGTTTCTGTTTAAGATAAGCATATAAGTGTTTCATCCTATGAATACATGAATTCATTATGCTCACTTAACTTCTTAAATGATTTCCTTTTCACCACACTATAATGAAAAACTAATTGTGTCACTAATCTCACCTATCTTGCCTCATACTATGTCTGCAGCTGATCTTTTTGGGATATCTTGCCTAGTTTCCAAACCCGATGCTTCTTTGTCCAGCAAACCCTAATCAAACCTAAATAAAAAACTATATTGAGCTTATAAATAGCCTAAAATCCTTATTCTCCAGTCATTTCCATCGATTGTGAGTTGGATATAGAGAGATCCCTCTTTGACTTGGTAGGGCTAGCTACCAAATTGAAAGTTGGTCTGTGGTTACCTCTTTGTTTTCCTTTCTCAGCCTTGGGAAACTAAGGAGCCCTAACATTTTGGCGCCACTACCGAGGATAAAAATGAAATTTAATCGTCTTCAAGAAATATTTTTCAAGTTCCAGATTTGATTGCTGATGGTGGACAATGATCAGACATAGGAAGGCTGAAATCATTCACTTGGCGACTCCAACTTGATTCAAAGAATCCACTGGAAGCAGGATCCAGAAATCAGGGTTTTATTGGTGATTCCACTAGAAGAAGAATTAGTAGCCTAAATGATGCCTTAGTTCATATATTATTCTCAATATGGATTCAATTGATAGAAGCTATGCTCCTATGAATCATGCTCATATTCCTAGTTTTCCAAATCGAATGCCTTGCATGGATTGTCAAACTTATCAGCCCAAATTCATAAATGGAAATGAGGATGAGGCCAATCTGCATCTAATAAAATTTTATTGGCATATACATAAGCTTGGGATTAGGTTTCATGAGGATTATTTGATGAAAAATTTTATGGCTACCCTGGAAGGGAAAGCAGGATCATGGTATGAAGGGTTGAAGCCATGTAGCTTATTCTCTCTTAAATGTTTCCACACAACATTATTTGAGTTTTATATGGAAAATCTCATCATTCATTCTTTTTTTTCGAAGATTCTATGAATCCTGTGAATATTTCATTAAATAACTTGAAGAGGATTTTGGTGATGAAGAGTGTTTAGATTATGAGATCATAGAGGCCCTTTATGAATTTTCTTCCTAATAGAAAATAACAAAGATTAGCTACCTTGATACAAAGGATCATTCACAACACACATCAAATCCTTCTTTGCTTGAAGATGAAACATATTTGCATCCTAATAGTCAGATTATATCCCATGAAGTTAACAAATATTTGTAGCCTTGTCAGTCTTTATGCAGTCAAAAGTATGAGGATGACCATTCAAGTTGTTTTTTATCTTATTCACTTTTTGATATTTTGTATCAGGAAGAAATTGGTCCAAGTCAGAATTCTCAAATTGCATGTGCTGAAAACTTAAGCAGTGAACCATCTTATGGAAATGATCAACTAATTTTGCAAAGAAATAATGAACAAGAAGTTGTTTTCCTTGATCCTTGTGACAACCAACTTGATATTCTTCCTGTTGAATCACATGAGGGAAAAAAAATACTGGAACCACATGAGGAATAAAATATAGTTAAAGTGGTTGCTGCATTTAAATTTTTCCATGAGAATCCAAAACCTTGTCTTTTGGATGAGAGGAATGAATATTTGAACAACCAGATTGATGGTTTTTCATTTACAAATATTTATGAAGTTTCTAGTAAAGAGCCTGAAGATATTGAACAACAAGAAAAAGTCCTCTATGTTTTGGAAGATCCATTTGAAAATATATTGAAATCATCAGTGGAGATCAAGTTTGTTTTCTTCACCAACACAGAGATTGGGCTCAGTTTTCATTACCACAACACTTTTCCTTCGAGGAAAGTAGGAGGAGCAAGAAATCAGATAACCATTTGCTTTCATGGTTGCACTGGATCTTCGACTTCACTTGATCAAATAGCTTATGGATCAATTAGAGTAGGTAAGGTGTGATGAATAAGCTCAACATTCTTAACATATTTTTTAGTTTCAGTTTCCAATAGAGTTTGCAGTTGACGATGTACATTTCAGTTTTCAATTTGATTTGAGTCAGTTTGAGGATTGTAGCTGCAGTGACTCCATTGGCCAATGAATAAGGCGACCTAGTCTACAGTGTTATTGACACCTCCTAAAGGAGATTCCATCCCCATTGGAGACAATGTTAGTGTCTAATAGTCAGAGTGATAAAATTTAATCTTTCCACTGTAGTTAGAGTCTTACGGTCAAAGTTTTATATTTTCAAATAAAATTTGACATCTCTCTTGGTTTTCAAATGGTCAAGTCATTTTCTACGTGTAATGATACTCTCATGTCATGGTAATCAAGGTCAATTAAATCAGTTTCATGATTCATTGAGTCACCAAAGGTCATTATAATTCCTTCATTAAGTGTCAAAAGAGTCATGGTGTCATAAGGTTGATCATTAGAGTGTCATGAGTGTCATAGTATTTCCATTTGGAGTCATGTCATCATCTTCCAAAACTAGTAAGATGTCATGACAGTTAGCACTTAGGGGATAATTTTTTTTAAAGAGAATCATAGGTACATCTATGTCACATTGGAGATGTAACCTCCCTATTGAAAGAATATGTTTCCATTACAAATCTCATCATAAAGTCATTTGGTCAAAAGTACATGATGTCACTCCACTATCGAACCAAAATCATGTTTTCAAGTTATAAAGGAACATTAAAGCATTTAAAAACTTCATTATATCCTTCTAAGAGCTCAATATTTCCTCTTTACTTTTTTGAATATTTTCCATAGCCATCAGAACTGCGAATTTCACCATCACTACCATATTTCATTAGTTTGTTGCGTTTTTGAATTTTCATGGGATTTGCTTCACTTGATAGGAAATTACTCTTGTTTCTAAGCCTACACACCCTAAATATCCCTCATCGGACATTTCCCACTATTCCCACACTTGAATTCAGTCATTTTATCATTTTCTCTCACTACCCTAGCTAGTTTCGGTGTTTCTAGACTAGGACTGTGTTTTTCATTTTTCACTCCCTTTCCCTCACTCAAATTGAGGAAATTCACTTTCATTGTCTTCCTAAAACACTTCCCTAATCCCCATAATTTTTTCAATATTTTTCTTTCCCTCCATCCCCTCCATTCCATACTCTCAACTTGTCGTGTTTTCTTCCATGTTTTGCAGCTAAGTAAGTCCCCTTTGCCCATTATTCCTTGAAACTAGGGCTTCTTTTAAAAAAAAATATCAAATATGGCAAAGACCAGTGAAAATATGAAATATAGAGGTAGAAATATCTCAAGATATGAGCCTATTCATATGAAGCAAGTCAATGCATCATATTTTATAAGGAAGTCATTTGAAGAGGTAGGTTGCCTAAGGTTTTGTAAGAAAGTGCAGGAGGTGGGTTATAACCATGAATTAAAAATTTTATTTGCTATCAATTTTAGAAGAGATAATGTCACAATTGCAGGGGTAAACTTCATGGTGTCAGTGTTGGGTATGTTTTATATTCTTTCCACGACTAGCCCACCCATGTTTTGTGCATGAGTTTGCACATGGTTTTGGGGTACGATGGTTTTCGGCCCCTGGTATTTTGTAGATCCGGTCAAGGGAACTACGGTTATGTTCTAATCCAGGGTTAATGGATTGGGGTTTATGTATTCTTTGGCATGTATATATATGTGTTGTAACACTAAAAGGAATATAATGAAAAATCAAGCTGGTTGTCCCAATTTGGGATCCAGGGGAAAATCTCTGTGTTTATCTGTTTTATGTTTTATGCTCTCGCTATTGTTTATTTTCTGTTATAAGATTCGTGTGTAGATAATTTCTGTTCAGGGTTAAAACCTACATTTGGTATCAAAGTTGTTTCGGCTTCAAGGGGACGCCTTTGTTGTTGAGGGTTTTTTGCTCGGGCCTGTGGTAGACCCTGTTCAGTGGGAGATCTGCGGGATCGATTCTTGCGGTGAAAGAAGATGGCAAGCGACGAAAAGATAGAGATCGAGAAATTTAATGGTCAGAGTTTTGAGTTGTGGAAGCTCAAGATCGAGGATCTGCTGGTGGATAAAGATCAGTGGATCGCGGTAGATCCAGGTACTAAACCAACGGCAATGTCAGATGAAGACTGGAAGAAACTGGATCGGAAGGCTAAGAGCACAATACGGTTGTGTGTCTCAGATTCAGTATTGTTGAATGTATCTGGGAAAGCTACGGCGAAGACCTTGTGGGAAAAACTTGGGACTTTGTACCAATCTAAGTCTCTGGTGAATAAGTTGTTCCTGCGGAAAAAGCTGTATAACCTGAGGATGAAGGATGGAGACTCGGTGACAGAGCATCTGAACGCCTTCAATACTGTGGTAAGTCAATTGTCATCTGTTGATATTAAAATCTCAGATGAAGATAAGTGCATCAGTTTGTTGTGCTCTCTACCAGACTCGTGGGACAGTCTGGTTATTGCAATAGGTAGCAATACAACTACCTTGAATTTTGATGACATTGTCTCAGCCTTGCTGTCGGAGGAAATGAGACGAAAAAATATGGAGGGTCAAAATGGAGATGCCTTATCTGTACGAGGAAGGTCCCAAAACAGAAACAAAAATAAGGTTTCGAGTAGGAGATCTAAATCTAGAGGGAGATCTAAATCTCCTGGAAATTTTGTAAAGGTATGCTGGAAATGTGAAAAGGAAGGGCACTACAAAAAGGAGTGCAGATCTAAAGCTCCTGAGAAAGGAAAGGGATCTGATGATGCTCCTTCTGCAGAGGCAAAAACCACCTCAGATGAAGGTGGGGATGTGTATTTGGCTTCTTCTTCAAATACACATGTAGATCATGAGTCATGGTTAATTGACTCAGGTGCATCCTTTCACTTCACTCCCCATAGGGAGTGGTTCTGCGAGTATGAGAAATATGATGGTGGTGATGTCTTCCTAGGGGATGATAGGAGGGCCAGAATCATCGGACGAGGAAAGGTCAAGCTGAAGCTGCAAGGTGGAAGGATTAGAACACTTCCTGGTGTTCTGCATATTCCTGCATTGGCCAGAAATCTGATTTCTGTAAGCAAGATGGATGATGCATGTGTAAAAACAGTGTTCGAGAAAGATGCCTGCAAGATGGTTCGGGGAGCACTGGTATTAATGCGGGGAGTTCGGACTGGAACTCTGTACAAGCTACAAGGTAGCACTGTTATTGATGGGTGTAACAGTTCTATGGTTCCTGAAAGTGGAGCGGAAAGCCTAGTTGTCTCTGGAGAAAAGACCATGCTATGGCATCAAAGGCTTGGACATATTGGAGAGAAGGGCCTTCGGATACTGCATAGAGATGGTATGGTAGAAGGTATGTCTAATTGTTCTCTGGATTTCGATTTCTGTGAACATTGTGTATATGGGAAGCATAATCGGGTGAGTTTTCCTTCTGGTGCTAAGAGGGCAAACAAGATATTAGAACTTGTGCACAGTGATGTGTTTGGGCCTGTGTCAGTTCCATCACTGGGAAAGTCTGTGCACTATGTTTCATTCATAGATGACTTCTCAAGAAATACATGGATATATTTCTTGAGGAAGAAATCTGAAGTCTTTGAAAAATTTAAAGAATTTAAGGCTCTAGTAGAAAACCAGATAGAGAAGAAGATAAAGGCGTTGAGGACAGATAATGGTGGGGAGTTCTGCAAGAAGGAATTTGAAGAGTTCTGTAAGAAGTGTGGTATAGCACGGCAGAAGACTACTCCATACACACCTCAGCAAAATGGAGTTGCAGAAAGAATGAATAGAACACTGATGGAAAAGTCAAGAAGCATGCTCAGTGGTACCGGGTTAGGACAAGAATTCTGGGCAGAGGCAGTGGAGACTGCATGTTACTTAGTTAACAGATCACCTTCATCAGCGTTGGAGGATAAGACTCCACATGAGGTATGGAATGGTAAGAAACCCTTTCTTTCACATCTAAGGGTATTTGGATGTGATGCATATGTACATGTTCTAAAGGAGAAAAGGACCAAGTTGGATAATAAATCTGAAAGGTGCATCTTTATTGGGTATAAGGATGGTTTAAAGGGTTACAAGCTTTGGAACCCAGAAACAAGGAAGGTTGTGTACAGCCGAGATGTGGTGTTTATAGAGGTGAAAGATGTTGTTACACATGAAGTCCTACCAAAGGAACCTGAGAAGATAGAGTTTGAGCTAAAGGAGGATGAATCAGACTCTACAACAGAAGAAGACTCAGAAGAGGAAGAGCCACAAACTCCAGCTTTGAGAATATCAGCTCGGGAAAGAAGACAACCAAAAAGGTATAGTCCATCTGCTTTCTGTTCAAATTTTGCCTTAACTATAACTGATGATGATCCTAGAACTGTCAGGGAGGCAGTAGATTCAGAGGATGGAAAACTCTGGAAGGAGGCCATGGTTGATGAAATGGCATCCTTGCACAAAAATGAGGCATGGGATCTGGTGGAGTTGCCAGCTGGAAGGAAGCCCATCGGGAGAAAATGGGTGTTTAAAAATAAGATGAATGTAGAAGGCAAGGTGGAGAAATACAAAGCTCGGTTGGTAGCAAAAGGTTATTCCCAAGTGCCAGGAATTGATTTTGGTGATATTTTTTCTCCTGTTGCCAAAGTTACTTCTATTAGATTACTTTTATCTGTTGCTGCTGCATTTGATTTTGAGATAGAATAGATGGATGTGAAGAAAACATTTCTTCACGGGGATCTAGAAGAGGAGATCTACATGAAGCAACCTGAAGGCTTTATGGTGAAGGGTAAGAAAGAACTGGTGTGCAGGTTGAAGAAGTCTCTGTATGGGTTAAAACAGTCACCGAGGATGTGGTATCAGAAATTTGATACCTATATACGGGGACTTGGCTTCACCAGAAGCAAGGAGGATCACTGTGTTTATTTTAAATTAATTGGTGACGGTGTTATTTATTTGGTCTTGTATGTGGATGATATGTTGTTGATTGGAAATGACAAAGAAATTATCCAAGATTTGAAGACCCAGTTGTTCTCCAAATTCAACATGAAGGATCTTGGTGCTGCAAACTATATTTTGGGCATGGAAATTAAGAGAGATCGGGCAAAGAGGAAGCTCTGGTTAAACCAGAGGAAGTATGTCGAGACTATATTGCGGAGGTTCAATATGCAGGATAGTAAACCGGTGAATGTTCCTATTCCTGTAGGTGTAAAGCTGTCTGCTGAACAGTGTCCCAAGACACAAAAAGAAGAGGAGTATATGTCCTGTGTTCCATATGCAAGTGCAGTGGGTAGCCTGATGTATGCAATGGTCTGTACTAGACCAGACATTGCACATGCAGTGGGAGTATTGAGCAGGTTTATGTCAAACCCAGGGAAGGAGCATTGGACAGTAGTGAAGCGGGTTTTCAGATATTTACATGGCACTAGTGATTATGGCTTGTGCTACCAGGGAAGACCAAGATTGGAAAGAATGTTGGACATTCATGGTTTTGTTGATGCAGACTGGGCTGGAGATCTAGACCAAAGAAGATCTACAAGTGGGTATGTGTTTAGCCTATTTGGAGGTGCAGTCAGTTGGATGAGTAAAAGATAGTTTGTAGTGGCACTTTCAACTACAGAGGCAGAATACATAGCAGCCACTCATGCAAGCAAGGAAGCAGTTTGGTTGCAGAGATTGTGTTCAAGTATGGGGTTGGTACAACAAGCTATAAGGATAGACTGTGATAGCCAAAGTGCAATTTTCTTGGCTAAGAACCCTGCTTACCATTCAAAGACAAAGCAAATTGATGTTCAATATCACTTTGTTAGAGATATGGTTGAGGCTAAAAGGGTGTTGCTGGTAAAGGTGGACACTTTGAAGAATGTTGCAGATGCATTGGCGAAGTCTGTGAGCACTCAGAAGTTCTCTTGGTGTAGAGAAACAATGGGTGTTGAAGAATTGGCCAAATGACTAAGCTCTCCTGTGGCCCCCTGTGGAAAGAAAACAACAAGTGGGAGAATGTTGGGTATGTGTAATATTCTTTCCATGACTAGCCCCACGTGCTGTACGTTGCGCTGGGTGCAGTGCCCCGGCAAAATTTTTTTTTGTATGCGGTCCCACTCATAGGCGGACCCACCCATGTTTTGTGCATGAGTTTGCACATGGTTTTGGGGTACGATGGTTTGGTGGTTTCGACTAGTATTTTGGAGATCCCGGTCAAAGGAACTATGGTTATGTTCTAATCCCGGGGTTATGGAATTGGGGTTTATGTATGCTTCGAGGCATGTATATATATGTGTTGTAACACTAAAAGGAATATAATGAAAAATCAAGCTGGTCGTCCCGATTTGGGATCCAGGGGAAATTCTCTGTTTTTATCTGTTTTATGTTTTATGCTCTCGCTATTGTTTATTTTCTGTTATAATATTCGTGTGTAGATAATTTATGTTCAGGGTTAAAACCTACAGTCAGCAGAGATTATATCTTCAGCTACTGCAATCCCTAATGAAGGAGATATTTGGTTCAAGGGGATGGGTTTAGACATTGAGCACTATAAGTATTTCTTAAAACCACAGTACAAAGACTCCCCTTCTCATATATTTCCTAGCAGGAAATTATTGGACAAGTGCACCCCCTTGATGAGAACTATCATGAAATACTTCACTTGGGAGGGTAGGTTCAGTAGGTTATATCACTACCACATCAGGTTGTTGATGCATTTTACTTCTCAAAAGTCCCTCAACTTACCTTACGTCTTGTTCAAAATTTTGGTTAAAATGCTTTATTTTTTTGACTGGATAGTAGAGCTCTTATGATATTTATTTCTACACACCATTCGCTAGGTCCCTTCCTCCTACAAGCGTCACGGGCGAGGCAGAGAAGGTGCAGCCAAAGGGAAAGTATCATTCAGCTAGTTTATTTCATCACGCTTTGATAAAAAAAATAGTCCTCCATCAGCTGGCACAGATCAAAATGCCATGGGAGACCTTCTTGGAGTTAGTTTCTCTTATGCCTGCCTCAAATTAGCTAAAGAGTCAAAGCACTCCCTTAACATCATCTAGGCCACAGGAAGTTGGCTCATCAAACAAGCCATCAGTGACAAAGACACAACCTAGAGAAAAAATTTCAAAGACCTATAACATAGGTAAGAGGTTGGTGTTTCCCCCTGAAATAGAAAATATGCCTAGACCTAAAAATAGATCTCAAAATAGAAGGCTATCCAATGAAGCTGTCAATGAAGAAGTGCAGGTTGAAGATATAAGAGAGAAATCACCTAGAGATAGAGATGATACACCTTTGCAACACGAGAAAGAGATACCTCCTGAACTTGAAATGGAATACCTAGAAGAAGAACACCATGAAGATAAGGTAGTTTAAGATGCAATCACAGAGAAATAGGCACATATCAGGGATCTCAAAGATGATCTTGCCAAGGAAAATTTCATGGTGTCTTTTCTACAACAAGAAAATAGGCAATTGAAACTAAACCTATTGTTGCAAAGCAAACCACAAGGGGACCATCCATTATCTAGTAAGATAGATGATGTGGTAGAAAATGATAAGGGTAAGGCCATCATTGATGTGGTGTATTTGGAGGAAAAATTCATTCAGGTATAGCCAAGAAGGCCTAAAACTAGAGCAGAGGCAAGAAAAGAAAAACATGAAAAAGGGCCATCTCCTCCTCAAGCCCACGAAGACATAAATGACATCATAACTGCTAAAATTGAAGAAGACATGGAATAATGGCTTGGGGTAGTAAATGAACACCTAGAGAAGCTACTGAAGAAGGAAAATAGAGACACTGCCATGCAAAGGCACATGGCAAGGCACTACTACACTAGAAACACTATTTGCAAAATTAGGGTTAAGAACATGAAAAAATGCTCAAGAAGACCCTAAGAAAGATCAAGAAAAGGGATAATATACATCTATTGGCTAATGTAACCTTATTTGTTTGAAGGCATGAAATAATGTTGGAAAAATAGAGAAATTTTGCCCAAATTTTGAGAATTTTTGAGTTTTTTGTCACACAAGAAAAACTAGTGCACAGAAACGCTGCGAGTGCTCGCTGCAATTTTTTCCAGAGTCTCCAAATGAAGATTGGAAAGCATGTGGAGATGGATAATGATGTGAGGATAACATAAAATTACTTTTGGAAGCTTTAAAGTCTATATATTTTCAGAAAATGAAAAAATAGAGCCCATTTTTGACATTTCTGCCACTATTTTAGACCACTCGCTGCACTTCTAGGACAACTTGACTTAAAGGAAAATTTTCAGAGGTTTGGAGTAATATTTTATTGTAATTGATTATACCATGGTGTAGTAGACATCTTTAGCTTTCCAACCATACCTTTTTCAGCAAAAAAATCATCCGGGGAGCCCTCTAAATAATCCTCCAAAGTTGTGTCGCGCTTCTGCTGCGATTTTGCTACGTTTCTGATAAATTTTGCTGTGATTCTGGGTTTGAAGATTTTTCTTGACACGTGGAAGTAAAAGGTAAAATGGTCAATATAACAGTTGTCTCATGAGTTTTTTTTATGGTTAATATGCCTATTATTGGTCATCTTTGTGAAATAATATTATGATTAATGCCTTGAGAGAAAAGCTCAACTAGTTAGCTAAAAAAGGCGAAAGTTGTTTTTAACTTCCCTAGGATTAGGCAATGAGTCATTAGGTTCCTTAATTAGTTTCTATGGATAAGGATTTGACCCCTAGAGGTGGAATCTTATTTTATTTTCTATATGTACTCAAAATCAAGTCATTGAAGGGTTGGATATTTAAAGCTCATACTCTTTTGGCACTAGTGTATTTGACAATTTGCTGAAGAAATTTACAGGCAGTTGCAACTATTTTTATGGGATTCTTGTGATGTGGTTAGTGACAATGTTTTTCTATATTTTTACTATGCATCTGATGATCAATTTATTCAAGCAACCATCTACTTTCTTCCTATGCTTTATCTTTTAAGGTTTGAAACAAAATTCATTCTTTTATGCTATGTTTTTGTTTAAGATAAGAATCTAAGTGTTTCATCCTCTGAATAAGTGAATTCATTATGCTCAATTAAATTCTTAAATGATTTCCTTTTCAACACACTATAGTGACAAACCAATTGTGTCACTGATCTCAACTACCTTGCCTCATACTATGTCCGCAACTGATCTTTTTGAGATAACTTGCCTAGTTTCGAAACCTGATGCTTCTTTTTCCATGAAACCCTAATCAAACATAAATAAAAAACACTACTGAACTTATAACTAGCCTAAAATCATTATTCTCCAATCATTTCCATTGATTGTGAGCTTGATATAGAGAGAGCCCTCTCTGATTTGATAAGGCTAGCTACCAAATTGAAAGTTGGTATGTGGTTACCAAGTTTGGTTTCCTTTCTTAGCCTTGGGAAACTAAGGAGACCCAACACTTTGCTCAGTTTCCTTGCTTTAGAATCATATTTAATTAAGTGTAGGTTCCTTCAATAATTTACTTCAATATTTCATGAAAAAATATGAAATAACTATGTAATTTAATTTACAAATTAGGTGAAGTAGATTCAGCTGGTTGCAGTAGGATTCTTGAGATTGTTAGATCTAGGAATTCTCACATGGTATCAGATAATTTGATGTGAAACAGGAAGAGCAGATCTAGCACTGAAGTGAAGGCCGGATTTCTACAACAACAGCAGATCAAATCCCCAGAGGGATTGTGAAGTTCTAGCCATAAAGTCTGAATTCTGGGGGTGGTCTCTCTCTGAGTGAGTCGACAGAGAGGTAAGACTTCCAAATCGAGATATTGCCAAGGCAGAGGGAGCAGTGCAAAGACTTCACGCAGAGCCAAAGGGACACAATTTTCTGCAAGAAGTTGCTGGGTAGAGAAGCTTCAAACAAAGAAGAAAAGCACATAGTGAGGGAATTCTTCCATAGTGAGTTTCTTGCCGAGGAATTCAAAATTTATCATTTGCTAGGCAGCAGAGGAGCATCCGACTTACCATCTCCATCAGGGAGTGCGTAAGGTAGACTAGGAGATACACAATAAGGAGAAAGAGGAAGCAGTTCGACAATTTTCAGCTGAGATGGAATCTCATGGACTCAGAGATCAGGATCAGTTGGAGGGTTCCTCCAAGTATGTAATCTGGAAGGAAAGAATCAAATTCCTTCTGGACGAATATGATCTCAAGGCGTTCATGGACAACGTGGTTGTTGTACCTACAGATCTGGATCAGAACAAAAAGAACAAGTATGATATGGAAAAGGCGAAGAGGATAATCCTTGATGGTGTCAAGGATCATATAATCTCTCATATATCTCGCAAGGACCCAACCATGTAGATATGGGATGCCTTGTCCTCGCTATAGGAAGGAAATTCTAAGCAGCTAAAGATATACTTGGAGCAGAAGCTTTGGATGATTGAGATGTAGAAGGGGGAGCACATCACTCCATTCTTTATGAAACTTCAGCAGATCCGTGACCAGTTGGTAGCCGTGGGATCCACACCAACTACTACAACTATGGTGAGGTTGGCCCTTAACGCAGTCACAAAGGAATGGGAAACACTTCCTAGTTTGGAGGAGATGTGGATATCTCTTCAGGAGGAGGATCTGAGAAGAGATCTGGTCAGGTGAAAACTTGATGGTAACAACAAGAGTAGATCGAAGAATTTGGAGGAGGATGAGAATGCAACCGTCACATCGAAGGGACAACAAGGGAAACAAAAACATAAGTGATATGTTTCGAAGGTGAAGTGCTTCATATGTGGAGAGATGGGCCACTTTTCATCACATTTCCCTTTGAAGAAGAAGGATAAGTACGAGAAGCACAATCCAAAAGTTGCAGCCATGAATATCGAGAAGGATGAGTTTTCCATGAGTGCCCACGCATCTCCAGGAAGAATATGGGGTGACATAGAATTGTAATTTGACCTTGAAATTTAGTTGGGAAGGATCTTTGAGGAGCTCACCTCATGGATCATCACCCTGTTATGGGAGCCCATGATCAGTAGTAGTGGGATGGAGGATTTTTTAGTGGAAGTCAAGGAGTATGGAGCAAAATTTGCAGTGGGTATCAGTGCATAATTTTGAGTAGCATAGATCAACAACAACATAGTGCATATCAACAAAAACAGAGTGCACAATAGTGCAACACAATGAAGAGCAGCAACAACGCAGTGTAGAGAAGCAAAAACGCAGTAGCTATCAGCAGTCAGGTCTTCAGCACCAAGGTGCATCCACTAAATGCTTGTTCATTTTTTGGGTGGTTTTAGTTGCTTCTCTCAGCAGCTGAGTTGTAGTGTAGATGCAGTGTTAGCAGTGGCAGTGCTAGCAACATAGCAGATGCAAAATTTGAGAGGGAGCCGTAGTACGAATGCAGTAGTGGCAGTGGCAGTGTCATAGCCAACAATACAGTTGCAACATCAATGCAGTGGTTGGTGGACAACTTGTCAGACATCAACAACACAGAGGATGCTTCAGGGTCAGATCAGTATGCAGTAGGAATGTTTTTAGAGCACTTTCCTCGCTAAGAGGGATTGTTTATTTTTGGTAGCATCGAAACCGATCTAAGTCTCCAAATTTATTGAGAGGCTTAAGCACATGTATTCCAAAGAACCCAGAAACTGTCTGTGAAAATTCCACTCGGAATATTTTTTATTATAAAAAATAATTATTTTAATGGGGACCCTAAGTATAAACTTAGGGAAATCAAATAATTAAATGTTGTTAATAAAACAGAGTGAGAATGATCTAGAAAAAGCGAAGATCATGCCAAGTTATAATCTTAGCCATTGTTTAGAGATCTAATCTCGACCGTTGATGTCTCAACGAGAAGACTATAAGGGAAGGCTTGAGGGCCATTTGGAAACACACACTGCGTGAATCTAGAGATCGAATTCTTCTAACAGAGCAGTGCTCGGATGAAGATCAGATCTAAGTGATTCCAGCGCAGAAAGGGGCAGAGACAATTTTGGTCAGAGGATCTTCTCCAGGACCAAGAATACTATGCAGTGAGGTAGCAGAACTAGCAATTGAAGCAGCGCAACCTCCAAAGAGTGTGACATAGCACCCATAAGGGGTGAAGCAGGCCCACGTAGGGCACATGCAGAGGTAACATAGTGTTTTCGAGAGTAGACCAAGATTTTTGGGGTGTAGAAATTTATTAATACTGATAGTATTACCGGACTCCCCTGATCTAACAAATTAATCTTATGTTAAATACATAATCCTTCCACTTAATTCTTTGAAGAAATTAAATCTCCAATTGCAAACACATTGATGAAAATCAATTGCACATAAACACAGTTGTTTAACGGGAAAGCTTAAAGCTAAAAACCCCAACTATCATATATTATGTATATCAATGGATCATGTAATAATCTCATACAAAGCTTAGTACATCAAGCTCTCAGTACAATCAACAATCATTACACACTGTCATGCAGAAATCTGTATATCTATGCACCAATTGCTTCCTACCGCCTCCATCAACAATCCCTGTTGAAGAAGACAACTGAATGAATTTGAATTGGCCTTGACTTGATTGCGCAATCCTCATTGGCATCTCCAATGTGTGTAAGATGCATTGAATGCATCACTATAGTCACAACAGATAGTCCATCTCACCCTTTCACCTATCTCTCTAATGGGTCTCCACTAGAACTGACAAGCAAGTAGTTAACTGCTGCATTTGTTCAATTGTTAGTGAGTTATTAGTTGTGAATTAATTCACTAAACTCTCACTAGTGTATCTTTCAGTTAGCATAGATAAAACTAGCACAACTGAGTTTAACTCACTTAACTAAGTTAAATTGAATAACAACTCCCATAACTACTCTTCCAACTCTGTCACAAATTTGCCACTTCAGTTCTAACTGAGTCCTCCATGCATGAGTCACCAATAACCCTAGGAATTGCGTAATTCCTTCAGCCCATTGATTTTCCAAATCTGTTCACTGAAATAAAGTTCTCCAAGATAATAAGTTGATATTTATTGTCATATTATTATTAAGGGCTAATAATAATCGACATGCATCTATATTTAGATTGACGATCTATAAATAGACTTCGCCCAGTATTCTAAAAATAGAATTTCATTTATTTTTCATATTTGGCCAACCATCTACAAAGAGCATCCTGCAACTTATAGAATATGCTCACCATGTCTAAAAATAGACATACACCTAAAAATAGCCTACGGGCCCCACTTAGTGAAGGTGATTACTTTTCACTAAGCTCATCATCTTGTTGAATATCAACACTCCCTCTCAACAAGATAGGGATTATCCTTCACCCTGATCGTGCCTCTATGGTATTTGAATTTGCTCTTGCTGAGCGCCTTCTTTAGAATATCTGCATCCTGATCTTTCGTAGGAATGTACTGAAGCAACATGATCTTCCGCTGCACACAATCTCTGATATGATGATACCAAATATCAATATGTTTAGATCTATCATGAAACACAGGATTAATTGAGAGTTTAATGCAACTCTGATTATCACAATGTATCACTGTAGGATATAAATGAGAACCGAACAAACCGACCAGGATATTCCTCATCTAGATAGCCTCACATGCAGCTTGACTTGCTGCCGTGTATTCTGCTTCCGCTGAACTGAGTGCCACAGATCTTTTTTTCCTGATGTACCAAGAAACTACTGTAGATCCGATACTGAAAACCCCTCCTGATGTGCTCTTTCTGTCTGTTGGGTTGCCTGCTCAATCTGCATCCGTGAAACCATGAAAATTCACCTCATCCGTCTGTTTGTACCATAAACCATACTCAGATGTGCCCCTGAGATATCTCAAGACATGCTTTCCTGCCTTCCAAAAGAGCTTGGTAGGCTTAACCATCGCTTGAATAAGCTGGTTCACCACATAGCATATGTCCGGTCTTGTATTAACTAAATACATGAGTGAACCCACCAATTGTCGATAAACAGTGGCATCCACTGCCTCTGTTGATGTAGCATACTCTTTCCTCCAGTTTCCTGGAAGAGGAGTATCCATGGGCTTGCAATCCTCCATGTGAAACTTACCAAGTATCTCCCGAGAATACTTTCCTTGAGACACAAACATTTCACCTTCTCGCTGCCATATTTCCAATCCAAGGAAATAATGAAGGAGGCCCAAATCCTTCATATCAAACTCCTTTGCAAGATCTGCTTTCCATGAGTGTATCAACTGCTCATCATCTGTTAGTATTAAATCATCAACATAAAGAACAATGATTAAAAGCTTACCCTCCACCAAAATTTGGTACAGGTTTGTATCCGCCTCACTCTTAGTGAAGCCAAGTCTGGTGAAATAGCTGTCGATCCGTGTGTACCAAGAACGTGCTGCTTTATTCAACCCATACAACGCTCTTTTGAGTCTGCACACATGCGACTTGCTGCTAAAGATCTCAAATATTTCGGGCTGCTCAATGTACACCTCTTCCTCAATGATCCCATTAAGGAACGTTGTCTTCACATCCATCTGATGAATGTGCTGCACTGAGAGAGCAAGGATGGTCCTTATGGAAGAATACAGTGCGACAGGTGCAAAGGTTTCTTCATAATCAATCCCCTCGATCTGTGAGAAGCCCCGGGAAACAAATCTTGCCTTATAATTCTCAATGCTCCATCAGCAGCTTGTTTTACCTTGTAGATCCATATTGAACCTACCACTGATTTACCAACCGGCCTTGGAAAAATCTCCCAAGCATTGTTTCTGACAATGGAGTCATACTCCTCTACCATAGCATCTACCTATGTGGGCTCTTGCACTGCTTCTTCAAAAGAAGATGGCTCTGTCATGATACACTTGCTCATAAGAGCCATGTATCCACTAAATCAGTCAGGTGACTGTCTCTGTCTGCAATGTGATGTAGGAACTCCTACATTCTGTGCCGCATGAAGCTTCTGTCTCTCAGCTTCTATGGTACGCTTTCTGCCTGTTATGATGTTTGGTTCTGCATGAGTGGACTCCTCCACTCCATGAATCTCCTCCTGTGTCTGATCCACATCTAGAGGCTCATATTTTGGAACAATAAGTTCCTCCTCTGCATGCAAGTGTAGCTCCCTCTTAAGCGACAACTTCATGGCTTTCACCTCATTGAATTTTATATCCCGTCACACCACAGTCATTCGACTGTTTGGAAAATATACACGATAATTATGGGGTGTTTCTGTTTACCCCACAAATATCCCAACTTCTGCAGTCGGCTCCAGCTTCTTCCTGGCATCCTTTGTCACATGAATGTAAACAGATGAGCCAAAAATCTTCAAATGAGAAATATCAGGCTTCTTACCAGTAAAATCTTCTTCAAGTGTACTCATGCCAAGTACTCTATGAGGACAACGGTTTTGCACATAAACCACAGTGTTGCATGCTTCCGCCCACAAGTGCATCGGTAGGCCCTGGTCATGTAGCATAGCTCATGCAACACCCACGATCATTCTGTTCTTCCTCTCCGTGACCCCATTCTGCTGTGGGTTATGAGGCGCTATGAGTTCTCTTCAAATTCCTTCTTTGCTAGAAGTCTTTGAATTTGTTCGAGATATATTCACCACCATTATCGCTCCGTATAGCCTTCACTTGCTTCCTCGACTCCTTCTACACCAATGCTTTAAACTCACAAAAATTTGAGAATGTTTCACTCTTCTTCTGCATGAAGAAGATCCAGAATCTATGAGAATAGTCATCAACAAAAATAACATAAAACTGTGTTTTTCTGTTGAAGCAACCGAGAAAGTTCCACAGACGTCTGTGTGAATTCTCTCCAGGATCATCGAAGCATGGTTTTCCTTCTCATGAAAGGTGGTATTCACAAAATTACCCATAATACATCCCTTGCATTGATCTAACTGCGCAAGAGTACCCTTGTGAAGTCTAGTAGAAATCTGCTGCAAAATATTCAAGGCGCCATGGTGAAGATGGCCCAATCTCCTGTGCCATAATTCACCCTCATCCCGACTCACCACTTCTTCTGCTTTGCCCATCATTGCAGTGCAACCATCTACCACCAACTTGTAGAGATTCTTAACTCGAATCCCTATCCTCTTGGTTTGACCCGTTGTTTTATGTCCCAGGAAGGCTTTTGCTTCGCTGAAAACAACGTCATAACCTCTCTCCCCCAACATAGCGAACGAGACCAAGTTCTTCTTCAGACTTGGAACATGCATAACATCTTTCAACAGAAATGGTTTACCTGAATCCCTCTCAAAGGTAATGGTTCCAATGCCAGTCACACTGTATCTACCATTGTCGCCCATCTCTATATGCATTTAGAGATCCTTCTCCTCCAAGTCACTAAACAACTCCTTGTCTCCCGTCATATGGAAGGAAGCACCACTATCAAGATACCACACCGATCCCATTGCACTTGAAACCAAGCATGCGATCAAAGAGAAATCAAGTTCAAATTGCGAGGCTAAGGCCTCACCCATTGCAGCTCCAGCAACCTTCTTGTTCTTCTTTTTTTGTGGGCAGTTAGTGGTGAGATGCCCATGTTCGTGACAGTGAAAACACTTCACTTTGGAAAAATCCAGCTTCTTGCCTTTAGCCCCGGATTTTGGATGGGATTTATTCCCTTTCCCTTTCCTTTCTTTGGAAGCCAAAGTTCAATTATCTTCATCATCATTCTTCGATGAAGAGCCATCCTTGGTATTCCGCCTTATCTCCTCCTGCACAAGATCCGACCAAAGTCGCTCCTAATCCAACAGTTTCTCCCGTCCATTGACAGAGTCTTTGTAGCTGTGCCAACTCTTCAGAAGCCCAAGGAGAGCCAAGCTCACCAAGTTATCAATCTCAACTATAATTCCCACACTTCGTAGCTCATCCCTACATTGGACAAACTTCGTGAGATATTTTGGAATACTGTCGCCCTTCTCCATTTTGATTTTTCTGAGCTTATCTTTCAGCACCAACTTCCTATGGTCGTTGCTGCTTTGAAAAAGATCTGTCAAAGCCTTCCACATTGCAAATGGAGTGGCTTTCCCATGAAGGCTTGACACAATATGTTATTTCACACCTTCCAACAGAATTCTTCTTGTCTTTGCTACTTTCTTTTTCCATGCATCAAGTAATGCAACATCGCTAGAAGTAGGCTTAGGAAAATCGCTATCGATGAACTCCTTCAGTCTATTATCTTCAAGCACCACCTTCATCCTATCCTTCCAGGCTATGTGATTCAAGCTACCCTCAAGGGCATACTCCAATCGCAACCCATTGAAAGACATTTCAATGAATACTTAACTGTTGCACCAAGAAATTTCTGGAGAAAATTCCAATTTTCCACCAGCACAAAACTCAACACCTCTTCACAATTGCAATCTCCAGTGATTAACAATGCTTCGATACCATGTAGAAATTTATTAATACTGATAGTATTACCAGACTCCCCTGATCTAACAAATTAATCTTATGTTAAATACAGAATCCTTCCACTTAATTCTTTGCGGAAATTAAATCGCCAATTGAAAACACATGTGATGAAAATTAATCACACATAAACACAGTTGTTTAACGGGAAAGCTTAAGGCTAAAAACTCCAACTATCATATATTATGTATATCAATGGATCATGTAATAATCTCATACAAAGATTAGTACATCAAGCTCTCAGTACAATCAACAATCATTACACATTGTCATGCAAAAATTTGCATATCTATGCACCAATTTCTTACCTCCTGACAACCTGCCTCCACTGTGCAATCCCTGCTAAAGAAGACCGCTGAATGAATTCAAATTTGCCTTGCCTTGACTGCGCAATCCTCATTTGCATCTCCAATGTGTGTCAGATGCATTTAATGCATCACTATAGTCACAACAGATAGTCCATCTCACCCTTTCACCTATCTCTCCATTGGGTCTCCACTGGAACTGACATGCAAGTAGTTAAATGTTGTATTTGTTCAGTCGTTAGTGAGTTATTAGTTGTGAATTAATTCACTAAAATCTCACTAGTATATCTTTCAGTTAGACTAGATACAACTAGCACAACTGAGTTTAACTCACTTAACTGAGTTAAACTAAATAAAAACTCCCATAACTACTCTTCCAACTTTGTCACAACTTTGCCACTTCAGTTCTAACTGAGTCCTCCATGCATGAATCACCAATAACCTTAGGAATTGCATAATTCCTTCAGCCCACTGATTTTCCAAATCTGTTCACTGAAATAAAGTGCTCCAAGAGAATAAGTTGATATTTATTGTCGGATTATTATTAAGGGCTAATAATAATTGACATGCATCTATATTTAGAGTGATGATCTATAAATTGACTTCGCCCAATATTCTAAAAATAGAATTTCATCTACTTTTCACATTTGACCAACCATCTACAAATAGCATCTTTCAACTTATAGAATATGCTCATCGTGTCTAAAAAAAGACATACACCTAAAAAATAGCCTGTGGGTCCCACTTAGTGAAGGTGCTTACTTTTCACTAAGCTCATCATCTTGTTGAATCTCAACATTGGGATATTAGGGTTCTGAGCCGGGAGGGCTGGAACTAGACTTTCTGAGGAGCATATCGATCCCATAGAGGAGTTTACACAATCCACAGAGGTCCCCACGCAAGCCTACACTGCTACTACGCAGAGGCAGCGTAGAGGGTGTTGGGGTTTCCTCAGTTCAGCTACCGGACCATCCGAGACTTGTAGTGTGAGGTAATACTCACTATATTGTTTTTTGTCATGATTTATATGTACTGGATAGACAACAAGCCATCCAAAGATTGTTTTCTGAAACTACTGCTTAATAATAGAACCCTCAGATTTGCTGCACCATTTTTCCCGCATTAGGTTTTTCCGGGGTCTTTCGTCCAAAATAAAGGTGTCCTATGTGTGTTTGTTATTTGTTCAGTTTCCTAGTTTCATAATCATATTTAATTAAGTGTAGGCTGCTTCAGTAATTTACTTCAATATTTCATGAAGAAATTTGAAATAACTATGTAATGTAATTTACAAAGTAGGTGAAGTAGACTCAACTGGTTGCAGTAGGATTCCTGAGATTGTTAGATCTAGAAATTCTCACATTATATGCATAATATTAAACATTGGATATTCATTGAAATTTGAAAAAGAGTATTAATAAAATAAAATAAAAAAATATAAGAAATAAAAGCTTTGTTCGATAAGCATTCGGGGGACTGCATGGAACCTAGGTGTCGCAATTTTTGCTAAGCTGCTTGCTTGTGTTACAAATTAAATTTATTTTATATTTTTTTGGTTGGTTTCACCATGGCGATGTTTTCGCGTGTGAATATATTCTCTCGAATCTTGTTAAAATTATATTGTTATATGTTGTAACAATTACTTTAACCCAATTCTTTTCTTCCATTAGCAATCTTTCCAAAATAATTTAATCTTCCAATGATCAATATAAATTGTATATAAAACAAAAAATGCAATGAATAGTAAGAGACAATCAAGAGCAATAACAAGAGACACCAAATTGGTTAAATACCAGGGGAAAACCCCATAAGGGGGAAACCCTTTAAAATTCTTCTTCTTATTAGATTGTCATAAAATGTCTAGTAAAGAGTACAATGTTCGAAATTCATTAACCAATATTCGAATTCAAATCTTCAACCATCCAACAAAACCAATATCCAAAGTCCAATAGATGAGCCCAAAATTTAAATATGGTCAAACTGTCAAATCTGCAATTCTGGTCAAAGTCAACAATAGTCAAAGAAGCCCTAATCAGTCACAAGTCAATGGTCAAAACTATCTTCCAATATCTCAGTCAACATTCAAAAGATTTGGCCTCCAATGCTGGTCAAACCTCATCCAAAATAACTCCAAAAATCTTGGTCAAATCTGGTCAAGGAAGAGAGAAGGTCTGCGGTCAAATTTTGTAGTCAACTATAGTCAAAGTGGCAAAATTTACTCTGTTTTTGTGCCAATAAATCTGGCCTTAAAAAAAAAATCCAAAATTTCAATTCAACCCAAGTCAAACTAGGCCCAAACAAAAACGTCAGCGATGGTCAAAATGTTGGTTAAAGACAGATTTCAGACCTCTGTAATTTACTCTTCTCTTTGCACATGTGGATGAAGACCTGCAATTTTTAGATGTATCAAACCTACAAGAAGAATAAGAATGAATGTGTGATGTTATGTCCAAACTAAGGTGACATGAGTTGTATTTATAGGCATTGGAGGAGGGCTAATTTCTCTTCTAGGTTGACCTTGACTTTTGTGCCATATTGTGTTTTCACTTTAAAAGTACATTTTTCCTTAACCAAATTAAATTATTCCAAGGTAAATTTGAGGATTCTCTAGACGAGGAATATTGTCTAATGGAGGGAATTTGTCCCTAATCTTCCAAATTAACACTCCCTCTCAGCTAGGGAGAAATTTCTGATTGCAATACATGTCCCATCTCAAATATCTCATCATCGTCAAGTCAACTGTCATCTCTGCTCATCTCTACTAAACACTCTCACATATAAAAGAATAATAATTTGACATCGTAGGGGAGCTTAAGCTACCATCCTCTATATAAGGACAATAGGTAGGATACGGCTTATCATGGAAGGTAAGGATCACAACTATCCTTTTTTTTATGATCTTCCCATCAGGACCCTAAAGAGTCAAGTGGTAGAATTCCTGCATCCACTACCTTGGGAGGAGATACACACTTAACATGAATGGCAAGGATCAAACACAACCCAAGGCACTTAGGGGAGATGCAAATTTACCTTGCAAGGTAAGATCAAACATGCAGAAGTCACTTCTCAACCCATTGGCTAGATGGGGAGGAACAATCCCAACAAGCCCAAATTGTGGGTAGGATGCATACTGGGGAATACTATATAGGAAAAGATACACACTTATCATGAGGTAAGGATAAAACAAAAGCATAATATGGAAATAAGAGAGATACACAGTTACGGCAAGGTAAGGATCAAACACACCTATTGTCTACGGGTTCCCTCAATCCCAAGAGCTCTCTAGCTCAATTCCTCACCCTGCGAGCTCAGACAGCGGGGAAGAGCATTGCTCAATATCCTTGATCCACTGAGACCCTTACTTGGAAGGGTCACACATATCAGTCCAAGCTACTCTCTGAAGACCAAGAACTTCCCTTTCGGCAAAGCCTTGGTGTGTATGTTTGCAATATGATAATAAGTCAAAATATGATGGAGTCTCACAACTCCTCTCTGCACCATGTCACATATGTAGTGATATCTAATTTCAATATGCTTGGAATTTTCATGAAACATGAGATTCTATCCCAATCATATCCCACTCTTCTTGTTGCAATATATCGTTGTCGTATCCAGGAACTACTCAAATATCTCTCTAAAGAGCTTCCTCAACCAAACTGTCTCAAGGATATCCATGCTACTAACAATATACTATTCCTTTGTCGTACTCAAAGCCACAAAATTTTGTTTCATGCTCATCCAAGATATCGTGGAAGACCCCAAGCTAAATAAACACCCTGATGTGCTTTTCATGTCAATAACATTTCCAACCCAGTCAACATCGGCGTATCCATGGAGTCTCACATCGTTGGAAGTGTATCTCAAACCAAGACTAATCGTCCCATCCAAATATATCATCACATGCTTGGAAGCAACCCAGTATGCATGAAGTGGTTTCGACATGAATTGACTCAAGGTGTTCACTAAAAAACATATGTCCAGATGGGTGTTCACAATAAATATCAATGCTCCAATTAATTGATGATACTCAGAAGGGTTAGCCAATTAGGTCCAAAAATATATCTGCATAGCTTCTTGAAATTCATTTCCATTGGGGTGGCTAAGGATTTGCATTCCTTCATTCCAAATATGTCTAATAACTTCATGACATATTTTCCTTGAGAAAGGAAAATCTATTTGGGTCTCTACCAAAATTATAATCCTGGGAAGTAATGCATCATACCAAGATCCTTTGTCTCAAACTTAGAGGCCAACTCCCTCTTACAATTGATCATCAAAGGCTCACTACTTGCCAAGAATATATCATCAACACATAAAACCAAAATCAAAGGCATGCCTTGGACCACCTTGAGGTAGAGGTTAGGGTCAACATTGCTTCTCGTGAATCCAAGATTCACCAGGTAATTGTAAAGGCAGGATACCAAGCTATGGGGGCTTGTTTCAAACCATATAATGTCTTCTTCAACATGCAAACATGAGTCTTCCTATATTTTACTTCAAATACTAGAGGTTGCTCAACATATACTTCTTCCTGTAGCATGCCATGAATAAATGTTGTTTTTACATCCATCTGGTGAAGGATCCATCCTTGGATAATAGAAAGGGAAACAATTGATCTATTTGTGGTGTAGTGGCCAACAGGTGCAAAGATGTCATCATAATATTCTACCTCTTTCTGGGAGAATCCTCTAGACATGAACCTTTCCTTATACTTTTCAATGCTTCCATCTACTCCATGTTTGATCTTGTACATCCCGTTTGAGGTTACGACAAAATTTCCTTTAGGTCTCACAACAACATCCCATACATTATTATTCAAAATGGATTCATACTCTTTGGCCATAGAATCCTTCCAAACTTGTTCTTTCACCGCTTCTTCAAATGTGTGAGGTTCATCCTAAATGATGTTGCTCATATCTATGACGTATCCTTGGTACTTGCAAGGCTTCTTGCTTTCTTTAAAGGTCCATTTGGCAAGAACATGTCTGTCAACATCCTATAATGTATCTCGAAGCCACAATGGTCTCTTATTGGCTGGGGAATAACTTTGAAGAGGGTCTAAATGATCCATTGGATTCGAGGGATCATCAACAATGTACTTCTCATATTCCAACACAAAAGGACCTTCTAGTAGATCCATATCATCATATTTATTCTTCTTAGGAGGAGGCGGAGGTAGGTCCCTTACTTTTCCAAGGTAAACATCTTCATCGAAGGTTACATCCCTCCTAAACTTGGTCCTTCTTTGACTCGATAAATATATTCTAAATGATTTAGAATTGTCAGAATACCCACTAACTTTATTTCCAGTGGCTTCTAGTTTGTTCCTCTCATCCTTTGGTACATGAAAGTGTACATGGAAGCCAAATATCTTGAGATCTCAAATTTTAGGATTTACACCTATGAACATTTCTTCTGCAATCTTGTTATCCAATGCTTGACGAAGAAACCTATTAATTTGAACGTATACCTCTGTATTTGTTGCTTCTCCCCAAAGGAACATAGGTAACTTTTGATCATGCAACATGGCTTGGGAAACTTCCATAATGGACCTTGTTGAAATTTGCGACAAGAAATAGTGAATTGGCATCCAGAAATGAAATCCAGAAAATGGCACCCAGAAATGGTACCATAAGAGGCTTTTGATTTAATTTTCCCTTAATTAAATTGGAAGAACAATTGTAATTTAATCTCATGACAACTTGTATTAGTTAACTGAGTCGGGAATACTTAGCTAGCTTAGGAAATTCGAGTTTAGGGTCTAAGAGTATGCATGCAAAGGTATTTTCTATTTTTAGGGGTATCGATATAGTTATTTGTGAGTTGTTATTAGTTAACTCAAGTAATTGAGTTAAAATTAGTTTAACTAGTTCTAACTGAGAGATGAGCTAGTGAGACGTCAAGTGAATTAAATATTATTTAATTCAAAAGTAGTGATCAATAATTTAATTAATAATTCACTATAATTAGTTGTTTCATGTCAGTTCTAAGGAAGGCTCGGTTGAGACTGAGGTTAAAGGGAATAGATCTATCAATTGTTTTATTAGAAAATTGTATAGGTTATGCATGAGGTCATCGGGAAGGCATTGAAGGATTGCACAATCATTAATTGGGAATTTCCTAATTAATAGGGTCTCAATTAGCCCAAGAATGCATAACCAAGGCAGGCCAGGCAGAGGCAATCAAAAGGTTAAATACTTGACCGATTTTTCTTAGATTGTAAGCTAGATTTGAGCAAGACCGGAGTGAGACAGTCAGCAGAGTGCATAGGTTTCTCAATGTGAGGAATAACATTGTATTGATTCATGATATTGACCATATGAAATATACATATAGTGGGGTTTTGAGCAGTTTCTTTCCCCATATACATCTTATGTTGTGCGATTGATATTTATTTCTCTTACTTGTTATGTGATTGTTCGATCGTGTTTTGTTTCCGCAAATTGTAGAAGGATTCAATATCTTGTTTTACTACATTACAAGATCAAATTGAATCCATTGGTTATATTTTCTACAAACCTATTCTTTCTTTCAGCCACTCCATTATTCTTAGGATTATAAGGTACAACATTTTCCTTCTTGATTCCATCTTGCTTGAAAAAGTCAACAAAATCATTTGAATTTTACTCTCCACCATTGTTGGACTTGAAGACCTTAATTTTATTTCCTATTTGATTCTTTATAAACGCCTTGAAGTCCTTGAACATATCAAAAGCCTCATCCTTATGCTTCAAATAGTAAATCCATGTTTTCTTGGAGAATTCGTAAATGAATATGATATAATAGAGATGGATGACCAAGAGAGTGCATTGGAACGGGTCCACAAAAATCGTAATGAATGAGTTGAAGAATTATATTGATCTTATTCTTGCTAGAGGGGAATGTTCCCCTATTATTCTTTCCACTATCAAATCTCACATGTACTCCATCGTGACTCCATCATGTCTATTTTGTACATTAGGCATCCTAGAGACTAACTTCTTCAATTTCAGTAGGGCTTCATAATGCAATTGTGCCAACCTTCAGTGCCATAGCTCACTTTGGTGATTCATGCCAAGGACCATTTCCAAAAGATATCTTCTAGCTACTATATAGAGTCCTTCAAATCTAGATCCCAATGTGAATGCATCCCTCATATGAGATTCCATAGTCTAGGTGAGGAATTTTCCACTTATGAAAGATACTCTCATCCATTTGTCTTCTAAGGCAGATATGGATACCAAATTATCATTTAGTCCAAAAACTAAATTACTTCATTAAGAAGAAAAGATTACGCAAAGTCCAAATAAAATTTTATATAAACATAACCCTTCACAGGATGAGTATTTTTGTCCCCAAGAATGATCTTTAAATTTTTCTCCCTCTCAATGTAATTTTAGAGGAATTCATTATACCCAGAGAAGTGTCTATAAGCCCCACTATATACCAACCAAAAATGATACGAACCTAGAGGGGAAGAACTAGAAAGAGTGGAAATAAGAATATATTCAGATTGGCTAGGAGCTACATTATTTTCATACTTGGAATTTCTTACTCTCTTTTGAGGACGATAACTTCCTTCTCGATTATCAGGGGCATCTCTTCTTCTTCTATCATCACCTCTTCTGTTATCATCACCTTTTTTTATATCATTGTACTCGTTGTTGTTGTAGCCTTGGTTGGATCTTGGGGCATATCTCTTTCTCGAACAATCTCAGGGATAATAACCATACTTGTGGCAGTTGAAGCATTCAACTTGAGTCTTGTATTTTCTAAACCTTTTCTTGGAGTGCTAGGATTTGAGAGAAGACTTTATTGGATTGTATGGTCTCCCTCTACCTTTCTTCTTCTTATATTGTGTAGAAAATGCAAAGGGATATCCTTCTTCATTCTTTTGAATCCTTCCTCGGGAGATCATCCTGGTTTCCTCTTGAGTGCATTGTACAACAAGATAATCAAATGTTGGGAGTCTATTGTTGTTGCTTATAGTGGTAATGAAGGTTTCCCAAATAGGAGGAATACCTTGAAGAATGATCATCACCAACTCTCTATCAAATATAGTCTCACCAATGGCCTGCAATTGATAATGTAGTTGGGATACCCTCATGGTATAGGATTGCATATATTCTCACTTATTCATCTTCAATTCCTTGAGCTTATTCTTAAAGGAGATTATATGATTCAAATTGTTGACTTGATACTGTTATCACTCCAATAATTCTCAAGGTTGTTAGTCTTTTTGGTTTAAATAATATTAGAGGTAACCACAAACCTAATTTTAAGCCTTAGGATCTAGCCTTTCTAATGCTAAGAGAGGGCTATCTCTATATGATTTGTCTTTGTTGATTTAAGTTGATTTTAGGCTAGTTATGTGGGATTGATTGGGATTTTAATTTTGGGTTTGGTTTGGTGGTGGAATCATTGTTTTAGATGGATAGATGTAGGTCTGAATTCCATTGGGAAAATGGAGTCAATGTATCAAGAAGTCAGATCAGAATCAAGGTTATAAAGGGAAGTGTTCATAGGGAAAGATAGCTGAGTAACTTCAGATCCTTAGGCTGATGGTGAAAATGGTTTCAATCGGGATGAGAGAGAAATTAAGGGTTCTCAAATCCTGATAATGAACGAAATGACAAAGGTCAATCGAAACTAGGGAGAAATTAAGAATTCCCTAATCTGGATATCAGCAGAAAACATGAAAATGACATAACAGTTCAAGACAGAGTATTTTTAAACATATTCTGAAATAACATTCCTGTTATACATTTAGATTTAGAAAACATGCAAGTATGTGAAAACGTCAGATAAAAACAAAGAACAATTGAGAGTACTTCATTGAAGTGGCCCAACACATGAATCCTGTAATATAATCTCTTTATTGCTCAATCCAGTCTGCTGACTTGAAAATGGTACAAAGAACCCTATGGTTCAGATCAATACATTTATAGAAGAGTTTAGCAATCCACAATCCACCCTCAATACTTCAAAATGTGAAGTATTTATACAAAAAATCTTACAAAATATCCTAAAACAAAATTAGGAATTATTCAAGGCAAAAAAAATATCTTCATGCAAGAAGATAGACATAGCTATCTAACTAATGCATGTTGTCCCTGCTTTTATTGAATTTGCTGTGTTGCTGTCTTTGATCTTTTGCTGATTTTCCTCTGGCTCTTTTCTCAACGTTGGATATTTTTTAGGCAGTTGAGTGTCCTTTACGTTGGCAGTCTTTAGCTCTGTTTTGTAATTTCTATTTTGATTTTAACTCTGCCTTTCACCTGATACACTTTAACTCTGATACTCTTCGAATGTCACTGCTCTGTTTTCACTGTTTTACCTTCATAGTAAACCAGTCAATTTCTCCCAATTTTGCACCTCTGGTAATTTTATTTTTACCATCCTTTTGAATATTTCATCAGCCTCTGTATACTTTGAAAATGTAGGCTTATTGATAAATAAATGTTTTACCTCATGCTGTAGGTAAAAAAGTTTCGAAAAAATCTTGTAAAGTACTTTCCCTGTTGGAATTCCCTACATGGCTGAATTATTTGCTTGTTCCTTAGCCACTTCTCTGAGTTTTTTGTCATAATCCTCTTGCTTCATCAATCTGTGATTAATAACCAGTGGATTTGGCAAACCTTTCTATCTCAGAATATCAAACTTCATCATGAATCTAGTTATGCCAAGCTCCATGTTCTACACATTTCTTCTAGCTCTATCATTAAGTTCCTTTTTGAAATCACCTTCCTGACTTCAAGAATTGTATCTGTTCTGCCACTAATTCAAATTTCTTCTAGTTCTTGCTTATTTTTGTACTTAAGAAACTTAATGATTTCATTAGCTTCTTCTGGCTTCTTACCAAGTTCTTCTTTAATTTTTTGGATGGCTTCACCTGCTACTTTGATTAAATCTTTTTGTTCATAGACAACCTGAATGAATGGCCAAATATCATTGACAGATTCAATGATATTGGCCCATATCTGCTGCTTGGCTTGTGCCATTGCTTCTTTCAGTGTTAAATATTTTTCTAACTTCTTCAATTTCTCTGTCAACCTGTTTGTCTTCTGTACTTCATTGTTGTGCATAATCTGGATTAGTTTCTTCTCATCACTCAGAATTTTCAACTGTTCTTTGAGTTTGTTGATTTCATTAGTCTAAATAGACATTTCCTGCATTGATTTTACTAGTTTACCTGCTTCATCACTGGGCTGTGCTTCTGTTGTAGATGACTCTGTAGCTAAAGTTGTTGCTGATGTAAGAGGAAGTGTTGTAGCTATTGGAACTGAAGGAGCCAATGATTCTCCTAAGGTAGAAGGAACAATAGTAGTGACTACATGAATAATAGTGACAATGAATTCTTCTGATCTGGCCTTTTTCTCCTACACTAACTTGTCCATATCATTTTCCATTTCTTTCAGTTGGGAATTTAATTGAAGAATGAGGTTCATCATCTCACCTTTTTGTCCTTCTTTTTCTAACACTTCCTTTGCCTGTGGATGTACAGTAGGAGGCAATTTTAATTGTTTCTTTAATGCAACAATCTCTGCATTTTTCTTCTTTATCAGTTCTTCTATAACTTTAACATTATTAGGATCATATCCTACTTCAATAATCAAATCTTCCAGTGATTTGATTCTGTTATCCTTAGCCTGTGAGGATGCCTTTTATAATTTGAGCTGATCTCTGATGTTTCCTAGAGTGTTTTGCAGCTTCTATACACTCATGGCTTTATTGGTCATGGTAGAATATAGCATTTCACCAGCTTGTTTGTAAAATTATATTTGGTCAATTGGATGAAGATATTTTTCTTGAACTTCATATGATGTCTTTTTATAATCTGCTAATGATTTGGGATGCTTGACTGTGGGTTGCAGGAAGGTCATCTGCATCTTCCTAGTCTTGTAGTAAAATGCAGAAAGCAATCTGCTTTGGTCACTAGGTGACTTTTTCCAGTACTGAGTATATGTATCAGCCTTTAAGGCTTCATTTCTTAGCTTGATTTCTTTATACTTATGCATGATGTCATGTTATTTCTCTGTTGGCTTGCTGGATGAAGATACTTCAATGCTATGCTGCTTTTGAATCGTTTGAGTGTTTGATGTTGAACGTTGTGAGTTTCTTCAGAAACTGCAGGAGGTACATTATCCTTTACAACTGTATCTGTGTCAACCACTTCAATAGTTTCCACTTCTTCATTTACAGGATTTAATTTTGGCTTCTTCCTATACATCAATTTGAAATTTGTTTTAGTTGTAGTTTGTGCTGAGTACGGTCCTTCTTCTTTGAATCTTTTAGAGTTCCTATCTTATTGGGTTGGAGTCTGCAAGATGGAATTAGTATCACCTTGCTTCTCTGCCTCTTTTAAAGTGTTCTCCAACCATTCAGACTGATTGGAGTATTTCTCAATGTTTGGCTTTGACTCATGTACATAAGGAGTTAATTTACATTTGACTCTTAACTTGATTATTACTCCTAAAGGATCATAATACCACTAGAAACTCTGACTGAACTTAAATTCCTGCAAATATTTTTATGCTTGTGGACCTGCATCTCTACTGTTGCAAATAAAAGGGCCAACTTGATTCTTTATCTTAAATTGTGTCTTCTTTTTGGCTTCCAAGAAATTTATTGCATCAGAATTAAGGATTTGCCTGATATACTCAAGTGCAAATATCCTCATTGGGAGGTATTTGGGAAGCTTATATGGAAAAATATTAGATCCATATACCTTAATTTCTATGTGATTCTGATATAGGTATCAATCTCCTGTCCTACTGTGTTCTGATAACTGCAGAACCTTTTTAATTTCCTCAATGACTCCTGGTTGACTGCTACTGTTCAACATGTTGACAATAGGATGGATGAAAGAGTCAATGAAGTTTGTGTATGTGGAATGTGTGGAGTCTTTTCTGAATAATGGAGTCCAAAAGATAACTGAATGTGGATTACCTTCAACATCTAGCTTTTGAAGGTTGATGGCAAATTTTTCAGACTGGAAGTATAAAAACATGTGGAACAATACTGATGAGTATTTAAAGACACCTTATTTAGGTAATTTGACAAGCTATTCATGAATTGTGTTAGCAAGGTATTGGGAAAAATTGAATATGGTAGCAGGAGGCTGACCAGGTGTGAAAGTAGAAAAGAAACCTAAGACTGAAGCATCAACATGCTCATCTGTGAAATAACCCAGAATACATGACAACATGGTAATGATATGTCTGGTTATTTCAGAAAATATTGCAGATGGGTAAGGAGGATTGGTCTTGGGAGTTTCTATTGATGAGGGGATGAAAGTTTGGAATATGTGAAACCTCTTGGGGAAGTCCAAATTCAGGTATAGCTGGGTAAGGGTCTCAATATATAGAGGGGTTTCATCTAGCCTAGGTTGAATCTGCAGCATTTGATTTATTGATTCAGCTGTGATAGTGAAAAAAAATTATTTTCCAGGGGTTATTAGGGCTCTTTGGTCAGGGAAATAATAGGCTTGGAAAAGTCTAATCACCTCTGGGCACTGGAAGGTTTGTGGAACAATGTACTTGGGCAAATTGGATTCCCAATGAAAACCTCATCAGCTTGGTCAATTGATTTGTCATGGCTCCAGCAGTGGAGCTCAAGAAGGTTAAACTTAGTGACAGGGTCACTAATTTTAAAGGCTCTATCTGCTAAAGGAGCGTGTCACAGATCTACAACCGGAGGTTGCAGGGGATTAAATAATACAATGCTTTAAGAAGCCATACTTTTGTTAATTTTATCAATTAATTACTCTTTTAGCTTATAAAAACAGATTCAGGCCTTTAGGAGCACCTTTGAAAGATATTTACAGTGTGCATAAGGGTTTGAGATGAAACATGGGCTTTTTCTCTAGTCTACAATGCTTCAATTGATCAAATTTATTCTCTGTGATAAAAAAATAGTCTTAGGCTTTCAATAATTCCGTGAAAATATGTCTAGGGTCTGCAGAAAAAGGATAGGGAAGCAAAAGGGCTTTCTTTAGGTCCGCAAAGGCTCCTAAACTGATTCAATTACTGATTACTTACTTTCTGTAAGTAAATGCCTTGGTATTTCAGGAATACCTGGAAAAAAAAAGCTTTTGATTTGCAGAAAGGTTCTTTGAGGTAGTGGAAGGATTTTCTGAGGCTTCGGTGATATTTATAATGCTTCGGATTGGTTTTGCAATTCTTTGGTAGCAAGAATTTCGAATTCTGGTTGAAAACTGGCTTGAAAACAGGTCGATAGCTATTCTTCAGCTCAGGAATAGGTCGGCAATAGCTCTGTTTGCGCAAAATTGTAACATAAATGGTGAAAAGGCACAAAAGGGCAGTCTTATGCATTTTTTAACCCACAGTGGTTAATCATTAATGTGCGGGTCAATTCAAATGACAACATGGTTTGATAACGGGAAAAATATTGCTGAGTGGTTTTCACATCGGTAGAAGTGGTTGGGTGGTATAATTTCTGAGGATGTGATGCAATCGAATGATGCCATGTAGTAGGGGAGCGGGGTACGAAAACTGCTCATTTTGCAAGGTCTTGGAGTGGTTAAAGTTTGAGCGCGTGCGATAGGAGATGTTGATCGTTGGATTTGATCAATCAAGATCTGATGGTTGGACAAATAATATTGAATTTTTGGGGATTTGATAGGCGTGGGGACCGAGGAATAACGTCATGTGATGGGATATGTAAAAAGGTTAATATGTAGCGGAGTTATAAGGTGGGTCCATGATATATCAAACACGGGAGAATTAAAACTATAGGTTATATTAACTTAAGGGGTTGGGGATGCAAATATAGGAGGGATTTAATATAATACGGGGTACATGTGTTTTATATGCGGGAGTTAATAAAATAAATTTAATAAAATGATTAATGTAAATGGAGGGATTAACATGTATATAATGCGGGATTATCACTAAGTTTTAATGTAAAAAATTATATCGGGGAGGGATGTTTCGTAGTGGGACCCAATATATAAATTTAACCATTTAAACTTAGGATAAAGGTATTTTAGGGGGTATTTTTGAAAAAGGGAAATTAATAAAGGGAATTTTACTTTTCCAAAGGAAAATATGCATTTTTAACTTAGGAAAAGGGGTTTTGTAAGGGAAAAAAGAGTGAGGCAAGGGGACAGGGTTAAAATGAAGGGGAAGGGGTATTTTTACAAGGGGAATGAATTTAGAGGGAAGTTAGTAAATATGAAATGATCAATTTCTGCTATCCATGCCTTATGAAAACTACTTCTGCCTACCCATCATCTACCCTAACATTTTTCTTTATTTACATGGGTGCATTTGAGCTTGCAGACCCTTTTTATTTTTCTTTTAACAACAAACTATCTAATTCTATCCTTATTACTTCCAAGGGCTCAGATTGAACTATTGTGCTCCTTATTATTCTCTACCTAACTACTGATCTACCAAGATTAAATAGTTTGGCTAGATCTTTATTCTCTATCTATCAGCATGAAATTTAAAGTATGAAAGGTCAAGATTAAGCAGTTTGACCTTCATGGATTGTGGCATTTTTGACAAGCTGCACACAATCTTATTTTGAAAATTAAAGTAAAAAGTAGTGGAATTTGAAGTTGCATCACTTTTATGATCTATTTTTATCTCTTTTTTGTTGGGGTTCATTTTTATATTCTTTTTGATCTTTTTTTTTTCTTTTTTCTTTTTCTTTTAGTCCTTTGATTTTTCTTTTAGGACTTTAACCCTCTTTACATTTTTTTAATATGGGAAAATAATTTGCAGAAAGCAAAGTATGTACATATTACAAGACTAATCATAGTCAATTCAAAATTATGAATCCTATTATTATAGGACCCTAATAGATACATCCCAACAATCTTATCCTAAATGTCCTTAGACTTCTTCAAGTTACCAACATAAACAAGTAAATGATCATGTAAACCATCAATGATAAATTTCCTAGCTTTGAGGTCACCTTTCTAGTACTTGGAATTGAAAGCAACATAAGCAGTCTCCAGAGGACCAGGTACCTTTCCTTGCACATATTCCAAGACATCATTGTCATCTAGCATAACTTCTAACCTGATCTTCCAAGAAACAAAGTTTGATGAATCACCCATATTCTCATTATCCTTGAAGAAAGAGGTAGCCATATTTTCCAAATCAAATAGGAACCTTCAACTTCTTTCAAATTTGATTGTTATAGCCTCTTGTTTCCTTGGGATTTTTTATTCACCTTAGCTCCGATACCATGTTAAAATTCCACTGTTCTGTGTTGTAACAATTACTTTATCCCAATTCTTTTCTTCAATTAAAAATCTTTTCAAAATAATTTAATATTTCAATGATCAATAACAATTGTAGATAGAACAGAAAATGAAATGAAGAGTAAGAGACAATCAAGAGCAATAACAAGAGACACTAAATTTGTCAAAGACCAGGGGAAAACCCCACAAGGGATTAAACCCTTTCAAATTATTCTTCTTATTAGATTGTCATAAAATTTTCAACATAGAGTACAATGTTCCAAATTCATTAACCAAGAGTCAAAGTCAAATCTTTTACCATCCAACAAAACAAATATCCAAATTCAAATAAATGAGCCCAAATTTCAAATGTGGTCAAACTGTCAAATCTACAAATTTGGTCAAAATCAACAATAGTCAAATATTCCCTAATGAGTCACAAGTCAACAGTAAAAACTATCCTCCAAGAGGTTAGTCAAAATTCAAAAGATCCGGCCTCTAATGTTGGTCAAACCTCAGTCAAAACAACTCCAAAAATCATAGTCAAACTTGGTCAATAGAGAAATAAGGCCTGCAGTTAAAGTCTATAGTCAAACCTACAGTCAACTATAGTCAAAGTGCCCAGATTTCATTGGTATTTGTGCCAATAAATGTGGCCTTCCAAAATAGTCCAAATGTCAAGTCAAACCAAGTCAAACTAGGCCCAAAAACAAAAAGTCCACTGGTCAAAATGCTAGTCAAAGGTCGATTTCGCCCCCTACAATTTACTCTTTTTCCTATTCACATGTGTGGATGAAGACCTACAATTTCTAGATGTATCAAACCTACAAGAAGAAGAGGAATGAATGTGTGATGTAATGTCCAAATGAAGGTGACTTGAGTGTTATTTATAGGCGTTGGAGGACGATTGATTTCTCTTCTACGTCGACCTTGACTTTTGTGCTATAGTGGGTTTTCACTTTAAAAATACATTTTCCTTAACCAAATTAAATTCTTCCAAGGACAATTTTATGCTTCTCTCGATGAGTATGATTGTCTAATGGTTTAAATTTGTCCCTGAGATTCCAATTTAATAGATCTATGTCAAACAAGCTTGGGATGACTCACAATTGGTACTAGCTTTCACATCGTTTACAAATTTTATTTCGGGTAGGTTAGAGTTTGTATGCATGTTGGATGAAGAATACAAGAAAATCGTCTTTTATGCATGAAACATGAAAGTTAAGTAACCTCAGTGTATTGATTTTCTTATGGATATCCTTTGGCTTTTTTTCATTGTTTTTTCTTTCCTTGCCGAATTTGTTGAACGCGATGGAGTCAGAGTTTTCTTCAACTTCTATGCCCCAGATTGAAGTTTTGATTGGGTTGTTGGTTTCATTCCAACAACATTGCTACTCTCCAACAATCAAAGAAGAGATTCAGAAGAAATATGGTGAAAAAAATATTAATAACACTTTGTACTTGGTAATTTATTGTGCATTCCCCTAGAAAACAACTAGTGAATTCTATTGCATGAACCTTAAAATAGTTTGGTAATTGTTTTTCATTAACAAAGCATTATAACATACATTTGGTTATTTTATGCAGAGTTGGTTTGAAGAGAGCGAGCAGACTCCTTATGAACCACAAGGGCTGCATTTAGTCTAGTGCCCAGTGCTTGGAAGGCTCTCGCTGCTCCCAGTGTTGTAGAGTCCCTTTGCCTGAAGCATTTGTAGTTACAGGGGTATGGCCATAACATCATTCAATTTGATCCTATGTACTTTACCTCTAGTTTCTCTTTCGACAATAATTTAGCTTATTGATAATAATTTAGCTTATTGTATGCTATTTTGCAAGGCACATGTGACTTCCTTCCCTTCAGAAAATGCCAAACAAGTCTCGAACATTGGCTCCAAAAAATGGTAAGTACGTTAGCATACATATCGGTGAAAAAAATATTAGAAAGCATGCAACACTGTAGAAAACATAGATATAAAAATTTCACCATATTATTGTTTTTTTCGTCTTGGATTCAAGATCATCGAAACAATAATACCACAATTCCCAACATACAACTCTTCAATTCTGAAGAACTTGGAAAGGAAAAGGTTTGTAGATAAAAACTTCATGAAGGAAGTTCACATGTGGTAGTAGAATATTGAAAACATAATGATTTAAATTTATACCATGTTAAACTAGGTGAGTGTGGATGGAAAGCAAAAATACTATTATGAAATATTTAAGGCACATAAATAAAAAGTTAGAGAGCAAACCAAGAAGGATATTGTAAGCACATGTCATGGCTTAATTGTTGCCATTTGCTTTTCTTTTTTGGTACGTCTTGATGTTTGGTTTTTTGGTAGGTCTTGAAATATACATGAGGACTTTGTTAGGTGATGCGCTTCACAACTGCTATAAGTCATTGGCCTAGCCCTTATCGCTGTAGAGTGCAAAGTTTACACATATGCTCCAATAATGGCCATAGGGAGAAAATGTGATGTGAGAAGAATTATGCCATAAGTATTGTGAGTCACACGAGTTGTTATATTCTAACGACTAGTTATCAATTCTCTTCATCTATTTAGTTTGATGCCATGATCTGGTTCCTCATCTTATCTTGAAGATAAACCACACTGATTAGTTCGAAACACATCAACAATTTGTTCTCTTATATAATCTTCACCAAAAATTTTATTTTCATAAAATATTATAAATCACAAAAACCTAAATTCAAAAATAAAAAATTATATTTTCATAAAATATCACAAAAACTTGAATTCAAAAAATAATTTATATTTTAGATAAAATTAACTATGAACCATGTGAATCATTATTTCAACGACAAGTACCCTTCCTCGGTGATGAAACGAAACAAATAGCTACATGTATGAATCAGCAACTTTGGACATAGCAAAAATAAATCACAATGATTCTAGAATATGATCTGCATGATTACGCTTGATTACGCTTTGAAACCATGTAATACATATAAAGGCGGATACAAAAAAGACTCTAACGACCTTGTTGACCATTCAAAACCAAGTAATATATGTATTCTCTTTCATTTAAATAGGGTTGTGTTAGCGCTCGAATCTGCCTCAGGCTGAAAAAGGCAAAACTCAAGGCAACATCAAACCAACCTTAGCCTCGTAGCTAGCCCTACGAGGACAGGAGAGGGCTCTCTCCGGGTCTATCTCAGCAAAAGGTTTTCAGAAGGGCTGAGATGACCAAAAGCATAACTGATCTTAGGCTAGTAAACTGATATGAATAAGGTTTTTAATAAATGTTGGGTTTCTGGGCTGTGTGAGGCAAAGACAGCAAGAGCAGAGATTAAATAAAGAACGCAGATTATCTCCTGAGGCAAGGTAAGCATGAAGTTTAGAAATTAAATTGAGATAAATGGAATGACAAGACTGCTGAGAAATCGACAAGGGCATAGAAGATGGATCCTTGTCGAACAGAAGAAAACATTAACTATGAATACTTCCTCAAGACAGAGCAAATAAATTGAATTCTGCCTTTCTCACTTAGAAACATTCAATATTGAAAGGGCGATTAATAAACTGTGAACATAACGATGACATATGAAACAAAAGGAAAAACATTTGCTAAATTTCAAGCCACAAGAATCTCAAAAAACAGAGCTGTATCTCTTCATTAAAATCTCTGTCTAAGGCTGTACAATAAAGCTCTAATTTTCTCCTACACTAGCTCTCCAAACTCTCCCCTTACAAATGATTATTTTAATACATTAAATAAACTATTCTAGAAAAAACAAATCGACCCCAAAACAGGGGCGCTGTTTCACCTGCAGTTACAACAATAGAAAAGAGCGTTTCCTCTATTCTAAAATAAAACAGCGTTCCTCTAAAAATCCTCTGATGGCCGACACATGGAGCGCAGATCCCGTTGAATAAAGTCTGGAAATAGGAATCGAATCCTATTCATTTGGTAACAGGTGTCTTTGTTTATTTTTGGCTGAAGTGAAAGGGCCAGGTGTTGGATTGCAAAAGGGACGCTTGTTTCGACAAAGGGAAGAAACTCAGGTTTAATGAATCTCAATGCGATAATTCTTGTCGTGCATTTCATAACTGTTGTGGTAGACATTTCGTTGATTCTTCAAGAAGTCATTTCAACCAATAGCGCCATAAAAATATCGGACTCTGTGTTGGTTAAGAATTTCGATGCCATTTGGGAATATGTTGAGATTTGTATTCTGCCCATTCCAACTGCAACATAGCCTATTATATGACAACGAAAACACCTACAGAAGTGATAACACATCACCATTGTCACGATTATAGAAATTGTTTCCTTGCACTAACTTTGTCATTTAAACCGAACATCCACTCTGCAACAAAGCAAACGCTGCAATCTGTGCTTCCACCAATCACAAATCCAATTGAACAATGAGCCACTTCTGTTCCACGAGGAAAAATCCAAGCCTGGGAGCAAAAATGAATTTCTGGGTTCTGATTTTAAGTGGGTCGCTCGACCTCCAAGTGGGTCGCTCTGGTTATATTTTTGCACTGCGAAAAACGCCTGAGTGGGTCGCTCTACGCCCAGGTGGGTCGCTCGCCCGGTTTGGATTCGTGAAGATAATTCATTCCTTTTGCAATCTCAAGAGCAATTCTCACTGCATTTGCAGGTTGTAAACGTTTCTTTCTTTGGAGGTAACTGTTCAAATCTCCGTTTGGAAGATACTCTGCAATGATCATCATAGGAACATTTTGTATGACAGCACCCACGAACTGAACCACGTGAAGATGCCGAACCTTTTGTAGCAGTGTCAATAGTTTGTATCATTTTCATAGGAATAGAAACCATTCCCATCCTAACCCAGATTCCTTTTGAGACATTTCAAATACAAACTGTTCAATTGATTGGATACCGAATCGATGATATCTTGGCAATAAATTGGACTCATGTAATATAGAACATCATGAACAGTGGCACTCAACATAGTACGTAATACTCTTACACACCTGAATTGAATTGTTAGAACCCACCTAATACTGATCAACTGTCTTGAGCCATCCCAGATCATCATGGGTGTGGGAACCGAGATGAAAATTGAGCTTTCCCTGCACTGGCCCTTCTGTGTTGTTATAATCAATTGGCAGAGATTTACATAGAGGGAGATTGAGCTCAAAGCATATAGTGCCAATGGCAAACCAATTCCATTGCAAAACTATGCATGGGGCCACGAATGTTGGTGTAAAATCAGATTCGATTGCCTAGAGGAATCCACCTCCTTATATACATTGCTGAAGGCTAGGCAACAAACCCGCAGGCCTATGCTTGTCAAGAGATTAAAGTATGCCTTTCATTCTAGTGATTCCTTGACTAAGTAACCAGATCTGAGCAACCAAATGTATGGAGAGCTGTATAACCACATGACAACTGTAATAAGACAGCTTCTAGACCAGATCAAACAAATGGACATGATTGCTGATGATGTTTTGTTTTCTTTTGTTTGTGCTTTTGCAGAGATAGGAGCTGAGCTGCTGCCTTGTGAAGAGCTGGAGAATTTGATACATATTCTAAAAAACACATTTAATGATTTCTTCTTCAAAACAGGGTTTTTGAAGAAGAATCAATTTCACATTGATGACATTCCTAAAATAAACACCTACTGAACCTTCCTCTGGCCTACTTCTGAAAACTAAACCCTGAACTCCAGAATTAAAATTACTCTTTAATGACTGCAAATAAGGAGATTGCAGCAGACTGACAAGACGGAGTCTAACATTGGCTCCAATGGGGATGGCAGCTGCCGCTTCTTGGAGGTGCCAAGAACCGCAGAACTTTGGGAGAGCAGACAGTGCCTCCATCCATTGGGCGATGGAATCATTATTCTGACAAACAAACTAAAGACTGATAACTCAGTTTATTAACTAGAAATTCGACTCACACTGACTTGATGCAAACTGAAATGACTAAATTAAACAAAAACTTTCTGAAAAGGGCAGCAGTCCATCAAAATTTCAAAACCCTGATGGCAACCCCCTGCATACTGATGTGATATGTACAATCATGTATAATTGGCTTTCCAATGCAACCAATCCAGCAAATGGCTGCATACCATATTTCTGCTTTTACTCTCCTCGAGCAGGCAGAATGCTAAACCTGTAGGCAACTCAACACAGTCACTAAAACGAAAGCTTAAGATAATGAGCCAGGCAATATTTATCTTTTCTAATGTTTGTAGAAGAATGCTAAAGGGGTCTTGAAAATCTTGAAGCACTGGCTTATCTGGAGATCCAGCTGCAAAAATACTAGTATCCACTTCTTTCTGATCTGAAAGGACAATTGATTTTTGAGGGATAGAAATGCACAAATCTGCCATCTGAGTGTTAGCTGTAGGTTCCTTGACCATGAGAAATTCTGACATATACTCTTCAACTTCATGATCTAGATCATTTTTAAACAAAAAACAATCTTCAAGATTATCAAACATGACAGCCTTATCATCTTTGTGAAGGAAAAAATTATCTGTTTGCTGATCTACACAACTGATTACAAGACAATCATCTTTTTCAACAGAGGAAGAAGTTTCACCAACACTTTCCTGATTATGTGTGCACTGCAATCTGTTGTAGTTTTGGCTGAAACATGACCTTTTAAAAGTAGATCTATCTCATCTTCAGACAAAGGTGACAATGCCTTTTGTTTTCTTCTGCTTAAACAGTAATTATCTTCATATGACAGGGCATTCAAACTATCATTCATTACTGAGTTATTGAAAGGAGATTTATCACTTACTTGCACAAAGGTCTCATTTTGACTTTCATGAACTGACTGGATTGCTTCTTCATGAAGGCTGTGTTCTAATGATGGGCTGACAGTATGACTGAGAAGATTTGGATCCATTACTGTGTCTTCTGCATCCCAGATGATTTCAACGGCAGAGTTCTCCTTGATGGGCTTCAACACAAGATATGCTTGGTCATCATGATCTGAATCTGAATCTGAAGTAGTTGTCTGGACATTATCACGATCTACAATTAGAACTGGACTTACTTGCATGCTGCTGTCTTCTGTGGGCAGATCTGAAATGACATTCTCCCTTTCATCATTTTCAGCCATATGGCCATCAACCTGCTGCAAAGTCTCCTGAGCACCTTGATAGGTATCCTCCAAGTTCTCTTCATTCTGCTGAAATGGATTCTCGTACAGGGCCTCCATGATTTCATCATTCATGAAATTATCATCTTCATAATATTTCTCCAGGCTTTCAATAAAAGTAGAAGCATGTTTGCAACAGTCATGAACTAAATTTAATGATGGATAAGACACTTGATATCTTTCAATGAACAGGGCATGAAAATCTTTTAAACAATAAATACAGGCCAGCGGCAAACTTTCATACCAAGATTGGGCTTCACCTTCCAGTGTGGCCAGGAATATCTTCATCAAGCAATCTTCAGGAAAATCCACCTTCAATTTGCGAATATGCATGTGAAATCTAACCAAATGTAAAGCAGCATATTTCTTACCATCATCGTTAAACGTAGGCAGATTCCTCGACCAATCCACCTTGGGCATCTTATTCGGAAAACCTGGAATGTGATCTCAGCTCAAGGGAGCATATCTTCTCGTGATCCGGTCCATCTTGAAAATCTCACAGCGACTGATCTCCCTGCAGTGAAGTCACCATGAAGCATTTGATTGTCTGGATTGTTTAGTGTGTGAAGTCGCCGGGTGAATGATTTTAGCCTTGCGGTGTCTGACTGCTGTCCACCATCAGCAATCGGATCTGAACTCTGTTATCCTTTACCGGGGAGGACTTTCCCAGTATGGTCGCCACTATGTTAGCGCTCGAATCTGCCTCAGGCTGAAAAAGGCAAAACTCAAGGCAACATCAAACCAACCTTAGCCTCGTAGCTAGCCCTACGAGGACAGGAGAGGGCTCTCTCCGGGTCTATCTCAGCAAAAGGTTTTCAGAAGGGCCGAGATGACCAAAAGCATAACTGATCTTAGGCTAGTAAATTAATAAGAAAGGGATTTAATAAATGATGGGGTTTTCTGGGCTGTGTGAGGCAAAGACAGCAAGAGCAGAGATTAAATAAAGAATGCAGATTATCCCCTGAGGCAAGGTAAGCATGAAGTTTAGCAATTAAATTGAGATAAACGGAATGACAAGACTGCTGAGAAGTCGACAAGGGCATAGAAGATGAATCCTTGTCGAACAGAAGAAAACATTAACTATGAATACTTCCTCAAGACAGAGCAAATAAATTGAATTCTGCCTTTCTCACTTAGAAACATTCAATATTGAAAGGGCGATTAATAAACTGTGAACATAACGATGACATATGAAACAAAAGGAAAAACATTTGCTAAATTTCAAGCCACAAGAATCTCAAAAAACAGAGCTGTATCTCTTCATTAAAATCTCTGTCTAAGGCTGTACAATAAAGCTCTAATTTTCTCCTACACTAGCTCTCCAAACTCTCCCCTTACAAATGATTATTTTAATACATTAAATAAACTATTCTAGAAAAAACAAATCGACCCCAAAACAGGGGCGCTGTTTCACCTGCAGTTACAACAATAGAAAAGAGCGTTTCCTCTATTCTAAAATAAAACAGCGTTCCTCTAAAAATCCTCTGATGGCCGACACATGGAGCGCAGATCTCGTTGAATAAAGTCTGGAAATAGGAATCGAATCCTATTCATTTGGTAATAGGTGTCTTTGTTTATTTTTGGCTGAAGTGAAAGGGCCAGGTGTTGGATTGCAAAAGGGACGCTTGTTTCGACAAAGGGAAGAAACTCAGGTTTAATGAATCTCAATGCGATAATTCTTGTCGTGCATTTCATAACTGCTGTGGTAGACATTTCGTTGATTCTTTAAGAAGTCATTTCAACCAATAGCGCCATAAAAATATCGGACTCTGTGTTGGTTAAGAATTTCGATGCCATTTGGGAATATGTTGAGATTTGTATTCTGCCCATTCCAGCTGCAATGTAGCCTATTATATGACAACGAAAACACCTACAGAACTGATAACACATCACCATTGTCACCATTATAGAAACTGTTTCCTTGCACTAACTTTGCCATTTAAAACGAACATCCACTCTGCAACAAAGCAAACGCTGCAATTTGTGCTTCCACCAATCACAAATCCAAAGGAAAAATGAGCCACTTCTGTTCCACGAGGAAAAATCCAAGCCTGGGAGCAAAAATGAATTTCTGGGTTCGCATTTTAAGTGGGTCGTTTTTTTTTTTAAGTGGGTCGCTCGACCTCCAAGTGGGTCGCTCTGGTTATATCTTTGCACTGCGAAAAACGCCCGAGTGGGTCGCTCTGCGCCCAGGTGGGTCGCTCTCCCGGTTTGGATTCGTGAAGGTAATTCATTCCTGTTGCAATCTCAAGAGCAATTCTCACTGCATTTGCAGGTTGTAAACGTTCTTTCTTTGGAGGTAACTGTTCAAATCTCCGCTTGGAAGATACTCTGCAATGATCATCATAGGAACATTTTGTATGACAGCACCCACAAACTGAACCACATGAAGATGCCGAACCTTTTGTAGCAGTGTCAATAATTTGTATCATTTTCATAGGAATAGAAACCATTCCCATCCTAACCCGGATTCCTTTTGAGACATTTCAAATACAAACTGTTCAATTGATTGGATACCGAATCGATGATATCTTGGCAATAAATAGGACTCATGTAATATAGAACATCATGAACAGTGGCACTCAACATAGTACGTAATACTCTTACACACCTGAATTGAATTGTTAGAACCCACCTAATACTGATCAACTGTCTTGAGCCATCCCAGATCATTATGGGTGTGGGAACCGAGATGAACATTGAGCTTTCCCCGCACTGGCCCTTCTGTGTTGTTATAATCAATTGGCAGAGATTTGCATAGAGGGAGATTGAGCTCAAAGCATATAGTGCCAATGGCAAACCAATTCCATTGCAAAACTGTGCATGGGGCCACGAATGTTGGTGTAAAATCAGATTCGATTGCCTAGAGGAATCCACCTCCTTATATACATTGCTGAAGGCTAGGCAACAAACCCGCAGGCCTATGCTTGTCAAGAGATAAAGTATGCCTTTCATTCTAGTGATTCCTTGACTAAGTAACCAGATCTGAGCAACCAAATGTATGGAGAGCTGTATAACCACATGACAACTGTAATAAGACAGCTTCTAGACCAGATCAAACAAATGGACATGATTGCTGATGATGTTTTGTTTTCTTTTGTTTGTGCTTTTGCAGAGATAGGAGCTGAGCTGCTGCCTTTTGAAGAGCTGGAGAATTTGATACATATTCTAAAAAACACATTTAATGATTTCTTCTTCAAAACAGGGTTTTGAAGAAGAATCAATTTCACATTGATGACATTCCTGAAATAAACACCTACTGAACCTTCCTCTGGCCTACTTCTGAAGACTAAACCCTGAACTTTAGAATTAAAGTTACTCTTTAATGACTGCAAATAAGGAGATTGCAGCAGACTCACAAGACGGAGTCTAACAGGTTGCATGTACAAAGTTATTTATTTATTTAAAATCAAAGTTACTCTTTATTTAAAATATTTTTAATAAGTAAAAAAATAACAATATATTTTAAATTTAATATTTTTTAATTATTTACTATTACCATATTATATTTTCATTTGTCATGTTTCAAGTATTATGTAAACACTTTAATAATTTGACTTACGAAAAATATGTAAATTTCATTACGGAAAAAGAGGTAAAACAGGTCATACCTTTTATTTTTAATTCTAATGAAATTGTTTTCTTCGTTATCAATCTCATGTCACCCGAATGACAACCATTGATAGTAGATAAAATATATTTTTCCTTTTAACGAGATGCCTAACTCTTTTTAAGATGGGTAAGCTTCTTCAATATTAATATGTAATAAAGTTATTCAATTTAATTTTAATTTTAATTTCTTTTTGGTAAATATATGTAATAAAATTATTCAATTTAATATTTTTTTTTGTAAATATATGTAATAAAATTATTCAATTTAATTTTAATTTTAATTTTTTTTTAAATATTTTGTATTTTCTAAAAATATGAAATACATGGAGTTTTACGTTGGTTTGCCACAAAAAATTACATCAAATTTAAAATCTCAATCCTTTTAAAAAGTAGAGGATATATTTCTACTTGTTGATACAAAAACTATGCCACATAGGCCAATTACAGATTAGGGATTCAGAGAAAGAGGATGAAGGAATAGATAGGAAGAGGTTATTTAAGGAGATTTGTCGTACTGAGCTATGGTCCAATATTGTTTCTTGAGGGGAGAGTCTTCACATGATTTCCTTCAGTAGGAGATCTGCAGAGCTAACGAGACACATCCCTGATTGGCTAAATTATTTGCAATTTTATTTCCAGTTCTTTTGATGTCAGTGGGGATGATCGCTGGAATGGAAGGAAGAAGCGATGCTACTTGTACGAGTAGGATTTAAAGTCTCAATTGTGAGATATTTTTCTCATCTAGGTGCCATGTAGGATCTTGTGGATCATGTTTATAACGAGTTGAGAATCTCCCTCCACCACAAGATTGGTATAGCCTTGAGTCTAGGCAATCAATAGTCCCTATTCCAAGGATTTCAATTCTGCTACATTGTAATTGTTATATCCCATAAAGCCTAAATAATTTTAGATAGGGGATCCCAAATTGTTATATACCTCCATAACTCTTATTGCTTAGGTTACCCTTTGAAGTGTTGACGAAATTGAGCTTTAGAAAATTAGGGGGAGGAGGGCTCCATGAGGAGGTAATAGGCATTATAGCAAGGTGAAGAGGGGAAAATCATGACTCCTAGAGTAGGGAACCAAATCTAAAGCAACAGGGCCTCCTCGCCTAAGGCCTACCGGTATTGATCTGCCTAAGACTGCTCGACAATTGATTCCTTTACATTGTTTTGAATTGTGATCCAAAGAGAGTTGTGAGGGAGGGAGAGATTCTTGATTATGCGATGATTCCACTCTTTCCAAATAGGCCAAAGGAGTAGGCTTGGAAGGAGATTCCTAATGTGGTTCAAGGTAGGATTATTAAAAGCTCGATCCCTCTAATCATTAATGATGCGAGGGATACTAGAAAGATCATAATTTGATCTCTTCATGCTAGCTTCTAGATTGCTCCATAGATGATTGGAATAAGGGAAACTGTTGAAGAGGTGCTCCACATTTTCAGTGTCCTAAAGGCATAGAGAGCAATAGGAGGGGTTCATATGCTTGTGTTTCTAAATGATGTCCCAGGTTAAGATTTTCCCTTGAACTAGGAACCATAGGAATATGGAAGCTTTCAGCCATAGATTTCTCTATCAAATTAGCTCTAGATGAAATGTTTTGGAAATTCTTTGAAACTCACTTCCAGGCTATATTCCTCATTAATGGAAAAGGAATTTCTTGGTTCGTAACCCCATATAAGTTTATCAGCTAAGTTGGATATGGGGATGCATAATTTTTGAAGCTTTTTCCAAAAGTTTTACCAAGTCGCCTCCTTGGGCCTAGGGTTCCATTCCTTCAAAATTAACCATTGTCTCCATGTTTGATCCAAGTTAAAGGCTTCCCAATAGTCTTTGAATTTGCAAAGGCTTTGGGAATTCATGTGGAGGCGTATATTTCTTAAGTCATTTTAGTCTCAAAATTTCAGGATTTTTTGCCATGACTCCTCCCAAAACATGGATGTTTATACATCACAAATTTCCAAGAAGCAATGTTGTTGTATTAAACACATTCCTTTTTGAGCTAGATTCCAAATGGAGGATCCTGCTTGGGAGAAGGGAATTATTATGATATTCTAAATAGGAATGTGTTTTACATTTTTTCTCATCCATATACATTTCCAAATGGCTTGACCTCCTTAGAGCCAATGCCACAAAAATTTGAAGGATCTCTTATCCCCAAAGCTCCCTTTAGTTTGTGTTTGTAGATATTATCCCAAGCTACAATCATCGATTTATTTTTTTCCAATTTTCTCGTCCCCATAAGAAATATCACTACAAGCTCTTAATTGAGTTAAGGATGGAGGAGGTTGCCATGAAAGTAGAGAAAAAATGTATGGTCAAAGCATATAAAATTAATTTGAGGAGGGCTATTCTTCCTACCATGTTTAGTGATTGAAAGGTCCAGTTGGTTAGCTTGTTGTTGAATTTGCTAATGAGATCCTCCCAAAAATCGAGTTTGAGGGAACTATCCACTAGTGATGCTCCTAGGTATTTTTTTGCATTTTTTTGATTTGGAAACCAAGTGTCATTGCAATATGTTTCTACATTATTTTTAATTGTGATCCAAAGAGAGTCGTGAGGGAGGGATAGATTCTTGAATATGTGATGATTCCTCTCTCTCCAAATATCCCAAAGGAGTAGGCTTGGAAGGAGAGTCTATATGGGGTTCAAGATATGATTATTAAAAGCTTGATCCCTCTAATTGATTCGAATGGAAAATGGCATCCACGCATGGTATTCATCCACCCATGTTATCCATCGACCCATGGAATTTACCCATGGTATTGTAAATGGCATCGACCCATGGTATTTGTTCGCCTATGGTATTGTAAGTGACATCTATCAATGATATTCATTCACCCATGATATGTATTCACCCATGGTATTCATCCACACATGGAATTTACCCATGGTATTGTAAGTGGTATCTACCAATGGTATTGACCCATGGTATCCACCTATGGTATCTACCCATAGTATTGTAACTCAAAAAAAGGCTATAAATAACAAGCCTCACTTTGTAAAAGGACAGATTTGTCCACCACAATGTAGTTTCTACAGTTATTCTCTGTTTTAATAAAACACATTTCTTTGTGGTTTTATTTGCAGTGTGTTCTCTCTCTTTTTTTCTAGCATTCTAATTTTACAGATCTTTTCAGATCCATTTCAATTTTTTTAGATCTTGCCCCCCCCCCAAGATCCAGATCAGTGGTTTTAGATTCAGGTTGCGAATCCATGGGAATGAGGGTTTGAAGCATATTTCAGTTTCAATGTTTTGCAGCAATCTTCAGCAATTACTCCATGAATTTTTTGGGTGGCGAGTTTTCAGATCAAATATGAAACTTTTGGTGAAATATTTACAAAACTAAATACCATATCTGGATTTCTTGCGAGAAAATACTCAAATTCAAAAAAAAAAATCAGTCGAATTGGAGTTCGGATGAGGGAGATATCGCTAATTCAAAATCAACAATGTTGCAGCAGTTTTTTTGACGATAATTCATGGACGACGGATCTCATATCATTATTGTAGTTTTCAGTGGGGAATTTTAGATAAATGGTTACAGATCTATGCTCCCCTTGAAAAATCACCCGATTTCAAAAAAATAAATCGGTTGAATCGGAGTCCGGACAAGGGATTTATCGCTGATTTAAAATCAGCTATTTTTTTTTTCAGAAATTTTGTGATGACGGGATAGTTCCAGCGGAAATTTGAGAGTCTAGGGTCTCCATATATCGATTTAAAACACATAGGAAGATGCAAAATGATCATTCCATTTCCAAAAACAGGTTATATAAATATTCTGAGTTATATTGACCGAGTTATTCTCATTTTAAATTTGGAGTAGCATTTAGAGCGGGTTCCCTTTGGAGACGTGCCCTCCCACCTCGCTTTAGTAGGCACCTAGTTCACATTCATCAGTTTCAGCATAGCAGCGTTCAGCTTGGGTTATTTGGAGACGTTCCCTCCCACCCCAAGCTATGTAGGCAACTGCTACTTCATCAACAATCAACATCACGGTTATGGGTCAACTGCACAAAATCCTTCTCATCAAAGTCCATTTGCTAGGACAAGCATTACAGGGTATCTCTATCCTCGGATCTTCATTTGTCATGGTTTTGGTTCATCCAAAAACCAACACTTCATCGAAGTCCATTTTCTAGTCCGCACGCTGTCAATATCACAGTTGGTCACAAGCATTACAGGGTATTTCTATCCTCGGATCTTCGTTCATCACGGTTATGGGTTAACTACACAAAACCCTTCTCTTCAGTGGCTCTTCATATTCAACAAAGGCTTCTCAGGAGGGAACTTCATGCAATGGGGACCATTTATTCTTAACGAGGGAGGAATGATCCGAATGGAAAATGGCATCCACGCATGGTATTCATCCACCCATGTTATCCATCCACCCATGGAATTTACCCATGGTATTGTAAATGGCATCGACCCATGGTATTTATTCGCCTATGGTATTTTAAGTGACATCTATCAATGATATTCATTCACCCATGATATGTATTCA